>CM059191.1:93011918-93341918 GCA_030323885.1 Branchipolynoe longqiensis
CAGGGGGCTCGCGAGGAGCAAATAGTCAGGGGCTCATGAGATCAGAGATAAATATGAGGGGCTCATAATGAGCAATGTCAGAGTTGTAAAGGGGGAGCCGAGGAGCCCTCCGCCGCAGAGGGGAGGTAGAGGAGGGAGAGTTGGGTGGGTGGGTGGAGAAGAAAAGGGGCAGAGAGCTGGAAGGCGGCTGGAGGCTGAGTGCCTGAGGGAGGTCGGCGGGCAGCCTTATAAGGGGGGAAGTGAGCAGAGGCAGGAGGGGGGTGAGTCGCTCAGGGCCGGGGGGAGGTGAGCAGTGGCGGGGGTGAGTCGCTCAGGGCCGGGTGAGTCGCGCTCCCTCCCCTCGCATCAAACGAAATGCTTCGCATTACAACCAAATCTTGGCAACATCTGAGGTCATATCAGGATGGGTACAGACTTGTGACAGTGCCGTTGCTAGGACATAACACAACAACAAACCAACTTAACCGTACTAGCAGGTTCATGCAAATGTTGGTGTCTGAGTGCAAATCTACAGTACTTGCCCCATCCAATCAATGCCGAGCACCAGGCTGGAGTATGTAATTGTAAGCGCTTGGGACAAGTATCACTTTTAAAGTCATTGGTTTGACTCCACTGGGGACCGAACTCCCAACCTTCCGCATGCGAGGCCCGCGCTTTATCTATTAGCGCACCTGGTGCACACTGGGGTGTAGTTTTATTAGATGACTTCATCATCATCATCTTCATGCTGTCGGTCGCGATGCGACAAAGACTGCTTTCATTACTTGACTGTCGCTCTTCATTTAGCTCTCTGCTGTGAGAGTGATGTCCATGAGTCGGTCTTAATGTCTCTCAGCTTCAGGTTTCTCTTGATGATATCCTTGAACCGGAGACGAGGGCGCCCTCTCTTTCTGTAACCAGATCACTTACATGCCGAACTAAAGCCCAAGTCACACCTACCCGTACTAGCCCCGGATTTTAAGCCGGACCACCCCCGGACCGCCCCGGATAAAGTCGCTATTTTTGGTAGTTTTTGCCTCGCTCTCACACCTACCCGGACGAGCCAGACTCCACAACCACGGATTAGTCCCGGATCAGCCCCGGATTAGCCCCGGACAACCCCCGGACGACCTCCGGACTACTCCCGGATAGCCCGGATTATAAAATGCCCCGGACAGCCCCGGACGAGACACGGATGATCCCCGGACAACACACGGACTACCCGGATGAGTCATGGATCACACACAGATGATGCCGGTTAACCCCGGATTGCAATATTCCCCGAGAGATCACGGCGGGGGAGCGGGGGCCGGGATGTAGGAGAGAGAACACGGGCGAGTCTTCGCCAGATGAGTGCTCTACTATCATGACTACGGACCTTCGAGCTCGCGACGGAGAGCGCGGGTAGGGGGACTCGCAGGATGTATCCGCCATGGATGAGCCATGATCACCCTGGATCGCGCACGGTCCACGCGGATAGCACGGGCGGGCGCTCGAGTGGTGGCCGGGGATAGCCGTCTCTCTTAATCTCTTGGTATTTGAAGAGCTTCTTAGGTGCTACTTCTGTCAAAAGCAGAAGTGTATGTAGTGGGTTATCTTATTTGTCTCTCAGTTGTGCTCACATTGTAGTAGCTCAACGAATACACACCACAACTATGCTGTATATGCAATCAAAAAGCGCAACAATGGGTAGCTAAAGAGTTAGTAGGTGTCCCAATCCACCAGATAAAGCAACTCACACTCAACACACATCCCCTCCCACCATGCCATACACTTCACACAATTAGTCATGATATGACCTTAGATGTTGCCAGGACGTAAACCTCCAACAACTAACCAACCGACTTCGCACAATTGTCCACACAACATTGGCATACGCTTCGTCGACATAGCCAAGCACTTAAAGTTGCATGGTCCGATGGCACTTGAATTTTTGTCTTATTTTTGAGATAAATATATCAAATTGATCGTTACAAGCTACTAATCATTAGTCCGGAGTGATTTTGATTAAAGATGATTAGTTTTGAAGTAATATGAGCTGAAAGAACCAAAAATAATTTCGACAAGCTTGTCAAAAGTCCTGTGGCTATGACCCAGATGGTCATCTCGCGGTGACCACGTGATGTGAGATGACCTGGAACCTTACACTTTACAGGACTGTAGGTAGGTATTCCTGGTTGGATGTGGCCTTCTGGCACTAGGGTTTTTAACAAAATATAATGTGTGTCTGTTGTCTGCTTGTGTCTGTCTATGTATGTCTGTGTGTGTGTATTTCTGTGTGTGTCTATCTGTGTGTTTCTCTGTACGTGTGGGTATGTATGTATATATGTGTGTGTATGTATGTGTGGTATTGTGTATAATGCCTCTATCGTGTGCAAATCTGTCTATGTGTCTCTGTCGTGTGTCTCACTGCAAAGTAGGTCGGGTGTAATGTGTCAAACACACTGTGTGTATGTATGTGTGTGCATGTATGTGTGTGTCTGCCTCTGTCTGTGTGTGCTGTCTATGCATGTTTGTCTGTGTGTGTCTATCTGTGTGTATGTCTGTGTGTATATATATATGGGTGGTAATGTATGTGTGTGTATGTGTGTATGCATGTGTGTAGTTAGTGTGTGTCTGTATGTATATGTCTGTATGTGTGTCTGTGTGTGTATGTCTATGTGTGTATGTCTCTGCATGTCTGTCTGTGTGTATGTCTGTGTGTGTCTGTCTGGGTGTGTGTGTGTGTGTGGCTCTCTCTCTGCAAAGTCAGGTTGGGTGTATGTGTGTCTGTGTATGTCAGGTGTGTGCATGTGTGTGTGTTTCTGTGTATGTGTGTGCTGTCTGTGCATGTCTGTCTGTGCATGTCTGTCTGTGTGTGCCTGTCTATGGGTGTATGTCTGTGTGTGTATGTCTTGTGTGTGTATGTCTTGTGTGTGTATGTCTTGTGTGTATGTCTTGTGTGTGTATGTCTTGTGTGTGTATGTCTTGTGTGTGTATGTCTGTGTGTGTATGTCATGTGTATATCTGTCTCTGTGTCTCTGTAAAGTCAGGTCAGGAAACACACAGACACATCCACCTCATATCCCCTTCCCCTCTATGACCTGCACAGCAGGCCTACTTGGTTGGGCGGGATAATGAGGTCACGAGATTGGCCTAATTGATTAATGGCCTCCTGCATAATGAGGTTTTCAAACTGAGTGTCCAAAGGGGTGAGTATATAAACTCCCCCCCACTACAGGTTATTCAATGTATCATTCTGTCCCAATCATTAGCTAATACACCAATATCTAAGTTGGATATATAGCATCAAATGTAAGTAGTTGTTTTAATTTTGACAAAATTATATTTCATCGGACCATGCAACTTTAATGGCTAGTGGTAACCTAAGTAGTTTCGATTTACTAAGAGTTTGCTGACAATTTGACTGAACAAAAATATCAGCTCAATGTTATAATACAAAACACCCCGTGTTAACAAACACAAAGGGTTCGTCCAACAGAGCACTACAAGAGTCACACGTTAAGGTTTGGATGAAAGGTTATTATTGATCGTTGAAGCAGTTTTCAGTTTGTTTAGGAGACAAGTGAGTGATTTGCTGGTGAGGAGTGGCCTGGAGGGAGAAGGCACAGGTGTGAGGAGGCACCTAGGCAAGATAAAGAGGCAGGAGGTGCACCTGGAGCAGTTGAGGTCGTGCTCACTCAGAGACATATGTCAGCCCGCGTAAGCAATAAGGCCACGTGTCTCCTGAACACGGTAACAACCAGGTACCACGTGACCCATACTGCAGGCGTTCAACATATTCCGGCAACATTATTATAATGTATAAAGAGTTTATATATATGGGCATTTTTGCAGTCTCCCAACAAATTCTGCCACACTTATTACAATGCACAAAAAGCTTTTTTTTTTTGGTTAATGTTTTTTTTATATTCCAGTTTAATAACATCTTTTTTTTCAGCACCGAGGCGCTGGTATTCCAGCCTTAACAATTATGGTGCATATGAACTATTTATGGATGAGATGATGAGATGGTATGATCAAAATAGAAAATAGCAGGTTGACATTAGGCAATAAAAATATAATGGGGATCTTATTTTATGTTAGCAGTTGATTATTATTTGTATCGTGGTGCATCCTATGTTTGTCACTAATCTATTATTATATGTAGCGGTAGGTCAGCTTGCAAGCAGGAAAACCGTCAGCATGTACAACAGCTGCTCCCCCCCCCCCCCCCCCCCCCCCCCTTATGTGGGACGGAGGGACAGAGAGCGTGGGGGTTCTTTGTTGTGGTTTTATGTCCTAGCAACACCTAGGTTCATCAGGATGGATACAGACTTGTGACAATGCGCACTCATTGTGACTTTATAGTGCTGCCCCACTGGGAGACTAGGCCACCAGGACCAGGACCTAATATCCCACTCAGTCACATTATCCTGGCACCGAGCCAACCAGTCCTTGCCCTATCCTAATAATGCCGAGCGCCGTGGCTAGGAAACGACAAGTATCAATTTTTAAGTCATCGTTTTGACTCGAGCAGGGTTCGATGGGTTCGAATCCCACGATCTACCAACACGGGAGACGGACGCTCAGCAGTCAACATGAGGAGCATAGCTAATATCGTATATAGAGTATCAACAGTACATAATACCACCTCACTGTGTGCAGCTACTGATTAATGATATCGATTTTTTTTATACATGGCAGGGTCACGTGACAGTCTTCCATCAGCAGGACATATAGATAGGGAAAACAGGGTCCCACTCAGGATATTGATACTGTAAAGGCAAATTGCTCACATGCTATACAGATTAAACTGTGGATGCAACTAGTACCACTATTTGTATAGCAGTGACATCTCCGGAAGTGTAGTTCAGTGCCTTTTAGTTTTGAATCGCTTAGTTATTGCCACAAATAAACGTCTGGTCTGAGTAGAAACATGCTTTCTATAAGGAAATATCAACCAACAGGAATACTATGCCACAGTAATAGTTTGGAGCGGACTTGGCATTAAATTCTCCACAAGTACTAAAGTTGTCCGATTGTTTTGAGCTTGCCTTTTTTTGTTAAAGATAAATATATTAGGTTGATCGTTATAATCTACCTTACTGTAGTTTGAAGTAACTTTTATTTTAAATGGCTAACTTTGGAGATATTTGAAGGTCAAACGTGATCAATTAATTTTAGTGTGCACATAAAACTCTTGACACCATAGGATTCAGCACTAAAAGTGACTATTAAATTGACTTAGAATCCCTTCTATACCAGCAACTAATGCTTCAGAAATTGCATATATATATATATATATTAGATCAAATCTAGCTAAGTGTTTTGGTTGCGAAAATGTTATGCTTTCAGTTTCAGATTATGCGGCTTTAATAACCTATTAATTGTCCGCTGTACTTGATATTCTTATATTAGTTTCCATGATATATAATATTAAATATCAATAAATATCATATTCTGCATTGATCCATAATTTGTAATATTCCTACGTCACATTCCCCCTTGATATATAATATTCAAAAGTCATATATCATATTCTACATTGATCCATAATTTGTAATATTCCTACGTCACATTCCCCCTTGATATATAATATTCAAAAGTCATATATCATATTCTACATTGCATTCCAAAACACTGCATAGTATATGGCATCTATACATCATGGCGTGTAGTTATTTCATATTAGTTATTACATAATTGTTACATTCGTTGATGAAGCAGAGGAAGTTTCAACTGGTGACAACTGATCTTCCTCATTCCACTCCTTGTTGCCTTATTCTAATAATGCCAAGCACAAGGCTAGATAGTGACGGCTATCAAAGTAGAATTCTTTAAGTCATTAATTTGACTTGGCCATGTTATGACGCGAGCACTCACCTCAATCAACCACCCAGTCGGGTATATAGTATAGTTATACGAATCTTACCTGGGTACAGATGATGGATAACTCTTGTTTTCCTGAGGTACAAGCCTCGGATAGTCGTGGGCTAGGGAGAAGGAAGCAACATCCGGGTTCAGCAATCTTCACCTAATTATTCAGGATAAAAATTAGCTTAATGATGGAAATCTGATGTTTTCGTTTCGCACAAGCGAACGTAATAGTCGTGGCAGGGTGTGGTAGGCGGGCCCTAGCCCACGACTATCCGAGGCTTGTACCTCCGGAAAACAAGAGTTATCCATCATCTGTACCCAGGTGTGACAGTGCACACTTATTTGATAGTTCTTCACCACAGGGAGACCAGGCAGGCAGCACCATGACCTGAATATCCCACTCAGTCACATTATCCTAACACTGAGCCAACCAGTCATTGCCTTATCCTAATAATGCCAAGCGCCTGGCTAGGAAGCAACAATTTTCAAGTCATTCGTTTGACTCGACCAGGGTTTGAATCCATGGATTCGAATCCCACGATCTACCAAGACGGGAGATGGACGGTCAACTCATTCGGCCATCCCGTCTGGTGCACTCCGGAGAAGAACCAATGCCCCCAGTGACCACTCACACCAACCCCATGTTGTCTAAGATTTCCGCCTGCTGAGTTCCCTAATTGGTAGAAATTCTGTAGATGTTAACGGATGTAATGGTGAGGGGACAGCTTGTGATAAGACATCCTCCAGTACCCAACCCCCCTTAGCCCCGCCCGGCCCTTTGCCTAGTCCTTACCTGTCACTCTGTTGCCATGCCAACCAAACACACCTGGACCGGCCAATAATATCGACCTAGACATCAGGCCTCGGCTTTATTCGGCAACGGTCTCTGTTGATTAGATCGGGAGGGAGGGAGGGAGGGAGGGAGGGAGGGAGGGAGGAGGAGAGAGGGAGGAAGAGAGGCAGGGAGGGAGGGAGGGACGGACGGAGGGAGGAAGAGAGGGGCGGAGGGAGGGAGGGAGGGAGGGAGGGGAGGGAGGGAGGGAGGGAGGGAGGGAGGGAGGGGAGGGAGGGAGGGGACAGAGAGGGGAGGGAACGAGGGAAGGGGGGAGGAAGGGAGGGAATGAAGGAGGGAAGGAATGAGGGAGGGAAGGAAGGAGGGAAGGAAGGAGGGAAGGAAGGAAGGGCGGAGGGAGGGAGAGGGGAAGGGAGGGGGGGGGGGGGACGGAAGCACGGTAGGAGGCTGGGAGGCAGGGATGGGTGGTTGATTCGAAGTATTCTAATAGGGGGACCTCAGTGGCGTTTAGAAGCAGGATCAGGTCCAGAGTATGACGTCACCCAGTTGTACCCTCGCGCTTTCACAGAGTTATCGGCGAATTCTGTTTGTTTGTTTGTTGTTGTTTTACGTCCTAGCAACATCTAAGGTCATATCAGGACGGGACGGAGGATTCTCGAGGGACCTCATAACAAGACTAACGGCTACACACGGGTACACCGCAACACTCGGTGCAGCGGGAACCAGGACCGCCTTGTGGCAGTCAGTCAGCCTGGGCAACGCAGGCCTGGGGCTGGGGTTACCACTCACCGAGGACTGGGCCTGGGTGGGCCTGGTTGAGCCTGGGTGGGCCTAGGTGGGTCTGGCCGGGCCTGGCCGGGCCGGGCCTGGGTGGGCTTGGGTGAGCCTGGGTGGGCCGGGCCTGGGTGTGCCTGGGTGTGCTGGGCCTGGCTGGGCCTAACTGAACCTGGGTGGGCCTGGGTGGGCCTGGGTGGGTCTGGTCGGACCTTGGTGGGCCTGCCTGAACCTGGCTCGGCCTGGGTGGGCCTAGCCGGGCGTGGCTGGGCACGGCTGGGCCTAGACGGGCGTGGCCGGGCGTGGCTGGGCCTAGCCGGGCGTGGCCAGGCATGGCTGGGCCTGGCCGCCTGTCAGTTTGAAAAGACTCAGAAGACATTTAAGTGCTCATGTCTTGGATGACAGTCTGACCAATGAATTGGTGCACAGAATCTTAAAAGTCAATAACACCCCCCAATGCGTTCTTTCTGGAGAAAAAAAACAAACATTCCACGTTCCATATTTAGGTTTTAAATACAATTTACTGTTTAGAAAAGAATGTGCATGGGCATCTCCTCTGTTTGAATACTCAAGAAAACAGTCAGTGATTTTTGTTCGCCGCATTACAGTTGTAAAATCGTCAGTGAACAGTGAGTGCAACAATCCCATTTAGGTCTATGTCTCTAGCTAAATGATTTATGATTCTGTGACATGACAATCTATAATGAATCATGACCTGTCGTCGCTATGTCCAATTTACACTCAACTTTCCCAACAGGTTCCTCAATTTTTGCTAAAGAAACCACGGAGACAGACTCTATGTTTTATATTGCTGACCATGGCTACAAAATGTAACCTTTCACTGCGCTGTTTTGCTTGTTAGTCCGTGCAGAATTCTCCACAGTTCACGAGATAAAAAAGAAAACGTTGCTAATGGCACAGCTGCCTTCTCTCTGAGGAAACCAACTAGGGATAAAATATGTGTGTTCATTCTTCAAAATGTTGCACTCGCTTAAGTAAGAAAATGGAAATAGTGTTTCACAAATTTCAAGTTAGTGAGATTTAGAACAGAAAGAAAGCTGGTAGTATGTTCGTTGATACAAATTCAGTAGACTAAAATATGGAAGCAAAGGTTGAATTGTATTGAATGCGAGATCTAAAGATTGAAAAGAAATGTATCACTATCAAGAGACAAAATAAACAAAGTTATCAGTATTCGTACCAGATCCTAATTAATTATTATATTGCCTCGGCAGAGGAGGCAATATACAGAATATGTACACAAATATATACAATACATTCCCTTACATGCCTTTATACTCGGATAACGCGTTATACATCACATATCATTGTCCATGTTGCCGGAAACATGCATAATTCAAAACCACTGACGACGGGCGCATATTATGAATACCATAGATACCGTTCGTAGCATGCGTCGCTATGTAAAAAGTTAACTTCCGGTTTTAGATTCAAAGGCTAATCCAGTCCTTACCTGACCGTCGTTGAAGTCGGTTCATTGGTGTTCAATACTGAAATTTGAATTTGGACTTGAATTATTCGGTAATATCCCTGATTTAAGATGCCGAGACTTGGTAAAGTTAGTGTTGGTAAATACTCCAAGGAATTGCTGGACTCAATGGATATTACGGAGGAGTTAGTTGGCGCAAGTGCAAGTCGTTCTACTTTGCATCGTCCTGGATCGTCATCAAGAGTTCAAATGGAGGATTTAACGTCGCCAGCTTCAGTGTTGCCGTCGTGTTCTACATCGGGTCCGTCTCTGGAGGATATTGCGAGATTATTGGACTCGAAGTTGGCGGCAGCACAACGTCCTTTATTGGATCGTCTAGTCTCACTGGAAAATACGTCTTTGGCGAAAGTGGGTCAGAATGACGACTCAGTGGCAGTAGGTCGACATGACGTCACGGATGCAGAGAGTATAACGGCTCTCAGCAATGTCAGTGAATCACCTGCGCGTTCAACGGGATCGTGCGCTTTACGAGCGTTACTGCGTACGACACGAGGTACAGTAAAACTTTCTGGTAGTGAATATGTGCGGAAGCGCACGCATAATTGTGAACCTTTTAATTGTGAGGGTTCAGATAGTGATGACTCGCTTATGCGTGACCTTATTCGAATTGCTGGGAAGAAAGCTAAGCGTACAGGGAAGTTGTCGTTGTTACCTCACAAATATGTGGTGAGGAATGATAAAAAAGGGAAAGTAGCACAGGGTGAATCGCACTGGTTTGAATACTTAGCTGCAATTCGACGAATGATAAAAAGAGGTGATGTACCTGATGATTGGATTCCACATATTGAGGAGCACATTGACACTATATTAGATATGGCCCAGCACTACACATGGCAGACATGTTTGACATATAGTGAGCGAATATTTGCTATGATTTCTGATAAAAGGTTACCTGGTGGGTGGAAAGATCAAGGCAAAATAGTGGAAATTCGCCGCGACGTATGTGGTCTCGGTCGGCGTGTTGAGCCGACGGTATCGAGGCATGGACTGTTTAACACGCATACTGAGTATAAGAAGGGTGTTGATGCTAGGCCGTGCATCGTGTGGAACAAAGGGGGTGCTTGTAGTTTTGCAACTGATCATGGAGAAGGCTCTGATAAACTGTTGCATATATGCGCGTACTGTGCATTTAAGCTCAGGCGTAAGCACCCACATAAGGAAGTGGATTGCAAAACCAAGCAACGGGCAAGGGATCACCAACAAGATGACCATGATCGTACAAAGCATTTTTAGTTTGCAGCCGGCTGGAGGCTGCTTCTTCCGTTGATGTCGTGTGTGTACCGGACGTCGGCGGACATTTCAGCGGGGAGGTGTTAGATGACAGCGCGGTCGAGAGGATCGATGCTGACAAGATCTGCAATCGCTCCGTTCAGGTCGGTGGTGTGATTTCGTATAAGCCTTCCCAGAGTTTGAATTTAGTTGTGCCACCTGCCCTGTCCCCCACAATCGGTCCAGTTGTTGGTATAAATCGCCCTCATAGTACTGTTGCATCCGTTGATGTATGTAAAACATTGTGTCCTGCAATAAGCAGCCCGTCGGGCTCGGTTACCGATTTGTGTTATCACGGTAGGAACAAGTCGCATGACTCTTGTGTTGATTCTGGCATTGCTGGGGGGTTCTCTGGCTTGACAGTTAACAAATTTCATTGTCGTCCCACGAATTCTCGGGATCATAGACGTATTTATAAGTGTGGGAGTCGATATAACTGGTTTAATCCACTAATTAGAAGGGCGCGACCGATCAAGGGTGTTCAGACAGTCCATGGGGGTGGCATAAAATTAAATTTGAATATGGGATCGCTGCGAACACCACAACCTAAGACGGAGCAGGGCGGTGGCTTCCTTCGTGACATTGATCCTGACAACACCATCCCGTTGGTCGTTCCTGCCCGCCGGACGGCTGACATCCCGAACTTATCTGTGCGCTTGCAGGCCACATTGCCTCTTCATTCCATTGACATTGAAGGTCAATTGCTTGGTTTTGAGACCGGCAGTGGAAGCTGTGATTCTTTCACTAAGGAAGGCTTATTGCTACCTACAGAGTCTGCCGCTGGTCCAGCCACTAGCGTAGTTATGCTTTCTTCTAGTAAGCCTGTTCAATCAAACGTCCCTTGTATGTCCACTACTGTTTTACCTGTTTCTGTTGATAGTTGGTTGTGTGTTGAGGGGTTGATTGAAAAGGCTTACCCACTATTAAATACTCCGATCGTAAGTGATCCTACATGTGTGCTCCCGGACACCGGCACTCGCTGTACTTACGGTGCCAGGGAACCTCCAATGGTTCCAACAAACTTTTCTAGTTTTATGGTGGGTCCAGGTGCTGGTATGATCGGACCTGAGTTACTGTTAAATTGTGTTGAGAATGAAGCTCCTTTAATTGATGTTGATGTTCCGTTCAGTGATGATGTTGATGTTGATTTTGATGTTGAAATTGATTCATTGCAATGTGACATTATTGCCAGTGTTAATGACCTAGTCGGTGATACTCATGTTGCTGTCATTACTAATGTTGACGAGGCGTCTGTTGATTGTAAAAAATTTTGTGAAATTTCTCCATTGCAGTATAAGTGTTATGTTCTGAAATACTGGCCTAATTTGACCTCCAACTGTAATTTGTTCTTGAAATACGCTGAAATTTATGCTGCGGTACGGAGTACTGGTTTGCCGAACTATTTAAAAGCTAAAGTACCGGTCCCTTCTGGTCTGGTCATACATCGTTGGAGGGAATTGTTAACTGATTATTGCGATACTGATTTGGTTGAGTTTCTAGAATATGGCTGGCCGTCAAATTTCACTGGTAATTTTGTCCCTACTGCGTCAGTTTGTAATCATACTTGCAGTGCGGAGGATTTATGTTGGATCGACAAGTATATAAGTACTGAACTATCTCACAATGCATTGTTGGGCCCGTTTGATTCTCCTCCTTTCTCTCCGTGGGCCCAAATTAGTCCTATTATGACCCGCCCCAAGAAGAATACTGCAGAACGTAGAATCATTGTAGACCTTAGCTATCCAAAGGGGCGCAGTGTTAATGACGGGATAATTAAGGGGTTTTATCAGGGAAAGGAATATAAATATAATTTACCTACTATCATGACATTAGCTAAACAAGTAACTCGGTTGGGACAACATTGTTTTCTTTGGTCTATTGACTTGGCGAGGGCATACAGGCAATTAAGAACCTGCCCCTTAAGTGTGCCGTTGTTCGGAATCAAAGTGAACCAGCGGTTTTATTTTGACATAGCCCCTCCGTTCGGCTGCAGGACCTCGAGTATGGCATGTGCTAGGACTACAGAGGCTGTAGTTTACTTAATGAGAAAAAAGGGGTTTTTCACTGTGTGTTTCTTAGACGACTTTGTTGGTGTAGAGAGTACCCTGGTTAAGGCACAGCAAGCATACGACTTTATTCTAAATTTGACAAATTTCTTGGGGCTAAGTCTTTCCATTAAAAAATGCTCTCCCCCGACTAAACAATTGGTCTGGCTTGGATATGAACTGGATACATCAAATATGGTTATTAGAATTCCAAATGAGAAACTTTTAGATATTTTATTAGAGTGTAAAAAATGGGTTGTAGGTAGGACGGTTACTCGGAAAAATGTCCAGAGGCTGGTGGGACGCTTACAGTTCATTTCGAAATGTGTTGTGGCATCGCGAGTTTTTATGAATAGGATTTTGGAATTTCTTAGAGCCACCCCTTTTATAGGCAAAACAAGAGTTACTATCGAATTGGTTAAAGATATATTATGGTTTTTACGCTATGCAGAAGGACATAATAGGCTGGTGTTGCTCCACCATTTCCCGGAGAGAAAGTGGGTCATCGAATGTGATTCTTCATTGCAGGGTGGGGGAGCGTTCAGTGCTACTAATTTCTACTCTAGTTTGTATGATAAAGCATTTCTAAGTCATGGTTTCCATATTGCCCAATTAGAGGCTATAAATCTAGTCGTAGCGTTAAAAAATTTGGCGCCTTCTGATCCCCAAAATTTTCATATTATCATCAACACAGATAATGCAGCTTCCCAACAGGTGTTGTCCGCTGGTACTGGTAAAGATCCTGTCTTGTGTGCCTGTGCCAGGGAAATATGGCAATTTGCTGCTGTTCACAGCTGTCAGGTACAGGTCATTCACAAGCCAGGAAAGGATCTAGTATTAGCGGATGCCCTAAGTAGGTTGTTTTTTGATACTAAATCTAGGTTACTTGCTGATAAATTGTGTCAGGCCAAACAGTTAACTAAAATACATGTTTCGCATTCGTATGATGTTTTCGATTTGCTGTTGTGATGTTACACTGCTCGTTGATAATTTTCTTGTTTTTGCCTTTATCAACTTGCAGGTGGTAACCACGCATTAGTGGGAAGCATTAGCGTGTACTTCTCGGCAGGATTATCAGAGGGCACTTGGAGGAATAAAGGGGTGCAATTTAGGGAGTATTTAAGGTTCTGTAGTAACATTAAAGATGACCCTAAGAGACCTAACCTTAAAACGGTAATGTCATACGCTTTGTATTTAAATGATAAATTCAAGACCGGAGGAGCAATAAGAAATTACATGAGTGGAGCACGAACATGGGTTAGACTGTTGAGAGGAAATACAGCATCATTTGACTGTTATGCGATGTCATTAATTAAAAGTGGTATGTTTAAGTTAAAGAATAATACTGTAAATAGGGCTTACCCACTGACGATTAAACATATTAAACTGATAATTATAAAATTCAGAAAGATCGGAGATGATGGACTGGTGTTGATTATTGCATTGTTAATAGGATATTTATGTTTGCTAAGACAGTCAAACTTGTTTTATTCTGAGGTATCGGGGGATGGCGGTCACAAGCTGCTCCGCGGTGATATCACGGCGCACGACACACACCTGACGGTAACAGTCAGGAGCACGAAGACAACACACAAACCTGAGGATGTATATAGCATCGAACTGCCGCATGTAGCAAGTACTGACTTCTGCCCAGTTCGAGCATGGAACAAGTACGTCCGTCACGTCACAGTGCGGGACAGCGCCCCAGCATTCATGATGTCTAATGGGGACCCATTGACTGCCCAACTGTTTAACAAGTGCATGCAAGTTGCATTGAAAGCATCTGGACTTCCCTGGTGGCCATTGGTGACATGTCATAGTCTACGGCGAGGGGGAGCTCAGGAGTATGCACGGGTGGGAATGCCGCTTGAGTGCATAAAAGCACTTGGGAGATGGAAGTCCAACAGTGTGTTTAACTATGTGAATAAAGACATATTGTAGGTTGGGACCATTAGCTCTCCTGTCCCAATTTGGCTGAGAGCTTATGGTCCCTATGACCCATGACATAAATGTTTGCTGTATGATACAAAAGTGCTAGTGTGTGTGAGTGTGCCGGATGCAAGCTGACTGTGTGACCGTGATCTGCCCTAGCTGCTGCCTCATGTCTTCAATTTTCAAGCGCTTCACAGAAATGAATAACTGAATCCATATGATTGATAGTATAATCAAGAATATGTCCTGCAAATAAGTAATGGAAAATATAGTAATGATTGAGATCCTCACCTATATAAAGCTGCAAATAAGTAAAGAGATCAAAAATAAACAATAATTCTCAGGTTGTACTGCCTGATAGTAGATAAAAAGTAGGTAAAGCAAATAGGCTCAATTGTACTATTGAGAAAAGCTGATGTACTAACCTGGTCACAAAGGTGTAGGCTACAAGGCTGTGTAAAAATTTATTAAGCCTGTTTAATAAATTTATTAGCCCATAAAAAGTTCATCGGTGTCTGGTTTTGAATTGTCCATGTTGCCGGAAACATGCATAATTCAAAACCACTGACGACGGGCGCATATTATGAATACCATAGATACCGTTCGTAGCATGCGTCGCTATGTAAAAAGTTAACTTCCGGTTTTAGATTCAAAGGCTAATCCAGTCCTTACCTGACCGTCGTTGAAGTCGGTTCATTGGTGTTCAATACTGAAATTTGACCATCCCACCCACCCATACTTTGGCTGAGAGCTTATGGTCCCTATGACCCATGACATAAATGTTTGCTGTATGATACAAAAGTGCTAGTGTGTGTGAGTGTGCCGGATGCAAGCTGACTGTGTGACCGTGATCTGCCCTAGCTGCTGCCTCATGTCTTCAATTTTCAAGCGCTTCACAGAAATGAATAACTGAATCCATATGATTGATAGTATAATCAAGAATATGTCCTGCAAATAAGTAATGGAAAATATAGTAATGATTGAGATCCTCACCTATATAAAGCTGCAAATAAGTAAAGAGATCAAAAATAAACAATAATTCTCAGGTTGTACTGCCTGATAGTAGATAAAAAGTAGGTAAAGCAAATAGGCTCAATTGTACTATTGAGAAAAGCTGATGTACTAACCTGGTCACAAAGGTGTAGGCTACAAGGCTGTGTAAAAATTTATTAAGCCTGTTTAATAAATTTATTAGCCCATAAAAAGTTCATCGGTGTCTGGTTTTGAATTATAGTGGCGAACGGTGTCAGCGATGAGTTAATAAACGGGCCCCAGGGGCTCGTGTTTAAAGCTGCATAGTCCGATGAAGCATCCAATTTTCAAAACCAAAACAATTATCTGGAATTGATTCTACATATCTAACTTAGATACTGCTGCATGTATTAAGCATTTGTTGCCACATAACAGGGAATACTGAGGCAATTTAATAGAACCTGTTACTGCTAAAGCGTATGGTGTCAGAGTTTTGGCGGGCTTGCCAAAATTAATTTGACATGTTTGCACTTCAAATATCTCAAAACATAACTGTTTAAAATAAACAGGACTTGAAGCTAAAGTAAGGTCGATTATAACGGTCAGGTTAATCTATTTATCTCAGAAAAATTACAGAAACTCAACACCATCGGACTATGCAACTTTAATATCACCCACCGGCTAACAAACACGGGCATGTCTTAGGGGAGTGGCTTTAGCGCGACAGAGATGTTGTTTGTTTGTTGTTGTTTTACATCCTAGCAACATCTAAGGTCATATCAGGATGGGTACCGACTTGTGACAGTGCGCACTCATGGCGACTTTATAGTGCTGTCCCACTGGGAAACTAGGCCGCCTGCACCATGACCTGGTATCCCACTCAGTCACATTATCCTGACACTGAGCACACCAGTCCTTGCCCTATCCTAATAATGCCGAGCGGCTGGCTAGAAAGCGACAAGTATCAATTTTAAAGTCACTGGTTTGACTCGACCGGGACTCGAACCCACGACCCCACGATCTACCAGCACGGGAGACGGACGCTCTAACTCATTCGGCCATCCCGTCTGGTACAGAGAAGAATGCCAGTTAAATTAATTACCATTTAAAAGCTCCACGCTATAATATAAACATAGGAATACCATTTTTCTTTTAAATTATTCGTACAGAATGGGCATAAATCCTACCTAGGTTCACCGCTAACCGACTACCACTCATGCAGCTGTCTCAACTCAAAATCAAATTAATTCACGGGGCGCGGTAGCCGAATCGGTAGAGCGCGGACCTCCTACCTTAGAGCGGGAGTTTGGTTCCTGGTCGAGTCAAAGCAACAAGTTATAAAATTGATACTTGTTGCTTCTTAGCCTGGCGCTCGGGATTAGCAGGATAGGGCAAGGACTGGCTTAGCTCCGTGTTAGGATAATGTGACTGAGTGGGATATCGGGTCATGGTGCCGGTGGCCTCATTTCCCAGTGGGCAGCACTATAAGGTATGCACTGTCACAAGTCGGTACCCATCCTGATATGACCTTAGATGTTGCAAGGATGTAAACTCCAACAACCAACCACAATCAAATTATGGTGGCTTCTTTAACTTTTCTCTCTCTTTAAACTCCTACCTGCGCGCTGTACAGAAGACTGGCCACCGGGATCTACAAAGGTGTAGCCTGGAGGCTTTTAAGTCGGTAGTTGGCCGTGTAACCCTTCCACCTCACCTTAATTCAGGACACGACACGGGGCTACTTAGTATGGGATTTTATTAATCTGATGCGCGAGAAGGAAGAACAGAGGCGGAGGTGGGAAAACTGAGGCGTTTATTGTGACGCCTCGGGCAACAGACAGAGAAACAGTGAACATAACAATAAATGAGAAAGTAAGGTACAAACAGGGTAACTGAGGAGGTAAACAGGCTGAGGAGGCACATAGCAATACAGGGGGCTCATGAGGAGCAGGGGGCTCGCGAGGAGCAAAGAGTCAGGGGCTCATGAGGAGCAGAGGATAAATAGTGAGGGGCTCATAAGGAGCAGTGTCAGAGTTGGTAGAGGGGGGGCCGAGGAGCCCTCCGCCGCAGAGGGGGGAGGGTAGAGGAGGGAGAGTTGGGTGGGTGGGTGGAGAAGAAAAGGGCAGAGAGCTGGAAGGCGGCTGGAGGCTGAGTGCCTGAGGGAGGCCGGCGGGCGGCCTTATAAGGGGGGAAGTGAGCAGAGGCAGGAGGGGGGTGAGTCGCTCAGGGGGGAGGTGAGCAGTGGCAGGGGTGAGTCGCTCAGGGGTGGGGGGAGGTGAGCAGTGGCAGGAGGGGGGGGGTGAGTCGCTCAGGGCCGGGTGAGTCGCTCTCCCTCCCCTCGCATCAAACGAAATGCTTCGCATTACGACCGATGCGCGAGAAGGAAGAACAGAGGCGGAGGTGGGAAAACTGAGGCGTTTATTGTGACGCCTCGGGCAACAGACAGAGAAACAGTGAACATAACAATAAATGAGAAAGTAAGGTACAAACAGGGTAACTGAGGAGGTAAACAGGCTGAGGAGGCACATAGCAATACAGGGGGCTCATGAGGAGCAGGGGGCTCGCGAGGAGCAAAGAGTCAGGGGCTCATGAGGAGCAGAGGATAAAAGTGAGGGGCTCATAAGGAGCAGTGTCAGAGTTGGTAGAGGGGGGGCCGAGGAGCCCTCCGCCAAAGAGTAAGGAGAGGGCTCGAGGCACGCCCGAGGCGGGGGCGCGGGGCGCCCGAGGCGGGGCCTGGAGAGGTGTGAGGTGCGGGTTCCCTGTGTGGGCGGGAGTGTCCGGGGCCTAGGTCGACAAGGGGGTCAGGCTCCCTCTCGGGGCGGGGAGTGTCCGGGGCCTGCGTCGACAGGGAGCGGGCGGCCAAAAAAGGGGGAGGCCCGCTCCTTGGCGGGATCGGTGAGGAGGTCCGACGAGGGTCGAACAGGGGGGCAGCGAAGTCCTCGGGGCTGGATGGGGTGGTGGTCGGGGTCTGGGCGGCGGTGTTGTTGAAGGCGGTGTCGTGAGGATCGGCGGCAGAGGGTTCCTCCTGAGGCTGGGCTGGGATGCGGTCCGAGGTGTGATGCCCGAGGTGATGATCCTCGGCTGGGACTTGGCGGCGCTGCGGTCGATGGTCGCTGGGAGGTTGTCGGCGGGGCTTGCGGGGCTGTCGGCAGTTGTGAGGGTGAGGCGCCGGAGGGAGGCCGGCGGATCAAAAATCCGCCGAGGTGGCGGGGGGGGTCTGGCGCTCACGGGTTTGCTTCGTGATGCAGTCGGCCTCGCTGTGCATGGTCAGGAGGCGCCTCACATTGGCGCAGTATGCGCAGACGTGACGGCGCCTGTCCCCCGCCTCACCGTGGGCCTCCCCGAGGCGGGCCCGATCGCACGAGGCGGGGGCGCGGTTCCAGGCCGGGCAGGGGGCCCCGTGGGTCTCCCTGTCGTAGGTGGCGCGGGCGTCAGCTTGGGGTCGGGCGCCTCGGTGGAGAGGGTCGGGTAGGCGGGCAGGGGCGGCGGTGGCTTGGTCCTCGGGCATGGCCAGGCAGTCTAGTCTCATGAGGTTGAGCGCTACCGGGTCATGCCAGCCTTGGGGGAGGGTTCCGTCCGCGATGGCGGAAAACAGGGTCTCTGAATACCGGCGGACGGTTGCCCAGGGGTAGACGAGGTTATCCCGGCAGACTGCTAGGATGTGGTGGTGGAGTCCCTGGGCGGAGTGGGCGGGGAAGTCGGGGTGGTCGATGAGGGTGAGGAGGGCGAGGGTATATTCGTCCTTTGTCGCCTCTCCTCTCTTCACCGGCTTTCTCTCGGCCCCTCGTTTCACCAGGTCCGAGGGGAAGATGTAGTTGGCCGGGATCCCTTGGCGCCTCACGGAGTGGCGCGCCTCGGCGGATGCCAGTATCTCCCGGACGGCGTCGGCCGCGGAGGCGGGGCTGTGGCGGATGGCCTCCTCGCGGTAGGCCGGCGAGGTGGCGGGTGGTGGTTGACTGGAGAGGTGACGGTACCTCTCGTACTCCGGGTGCGGGGATCCGGGGAGGGTCGCCTGAGGCGGCGGCGGGGGCCGGGCTGTGTTGGCGGTAGGTGCCCGAGGCGTCGGGGCGGCCTGGTGCCTCGGGGGAGATGAGGGGATCCCCGGGCGGGCCCCCCCGGTCTCCAGGGAGTCGATCCGGGCGTGGAGGTCGGCCGTCGCCTGGCGCGCCTCGGCGGCGGAGTGCTGTTGGTCGAGCTGCATACGCTGGAGGGCGTCCAGCAGTGTCGACATCTCGGGGCCCGAGGTGCGGCCCGAGGGCGCCGCGGGGGACGCCGGGGCGTAGGCCGGGGAGTCGGCCCGGCCGGGTGCTGGAGAGGGCCCCGGGGTGCCGGGGGCGGCCCGGGATCCCTTCCGTCCACGTCCTTTTCCTCGAGGCATCCTGAGGTTGAGCTGGGGCAGAGGTCCGAGGTGGAGTAGCCAAGTAGAAGAAAAGGGCAGAGAGCTGGAAGGCGGCTGGAGGCTGAGTGCCTGAGGGAGGCCGGCGGGCGGCCTTATAAGGGGGGAAGTGAGCAGAGGCAGGAGGGGGGTGAGTCGCTCAGGGGGGAGGTGAGCAGTGGCAGGGGTGAGTCGCTCAGGGGTGGGGGGAGGTGAGCAGTGGCAGGAGGGGGGGGGTGAGCAGTGGCAGGAGGGGGGGGTGAGTCGCTCAGGGCCGGGTGAGTCGCTCTCCCTCCCCTCGCATCAAACGAAATGCTTCGCATTACGACCAAGGTAGGAGGAAACACAGGTCAAGGTAATGTGGCACAATGGTGAGGGTACAAAATAAGGTATCAAGTTCGAGTCTCTGCGGGATCCGGGCACTCAACCCTATCATGTCAAAGTCTTAAAGTAGGGTCGGGTGGGGCGGTGAGAAAAGGCCGGTGGGGTTGTCAGACCGGCGTCCGGTGGTGAAGTGCCGTCTGTGGAGGCGGCAGGGCGGAAGTGACGTCACAGGGGGGCAGCCTGGGTACAAGCGGTGGCTACCAGCACGAGGGCGCCACCTGTAGTCACCTTCCGGCCGCCTATATTTAAAAAGAGGGAGCTAAAAGTATAGGTCGGGGTGTATAGTGGTGGGATCCCAGGTGTCCCATCTCGGTCCCGAATTACCCATGTTGCCTATGCAACATGCCCAATCTCACTGAGCATGACCACAGATTAGCTACACAGGACGGGTAAACTTTCCAGATGTTTGAAGTGAAAATATGTCAAATTAATCTTGGCATGTGCATCACAATGCTGGACACCATAGGCTTCAACAGTGATAGGCTCTATTAAATTGACATATTATTCCTTTCATGTAGAAATAACTGTTTAAAGAGTGTGCCAGTATCTAAGTTAGATATGCATCATCAAATCTAAACAAGCGTCTTGGTTTAGAAAATAATATGCCTTCATCGGATTGTATCGAATGAGCGTGAGCGCTCATTCGGGTTCATTGCTGGACAAAGCGAGCAACGAGGCTGACACAACTCCTCCCCCCTCCCACACTTTGGGATGTGGGTGGCGGGGGGGGGGGGGGGGAGAGGGCGGGGGGACCACCCCACAGGCCCAGGCAACGCCGTCTCCCCCTCTCCTCTATCGCCTTCAGCCAATCACACCGCGACACTCCCATCTCACCCCTCAGCCAATCAAAACACATCACCTTCTGGCTGCCTCCACACCACATCTAAACTGGTCAGTCCACCTCAACCTGCCGAACTGACCACCTCCCAGCTCCAATTGAAATAGTGGATTATTCTAAAGCCAGCTGGCTATGAAATCGATATCCTTAGAAATCAGGGAAATATAAAGGTGACTTTTAGTGTTTGTGTGCTCTTGCCCTGCACCCTTACCGAAGGCATTCTGTTGAGGACTGCAAACCCCATTTAGTAACTTAATGAAAGCTGATATCCTGATATGACCTTAGATATTGCCAGGATGTAAAGCTCCAACAACCAACCAACTTAATGAAAACAAAATAGCAGCTAAGTAAAAGCAACTGTATCTTAGTCCCTTTCACTTACAACGTTGTCTGTTCCCATACTAATTTTGGTTCCAGATGTTTAGATATAAATGGACGACATTCTGGTAGAATTCACTTCACAGCAAAAGCAATTCCATCATTGAAGGCGACAACACAAAGACGGCCATGTCTTGCACCCGTGAGCACTAAACCTCGGTCCGGTCCAGTTGGTTGGTTGTTGGGGTTTTACGTCCTGGCAACATCTAAAGTCCTATCAGGATGGGTACCAACTTGTGGCTGCACACTCATGGTGACTTTATAGTGCTGTCCCACTGGGAAATCAGGCCACTGGCACCATGACCCGATATCCCACTCAGTCACATTATCCTGACAATGAACTAACCAGTCCTTGCCATATCCTATTAATGCTGAGCGCCAGGCATAAATCTGATAAGTCATTGGTTTGACTCGACCGGGAAGCAAACTTCTGCTTTCCCACATGGGAGGCCCGCGTTCTACCGATTTGGCCACCGTGTCCGGTTTTCATCATTGAAGACGACAACATAAAAACGGTAATTTCTTGCATCCGTGAGCACTAAGCCTGGGTCCGGTGACGCAGGCGCTCCAGTCCAGTAAACTGTGCAGTGGGTGCAAATAAACCGTGCCAATATCTGATAATTGCTATTCCCCGGCTACCCCATCTCTTCACAACACTTTCCCTAATACAAATCTTCTGGTCAGTTAGAGCTACTGATATGATCCCAGCAAGGACTAGCAAATTAGAGTAGGACATCTGAATCATTAGCAATACTGATATGATTCCAGCAAAGACTAGCAAATTAGAGTATGACATCTGACTGATTAGCAATACTGATATGATTCCAGCAAAGACTAGCAAATTAGAGTAAGCCATCTGACTGATTAGCAATACTGATATGATTCCAGCAAAGACTAGTACATTAGAGTAAGACATCTGACTGATTAGCAATAATGATATGATTCCAGCAAAGACTAGTACATTAGAGTAAGACATCTGACTGATTAGCAATAATGATATGATTTCAGCAAAGACTAGTAAATTAGAGTAAGCCATCTGATTCATTAGCAATACTGATATAATTCCAGCAAAGACTAGCAAATTAGAGTAGGACATCTGACTGATTACAATACTGATATTATTCCAGCAAAGACTACCAAATTGGAGTAGGACAACTGACCGGTTAGCGATACTGCTTTGATTTTATCAAAGCCGAACAAATTAGAATATTTCTTTTAAACGATTAGCACTATTGACAAAATTGCAGCAAAGACATTAGAGTAGGGCTTCTAGCCAGTTAGGCTACTGATGTTATTCCAGCAAAGGCTAACAGAGTCGGACATTCATTCTGCAACATCTACCTTTGTGGCAAAGCTCACCGATTGAGGATTTGCATCAAACGATTAGCACCATGTGATCAGTGCCTCGTCGGCCATCATGGTTGGATAGAAAGTACAGCATAACACTGCCAATGCGGCGGTGGCATTAATATCACTTGGATTTTGGGTTTAATTTGACCGAATTACACTTTTTGAGTAACCTATTCTCATAAATAACATTATTTCAACCCCCGAGTGAATATTCATGATTCTAAATTACAGAATTAGATCATAGCAGTGAATAGATTTGTGCCTTTTATTTTGTTTACCTTCAACAATATCGCCGCCAATGTGGCGGTGGCATTAATATCGCTTGGATTTTGGGTTTAATATGACAGGATTTCACTTTTTGAGTGAGCTATTCTCAAACATAAAATTATTTCAACCCCCAATTGAACATTCATGACTCTAAATAACAGAATTAGCTCATAGCAGTGAATAGATTTGTGATTTTTGTTTTATTTACATACACTTGATAGTAGAAGGAACTGCTTCTATCCAACCACAATGCAGGACATCCTCAATAGTAGCTGGATATTGCAGACAGATAAATCACAGGGCAGCAACACAATCTCAATAAGACTTCCGACAATAGCCTCGAAATGGCTTCATGCAAGAGTATATGAGAGCATATCCCGTCTGCCTGTGAGTGGTAGAAATAGAATCGCTAACCATGCATCTAATTCACACTGCAGCATTTGATAGATCTATATCATAGATGTTTGACAGAGAGTCGACCATCAGTTGCTAGGCTGCGTCCAGTGTGCAGACTACACTGGAAGAACCACCACATATTTCAGTGCAGTTCGCGTGGAAAGCGTACTCTCCCCGGATACTGACTTACCTTCCGTTATTCGTGATTAATCGATGCAATTACTTTCTTTTTATTTAAACTTATTGCGCCTGTCGCTAATCACATAAGAAAATTCCTCAACACATTAGCACGATTGAAGAATCAATACCCACCTTCCGATTAATTTAACCACCATATAAGTTACTGAAAATAAGTCAATGCTGTACGCTTTATTATAGATATATTCAGGAGAAAAACTCACTCAAACTAAGATCTAGTCACGTAATTATATCATGTATTTCTCACTGGAATATTAAATGTGTCTTAATGAAAGCTCACACTTACAATGGGCTATTTCAGATCGAACCAAGTAGGTTAGGATCGATCTTCCCAGCACCCTTGGACTTAAAGTACTCCATGGCTATTGTCGTGCGGGGTGATGAAAATAGGAAATATTATGCCTAGAGCAGAAATCGAAACCACATCTCTTGCATTCCGGGCCAGTGTGCTAACCATGACACCACCTAGGTCCCCTGACGTCACCACCCTACACACACCTACCTGTCTATGCAGCTCCTTACCTGAGAGGTCAGTACAAACTACTACACTCGTCCCCCTGGAATTGTAAGTCTTTTAAATGGTTATTTAATGATTACAATTACATACATACAGGCAATGCAGTTACATACTCAACACAGAGTAGGTTCAACAATCATACAGTGATTAGCTGATACAGGATCCTGGTCACAGCACCAAGTGTCATGCGGGGTGAGGAAAACATGTAATATTGCACCTAAAGCGGGTTTTGAACTCACATCTATTGCATTCTGGGCCAGTATGCTAACCAATACGCCACCAAGGCTCCCTGATGTCACCACCCTACCCATGCTTACCCAATGTCTATGCGGCTCCTTGCCTGGGAGGTCAGTGCAGACTACTGCACTATTATTATTAGTTCTGTGAAACATCACCGGGAAGGGAAGGGTGGCCTTATATAGGCTATATATAATAAAGCATACTCAACAACCTTCAAATATACTTTAAGTGATAGTAGAATGTACACTACTTCCCAGGTCTATAATAAGCGCTAGCCTACATCACTGAGGACAGTCATTATGTGTGAAGGACACTAATACCTACAGCTAGACCACTGCGATCCTGAGACCCCGCTTTGGCTTTAATTAACTCCTAGAAAATAGGTTGTTTCAAACGATACAAATCATGACTGATCTTATTTGATCACAATAGACTACATCACCATTCCAGCCATGCGGTGCATTGTGGGATGCGTAGAACAAAAACAAACCCGCGAGAAGCACACATGACACATCCTAATACACTCGGTGCAGCTATGAAATGTGCTAGTTTCAGCTCATCTCAGCTCTTGTTTGAAACATAGAATACCAACTAAAAAAATATATATAATAAATTAAGATATTAATCTTTTATCCAGCATTGCATTTACATCAATATAATCAGTACATCTTATGCCATGTGCATTTAGATTTAGACAAGTGCACTCAGACTAGTGTTAGGGCCATAGGCAGAGTCAGTTTTACTTATTTGATTAATGTTTATATTTATATCCTATGGTTAAGCACATATGTAGAACTAGAGAATGAGTAGGGTTAATCAGATATTGGTTATATATTCCTGTGAAATAAGTGTCGGTTGACACATTTGGTATCTTAATATTTAGAACAAGAATTAATAATGGTGATGTGGATAGCAGCCTTAAAGCGACTGATTGTTTTGTGTGGAATTGTATGTTTCTTAGCTCAAAATGTTTAACTATGGCTAGTTTTGTCTTAGATATATTCATCAGATCATTATATTGCATGTGTGCATACATGCTTATGCCAAATTGCTATGTATTTCTATTCATTTTGAATCAAATTGAAGTTTTGCCATACGCATATGGGAAAACTCAATGGCCAGACGCATTTGCTTTGCTGCCAATGCCGTTTTCAGCGCATGCGCAGTCGGAACAGTGATCTCGTCTATTGTGAATAAGTACAGTTGTTTTGATCTTGTTAGTGTCATAGCTCCTTCAAAAACTGAAAACACCACCAGGCACACATACTAAGCCCATGTACCAACAGTAGCCGAAATGTGGTGGACAAGAAGAAAGAGACGTGGCATTCTCTGCAAAATGACAGAAAGGCATCCTTTCGGGATCAATCACTTTCTTCCAGCCTTATTACTGATTCATCTCAGGTATTCTAACCAAGGCAGAACAATGGTTGGTTGTTTGTTGGAGTTTTACATCCTGCCAACATCTAAGGTCATATCAGGATGGGTACCGACTTGTGACACTGCCCACTCATGGCGACTTTATAGTGATGCCCCACTGGGAGATCAGGCCACCAGCACCATGACCTGATACGCCACTCAGTGTCACATCCTGACACTGAGCCAACCAATCCTTGCCCTATCCTATTAATGCCAAGCGCCAGTCTAGGTAGTGACAAGTATCAATTTTTAAGTTATTAGTTTGACTCGATCAGGGTTCGAACCCATGGGTTCTAATCCCACAATCTATCAAAACGGAAGACGGACGCTCAACTCATTCGGCCATCCTGTCTGATCCAGTCACACCGAAAGAGGCCTATGTGGACAGTGTCTTCTCTTGTTTTGTTCACCTGACCTGTACCATCGTAGATGATGGGATGCCACTGGGTGAATCGTATTTGAGCGGAAATAGCTCGTTTTCTAAGAAATTGAAACATGTAGTAATTATTTTGACTATAAACTTGTAATCAAATAAAATGACAACATATACATTATTGTAGAATGGGATGGCTCTTCCTTTCCCCCCGCCCCTCCCCCAAAGTGCTTGAACAATCATAACTTTGGAAATACTCAAAGCAACATCGTCCCATGGCTTTGAGTTTCTGTCATTTTCTGAGGTAGATATAGTAGGTTGATATTAATCTACCTTACTTTAGTTTGAAATCATTTTGGTTGTTGATGGCTAACTTTTGAGATATTTGAAGGGCACACATGCTAAGTTAATTTTGGCACATGCCAAAACTCAGATACCATAGGCTTAGCACTGCAGTACCAAATTCGATTAAATTGCCTCAGTATTCCCTTCTATGTGGCGACAACATGTTTAATAAGTGCACCAGTATCTAAGTTAGATATGTAGAATCAAATCTAGATCATTAGATTGGTTTAAAAAATGTGATGATTTCATCGGATTGTGCAGATTTAAAGACGCATTTCTAATTCAAAGCACCCAGTTTCCGTTCTAAGTCTTAGTTGCTACTGTATATTACTCACCCACCCACTCACCACGGCTCTATGTCCCTCCTGGTGTTCTTCGTGTTTGGCTGTCACACCATACTAAAATTACCGGAAATGACCGAGCCGGTCCGAAGTGTCCGTGACGTCATGCCCCGGGTGGGGGAGGGTGGAGAGGGGTTCTATTGCAGTCTGGCCATTATGGAGAGCACCCCATATGAGAATACAAAGAAACTGCACCGCTGCTCTGCCACGGATACCTTCCATCTGCGTATTCACTGCACTGTGCTTAGATATGTTTGTTTGTTTGTTTGCTGAGGTCTTACATCCTAGCAACAGCTATGGTCATATAAGGACGGGTACCGACTTGTGACAGTGCACACTCATGGCGATTTTATAGTGCTGCCCCACTGGGAAGCCAAACTGCTGGCACCATCACTTGATATGCCACTCGGTCACATTATCCTGATACCAAGCTAAACCAGTCCTTGCCCTATTCTAGTAATGGCGCTAGGTTAGGTAGGGAGAAGTATCAATTATCTAAGTCATTGGTTTGACTCGACTGGGAATCGACAAACACCTGACCGTCGAACGTGACGGATCGCAAGCACTGCAAGTGCCACAGCGATTTTTCTTTTTTGATCAGGTCTGCGCGGCACCATTTTTGAATTGCTCACCAACTGCTCAGGATAGTTCGCCCCACATCCACCAGTTGCGTGGAGCGAAACACACATGGCGCCATCTTGCGTTGGGACCCACCAGCTGCTAGGAGGCGCTGATGCTAATGTAGTTCACGCTAAAAACACCAGGTGCGTAGGTCGCAGTCGCGAATCGGGACGGTATATGTGCGCGCCCAGTCGCGCTCCAGTTGGTAGATGTGTACACCCCCAGTCGTAAGTTTTAGTCGGGAAACGGGTCGTGATGAGTCGCGTCGGCCAGTCAGTTTTAGTGCGCGAATCGTATACGGTAAGTGTGTACCTGGCATTACACACGGGAAGCTTGGGCTCCACCAATTGTGTCACCGCCACCGGTGTCTCTGTGGTTAGATACAAGGATGTGACTTCAAACTCTGACAGGGCACACTGGCTTGCCTGCCAGGTGACCACACCCCGCCCACCCCCTCCAGACCATCTTCCCCCCGACTCCCACCACCCCACCCCTATCAGGGGTCATAATTAGGAGTTGTTATTGTTTAAATATAAATAATGCTATATACATACATATATTTGAGGAGGGGTGAATTGAACTTATTCTGCAGATGACATTTTAAATACCGGTACCACCAATCAGTGATCCCACAGTTGTGCTAGGTTATCGCTTCAGTTATGTCATAACTCATATACATATAATGCAGGTGGGTGGATACGCATTTAAATGAATTGGTGATGCTTAGAACTGTGTAGCAACTGAATAGGTTCTATCCCTCAAGTCGTGGTTTTAATTGTACCACCAACCAGTAAACACTGGCCATGCTTTTGACATCTTTATTACTTTCGTATATATATATAGATTATTCAACAGGATATGCCAACTTCCTTCTGGTTATTTTCAAACCGGACGCAGTACCCGAATCAGTAGAACACACGCTTCTTGTGTGGAAGGTGGAGATTTGATTCCTGGTCGAGTCAAACCAATGACTTATAAAATTGAACTTGTCGCTACCTAACCTGGCACTCGGCATCAATAGGATAGAACAAGGACTGGTCAGGATTGTATCAGGAAAATGTGACTGTGTGGGATATCGGATCATCGTACCAGCAGCCTGGTTTCCCAGTGGGATAGCACTATAAATTTTTAAGTTATTAGTGTGCGCATGTGTGTGTCTGCATGTGTGGCTGTCCTGCAACAAGATAGCTATGAAAAGGACTTGGGTGTAACCTTCGACTCCGAACTCTCCTTTCAGAAAACACATGAGGACTATCATCTCAAATGCTAACCAGAGAGTAAGAATAATTAAAAGAACTTTCCATCGCCTCAACAACAACAATTTTCTCATTCTATTTAAGTCTCTTGTTAGGCCAATTTTGGAATACTGTCCACAAATTTGGAGCCCAATTTTTCGGAAAGATATTCTGGAGATCGATAAGGTTCAGAGACGTGCAACGAAATTAGTTGCAGTTATAAAGGACCTACCCTATGAACAAAGGCTTAAGGAATTGAAACTTCCTACCCTTTCCTACAGAAGGAAAAGAAGTGACATAATTGAAGTATTTAAAATTATGAAAGGTTTTGATAAAATAGATATGAACCAATTTTTCACCTTGAATAAAAGAGAAGGCAGTCGGGGCCATACTCTCAAACTAGTAAAACCCAGAGCCATTTCAAAGTTAAGGCAACATAGTTTCTCAAACAGGATCATAAATATATGGAACAGTCTCCCACAAAATGTTCTTGTTGCGGAGTCAATTAATTCATTCAAGAATAGATTAGAAAAAGCATGGGCTGATGATCCAGGGAAATTTGACCCCTTATTCACCACATGCTACTAATTACTCCTTGTGTTGCTTATTTACTTGCACTCTGGCAAAAATGAGAGACAAATAAGTGTTCACACTTCCTGTCTACCATTTGCTATATCGCTATATAGTGTTAAGTCACCATGAGTGTGCACTGTCACAAGTCGCTATCCATCCGAATATGACCGTGGATGTAGCTAGGACGTACAACCCCAACAAATAAACATACAATGTTATTCCCAATCCACTCAAACCCACCGCCCCCACACTGCTGCCTGATAACCTGACATGAGAAGAACATCTCCCCGGGAGCCTCTGCTCGCCCACACTGTCAGGTTTGCCTGTCGACTGCTACTGGTTCTTAATACACGTGGATGAGAGGTGTAAAGCTGTGTGAATCAGTGGCATTGCCGCGTTGTCACAGCGGCTACCCCCACTGCATTCCACCGACACACCGGGGGCTTCCCACGCAACGCCCGGTAGGTCACGTGAGCAAGAAATAGCGGCTGTCGGCGTCCATGTTGCTTCTGTAGTGGTCTCCACTGACCTCTGAGCCAAGGAGCTGCATGGACAGCTCGGAGGCGTGGGAAGGTTGGTGACACCAGCGGGCCTATGTGGTGTAATGGTTAGCACACTGGTCCGGAATGCAAGATATGTGGGGTCGATTCCCGCTCGAGGCGCAATATTTCCCATTTTCATCACTCCTCACGACACTTCCCCTGAATGTTCCTTTGTTTGTTGTTTTACGTCCTAGCAACATCTAAAGTCATGTCAGGAAGGGTACTGACTTGTGACAGTGCGCACTCATGGCGATTTTATAGTGCTGCCCCCCCTGGGAGACCAGGCTGCTGGCACCATGACCCGATATCTCACATGGTCACATTAGCCTGATACTGTATTAACCAGTCCTTGTCCGATTCGATTAATGCTGAGTGCCAGGCTCGGTAGCGACAAGTATCAATTTGTGTAAGTAATTAGCTTGACTCGACTGAGATACGAACTCCTGACCTTCCACTACCGATTCGGCGGCCGAGTGCCGTCTGAATGTTGTCTGTGTTCACTGAAACAGTCTGTGGTGGACACAACTAGATGTCACATGATGCCACTTAAAGCTGTATAGTCCGATGTCAGGGTACCATTTACTAAATCAAAACACTTAGATTGTATTCTTCTTTAACTCTCCCAACTTAGATACTGATCCACTTTGTAAGCATTTGTTGCTGCACAGAAGGGGGACATTAAAGCTGCATAGTCCGATGAAAACATCAAATTTTCAAAACCGAAACACTTATCTAGATTTGATTCTACATATTCAACTTAGACACTGGTGCCCTTATTAAGCATGTGTTGCTGCATAGAAGGCATAATAAGTCAATTAATAGAAACCATTCCTACTGAAGTCTACGCTGTCAGAGTTTTGGCATGCTTCCCAACATTATTTTGGCATGTTTTGACATCAAATATCTCCAAACTTAGCCATTTAAAATTAAAGTTACTTCAAACTAAAGTAAAGTAGATTATAACGATTAGTATAATATATTTATCTCAGAAAACAGCAGAAACTCAAAAGCATCGGACTATGCAATTTTAAGTTAGTTGCATAGAACCTCATATTTTTTAAGCATAGTTTCTGTTTCTCTATGTGCATGCCAAAATTAACTTGGCATGCATTTATTTCAAATATCTCCACAGTTAAGCTAGCATTCCTTACACACGGTATGCGGCATGCGAATGTGGCATGCGAACGGGCTGATTCCTTTCACCCACACCCACACATAGTGTCAGGTTTCTCTACCACTGTTTTCTATGGCAAACGCAGCAGCATTCGCATTCACATGCCGCACCGATGGCTACATGGACCAAATCAGTTGCCGCATTCGCATTCGCGTTCGCACGCATGGAATCACCCCCATTGACTTTTTCCATTTTTTGTCGCATTCGCATTCGCATTCGCATGCGCATTCGCATTCGCATGCTGCATACCGCATGTAAGGAATGCTAGCTTAAGCCATTTATAATCAAACTTACTTGAAGCTAAATCATAAATGTAGCGATCAACCCCCATATATTTACCTAAAAGAAAAGATGATAGAAAGTCAAAACGACTGGAGGTTCAATAATACGGCAGTGACTAGTAAAAGCCGCCTGTGAACAACTTAAAAGCAGACTGGATAGCACAGTATCAGGATAATGTGACTGAGTGGGATATCGTGTCATGGTGCCGGCGGCCTGATTTCCCAGTGGGTCAGCACTATAAAGTCGCCACGAGTGTGCACTGACACACGTCGGTACCCATCCTGATTTGACCTTAGATGTTGCCAGGACGTAAAACTCCAATAAACAACCAACCAACTGAAAAGCAGCCTTTCTTATAAGAAGTTGGACAAGCCGCAATGGACAAGCCGAAATTGGACAAGCCGAAATTGGACAAGCCGCAATGTGAAATTGTGGGGTCATGTCCAATTGGATTCTATCAGGGGCCCGTCGTATTAATAACTCTTAGTAGTGGTCCCTTAAATTAGCCGCACCTCGACGCAAGGAGGAAATCTCTGCCTTAACAACATCCCAGACAATATACAATAATAACAAGTGATTTACATTAAATGACGTATGGCGCCGCATACCCGCCCCCCCCCCCGTCAGTCACGCGGTCGAATTAATGGGAATTACTGTTTCACGTGCATGGAAGTTGTTTGTACATGCTTGTTCAGCTGTCGGGTAATGACACTGCACCGACACCCCAATGTTCCCACATTCCAATGTTATAAAACACCCCCGTGTAAGCTGGATCATGTTAGCTGGCCTGAACATCCGAATTGACCATGTCCAACGAGCTACACAGAGTAGTTGACACTTGTCACTTCCTACCCTGGCGCGTAGCATTAATAGGATAGGACAACGACTGGTTAGCACAGTATCAGGCTAGTGTCACTGAATGGGATATTGGGTCAAGATGCCGGCGGCCTGATTTCCCAGTGGGGCAGAACTATAAAGTTGCCATGAGTGTGCGCTGTCACAAGTCGGTAACCGACCTGATGTGACCTTAGATGTTGCCAGGATGCAAATCTCCAACAACCAACCAATTATAGCAGGCATTTCATTATCGTCAATCATGTCGAGCGTCAGATGAGGTGTGAACACTTCACACCGGTGAAGTTCCCATCTAATAGGACAGACGTCTGCAAGCTTTGTGAAGCTTATCCATACTTACACTGACGATCCTCTTACACTGACGCTCCTCTGTCCGGTCGCTGATAAGCCATGGAGTAGTGTGTGTGTGTGGGGGGGGGGGGGGATGATTGATTACTCACCTGCAAAAAGAAAGGAAGAGCCGGGACTCGTTAAGACAAACAAAAACTAGCGATATTAGTTGAAGAGTTAACGTTACAGGAACAATTAAACTCCTCAAATAGAACTAAATGCAAAAGCAACCGGCGCGGTTTGCCGGTTCATCACAGCTTGATGAGTTATGCAGTTGGTTTCATTGGTGGATGCTTTACAACAGAGCCTCGGCTTGGTTTAAAAAAGGACGCTCGGCTCAGTGTGATTCACATTCCAGTTATGGGGCAGCACTCGGCATTAGTTGGCAAATTGCAAACACATGCCACCGTCCTGATGACCTTAGATGTTGCCAGGACGTAAATCTCCAACAACCAAGCAAACACATGCCAATGTCGGCGTGAAACTTGGCAATGTAATGTTAATTTGTTTGTTTGTTGTTGTTTTACGTCCTAGCAACATATACAGTTATAGCAGGATGGATACCGACTTGTGACAGTGCACACTCATGGCGACTTTATAGTGCTGTCCCACTGGGAAACCAGGCCACCAGCACCATAACCTGCTATCCCACTCAGTCACATTATCCTGACACTGAGCACACCAGTCCTTGCCCTGTCCTAATAATGCCGAGCGCCTGGCTAGGAAGCGACAAGTATCAATTTTTAAGTCATTGGTTTGACTCGACCAGGGTTCGAACCCACGACCCCACGATCTACCAGCACGGGAGACGGACGCTCTGCTGTAACTCATTCCGCCATCCCGTCTATAACGCAGGCAAACAATGTGCTCAAACAATACATGCCTCCCTCCACCTCCGACCTACCAACAGCAAGGAGGCCATTTACAAACAAAAACTGCATTAGTTAATGAACTAAAAAGGCGGGTTGACATTTCAAAGCCTCTATACATCACCTAAACAGTTGCGCTGTAGAATCGCGTGCGTAAAAATGCGGGTTAAACAAGCTAGCAACCGGGGCGCCTTTAATGGTGGCCCGGCGCCCGGCGGCCGGCGCCCGGCGCCCGGCGCCCCCCTCAGTCTATCACCCAAACACTTACCCCGCCATAATACGCGGCCTTGTCTTAAAGGCCCCCTGACAGGTCGTCAATAGTCCCCCCCGGAAACATTGTTTGCATCCCCCCCCCCCTCCGCCACAAGCGTCACAAAATCCATAATGCAAATATCGAGGCAATACAGGAGCTATATACGGAATGCGCCTTTGTCATTCCATTAGGTCGACGCATAGCTGCACGTCACGTCTGACGTCAACGCCACGTCGGGGAAACTTTTGTGACGTCACAGCAGTAGAGGGTATGACGTCAGCGCGGCGTGTGAAGTCGCCGTTAGGAGGCGCTGCAATCATCATTACCAGGGGACGAATGTCAGCTACTGGAATACTTCCTCCCGGCGGGGTGCAGCCGTAACGCAATCTGCGGAGAAGCTACAGCGAGCCTGAGCCCGTGTACCCCTCCCCCTGCTGCCCGAGAACATTGGTTCCCCGGAAGTAAAGTACATGCATGCGCCTGTGTGTCTGTGTGTGTGCGTCTGCTCTTGTGTGCATGTCTGCGTGTGTGTGCGCGTGTGTGTCTGCGTGTGTGTGAGTGTGTGTATGTGAGTGTGTGTGTCTGCGTCTGTGTGTGTCTGCATGTGTGTGAGGGTGTGTGTGTCTGTGTATGTGTGTGCCCTGTCCTAATAATGGCGAGCACCTAGCTAGGAAGCGACAAGTAGCAATTTTTAAGTCATTGGTTTGACTCGACACCAGGGTTCGAACCCACGACCCCACGATCTATCAGCACGGGAGATGGACGCTCTAACTCATTCGGCCATCCCGTCTGGTCACCTGCCCTGATATGACCTTAGATGTTGCTAGGACATAAAACAACAACAAACACATTCACAGGCTCCTGATTGAACAATGAGCCGGATAGCCTGTCAACGTTGGGCGACAATAAATGCGTCACTTCTAATTAAGAGAATCTCTTTATTAATGTCATATCATTTCCTGTGACATGAAATTCAGATTTGTAAATAGTTTTAAATAGTCAATGTCACTTAGAAAATCACACATTTGAGGCTCTGCGTAATGTGCAGCCAAACAAATCGCATTCTATAAGGAAAAGACTTCAATCCATGTGGTTTTAAGTTTCTGTCACTTTCTGAGATTAGGTTGATCATAATAATTTATCTTACTTTAGTTTGAGGTAACTTAAGTTTTACTTTAAATGGCTAGCTTTTGAGATATTTGAAGCAGAAACATGCCAAAATAATGTTGGCAAGCATGTTGAATCACTGGTCGAGTCAAATCAATGACTTAAAAATTGATACTTTTCGCTTCCTAGCCAGGCGTTCTACATTATTAGGATAGTAGGATAGTGCAGGGAGCAGTGGAATGAGGAAGACCAATCATCCATGATTGACATTTCTCCTGCTTAATCAACTAATGTACAACAACAAAAACACAATAACAAACTCACCCATAAATCACCGACTTTCAGATAGACTTGCCCATGGAGAGTCATGGCACCCAATCAACAATCACTTCGCAAGTGCCCTTCGGTCCAAGCTACTGTTGATTACTAAGTTGTTCAATCGACTGCTATATCACCCACACAAAATTCCCAACAGATGAAATGAAAATAAACTCCACAAGTTATTGCCTATTGAAACGTCATCTATGTAGATAACTATTCTCTTTCGTCGATGTAAATTGTTAAGAGCCATCTGAAACAAAAGTCTAGAAGAGCATCTAAACATCCGTGGTCTACAGCTGGCATTGTCACGGCCTAGCATGACCTTAGATGTTACCAGGACGTAAAACCCCAACAAGCAACCAACCAACAGCTATCAATGTAGTTACTATGGCTGCTTACTGAGTCAGAGAATCTGTTATTTACTAAATGTGCCCAACTGTAATAAGTCTTAGTAATTCTCATTACATAAATTACAATCTCGCTTAATATGTAACAGGGAATATAATAAAAGAAATATAATTTTGTTTTTAAACACCCAGATGGCATTGCCGATTGCAATCTATATCACCATATATATAAACTGTTTAAATATTTGGCAAAAGACGAAATCGTACATGAATTTGCGATCATTTGGGCAATACAGACTTTAGGAGCACTGGGAGCACTTGGCGCTTTATTCTAGAAGTAACCTGCAAGGTCACAGTTCGAGTCCGTTTTACCTATTAGCCGATCCCACACTCGCACCATGTTGATACGAAAACGAGGCTAAGCGCACGCACAACTGACCATATAATAAGCAAAAACCCTAGCAATGCCATGGCTTACTGTTGCGTGTTGGTTGGTTGTTGGAGTTTTACATCCTGGCAACATCTAAGGTCATATCAGGACAGGTACCGACTTATGACAGTGCACACTCATGGCAACTTAATAGTGTTGCCCCACTGGCCATCACCTGATATCCCAGTCACATTATCCTGACACCGGCCCAATCAGTCCTTGCCATATCCTCATAATGCCGAGTGTCTGGCTAGGAAGCGACAAGCATCAATTTTGTAAGTCATTGGTTTAACTCGACCGGGAATTGAACTCCCGACCTTCCGCACGGGCTTCTGTCAGTGGTCAGCTCCAGGCCCCAGGAGCCACCTCGATTGGTTTCTTCAGGGCGCTGTTATTGTGTTAGTCGCACAGTGAAAGCAGACCGGCGGCGTTCTACACCGCTTACTAAAGGTTACTTCAGCAGGGGCAGTCACCCACGTGAGAGGTTAGGTATCACGTGATGCTTCCCACTCCAGGCGGCAGATTACATCCCAATCTACCCACAATGCCTCATCAGCAAGCACTGCTTTCCGGCCGGGTTCCTCGCAGAGGTGGCTACATTGTTTTTTTTGGGGGGGGGGGGGGTACATTAGTTGTCTAAGGAGGGGAAATTTCAGTCGCAGACGACTGGTCTTCCTCATTCCACTGCTCCTTGCCCTATCCTAGTAATGCCGAGTGTCTGGCTAAGAAGCGACAAGTATCAATTTTTAAGTCATTGGTTTGACTCGACCAGGATTCGAACCCACAATCTACCACAACGGGAGACGGACGCTCTAACTCATTCGGCCATCCCGTCTGGTTTATTGTGTAGTGGATGTTCAGTCCTGACCGCATTCAACCCTCGTCTGACAATCTACTACATGGTAGTTCATATTTTGTTTTGTATCGTATTAAAGCTGCATAGTCCGATGAAAACATCAAATTTTCAAAACCAAAGCACTTACCTAGATTTGATTCAGCACATCTAACTTAGATACTGGTACACTTATTAAACATTTGTCACGACATAGAAGGGAATACTGGGCCGGTATTTATAGAGATTCTTAAATGCTTAAGAATTCTTAAATACAAGAAAATTCTCAGAGTTTCTCGTAAATATAAGAATTTAAAAATAATTGTTAGGATTCATACAAATTCCTCTTAAAAGTAAGAGTTGCCCTCAGATTGCTCGTAGAATTCGGGAAAAGCTAGGAGTCATATGAAGGACTCCTCAGTTGGGTTAAGAACTCTTATCATGGACAAAATGGCCGCCGTAAGAGGGATTGGAAGGTGACATAAACGTGTATTTAGGAAAAGGAATGAGTTTTTAGTTATTTATAATGATGAGGAATTGTTGAAACGATTCCGTTTAGATCGATATTTTAAGATATAAACGTGAGTCATGTTTAAGGCTTATATTTAAACATGGTTTGTTCATTACTAAGTTATCTCACTAGGGATTGTTTACTTTGTAAGAAACCCACCTAAATTCTAATTGATATAAAGTATCACCTGTATTCTTTAATTGACTGGTGGCGGATAGAGCTTCCTCTCCATGTACTAGGATGTCTAGCAGCTAGAGCCTGAACACACAACATATATATTCCAATTGTGATAATTCATAAGTTTTGTTTTATTATTCAAATAAAATCACGTGGCTAGTGTCTCATTCTGCATCCATCCACATATGAATCAAGTATTTACCAATACAGTGAACTTTCAAGTTGAGTGTAGTGTACTGATTCTGGAAGGTAGGGAGTTCAAACCCTGGGTTAACATTTTTTATTAGGTTTTCTTTCCCTATATGTGCTTCTGATTTATCACTATCAAAATTATGTCATGAAACTTTGAAAAATCACTTCTTGTATGTAGAAATGGGAAGTCTTAGAAATGGGAATGCTCTCCAGCTTACCTTTGCATAATCAAATATAGATCTGAATATTTGAAAGCAAACAAGTAATACTATATAGAATTAGGCTCTGGTCAGAAAGTCCTGAGAAGTATACCACAGTACAAACCTAAACTGTTGTAAAATATTCCGATATATGGCAGGGGGGGGGGGGCGCTATTATGTGATGTGTTATTCGTATGCCTAGCCAGTGGAGCTTGAATGTATATGTACAGTAAAACCTTTCTAACCGACCATCTCCACAGAAGTACTGGCATTTATTCAACAATTAGGCCTATGATACATTGAATCAACACAACTATTATCTAAGCATAAGAAAAGATATGTGGGTTATTCTATCAAACTGGGCACCACATATTTGGTTTCCACATTACGATGCTGATAATTTGTTCTTTCTTTTATTTATTGCAAGTCAAATAATTATTGTATCCTCTGTGTATTAAGTATGTTAGCAATAATACATTTATTGAAGCTATCCCAAGAAAGAAATTAAAAGTTTACTTATATGATTTTGGCTAATGTGAAAAGGTGAAAATTTACACATTTACACTATGCATGTAGCCAAACTTTTTTTCAACATATTTTTCAACTTTTTTCTTGTAAGTCATAACCTTGTCTGCTTAACAGTAATCAATCAAATCTTGTTTGACTATGTTGTATATGTTAAAATGAGGTTCTGGATGTGTCTTTGATTTTCATGTTACACAAGTGATATTAATGTATTGCTCAATTTGTATAAGATCTAATTCAAAAAGTGAAATTCATTGTTTTCAACTCTGACATATGCACAACATGCAAACCTTCATAGGACATTGGATTAGGCTATTATTTGGAAGGTTTTTTGCTATTATTTGAAAGGTTTTCACTTTTGGTTTCCATGTCACTCTTTCATTCCCAGTTTTAAAGAATGACCCATGTACTTATATTCTGTTTTATTCATTGAAATTGTTTCCCACACATGTCCACAAAATCACATCTAGATGCATGTTAGCGCATGACAAGAGAACTACGTCGAAAAAATAATCAAACTTACAACACGGTCCTTGACAATGAACACCTAGTATTCACTTTGGGGGGTCCGAAATCACACGTGAATATAGTTAAGCAAGACATGAATATACTGATAAAAGTAACACAAAAATAATGAAGCTATCACTTAGTATTTGTATTATCGCTGATTAATTAGAGTTTACACCCTTGCAACACCTGAGTTAATATCAGGATGGGTACCCGACTTCTTGCAATTCTCATACTGAGATAGTGTGCATCTAGGTAGCATCATGACACAATATCCCACTCACTCGCATTACCCTGACACTGAGACAACCAGTCCCCAGCCCTATCCTAGTTTTAATTTTTAAATTTTTATTGAGGCTGTATTTTTGGATTTATTGGCATATATGTATTAAATTTTTTCTACTCTTATTACTAGACTAGCCTACTCCTATTTACATATCATATGCTTGTACGGAGCTGTGTGGTCTGTTATCTGGCTACTTTTGGCATGGTTACCTTCCATTGGGTGTCCCGCTGGGGGGCTTGACATATCACATGCCCCTTTGCCGTACAGCTTAGTGGGGGTTTCCTAGCCTTATTTTGCATAGATATTTTTTGTAAGTTTTTAGGTCAGGAATTTGTTGTTCCTTTACCGTTTGGGCATTCTGCACCTTGGCAGCCATTTCCAGAGTACTTCTCTCATGAGCTTTTATTTGGCTTCTGGTCTGCTTTAGTAATACCAAAAGCCAGTGAAGTTGCCAATTTGTGTTTTGATTCGCCTATAGATCATATCCATATCCCACACACATGAAGTGCTCTAGCTGCCACTCCACCATGTTTGTGTTGTCAATGTTAACCCAGTATAGTTAGTTAAAGGAGAGAGAGAGGAAAACTGATAATGCTATTTATGTCATTTACCGCTATGACTGCCAGCTAGGTGTATGACATCTGCATTGAGATGACGGCATTAAGTAGGACTCTGCCAGAATGTGTGTCACACTGTCAGTAGCCATCAATGTGCCACGTGATGGCTGATGGCTACTGAGTTTGCGTGATGGGTGCCATGTGACGATCGCTGTCTGCCAGGTGATGGCTGCCATATACCATATACCATGTGATGCCTCTGTATGTCACATGACAGCTGTCATCTGTCACATGACAGTGGTCATCTGTCACGTGACGACTGTCATCTGCCATGCGGCGGCTGTCACCTGCCAGGTGACCGCTGCCATCTGCCATGTGATGGCTGTCATCTGCCATGCAACAGCTGCCATCTGATGTGTCATGGTTGCCATCTGCCATGTCACGGTTGCCATCTGCCAGGTGACAGCTGCCATCTGACAGGTGGCAGCTGCCATCTATCAAGTGATGGCTGCCATCTGCCAGGTGATGGCTGCCAGGTGACAGCTGTCATCTACCAGGTGATGCGTCGGTAGTGGTTGCCAGGTGACAGCTGCCATCTGCCAGGTGATGGCTGCCAGGTGACAGCTGTCATCTACCAGGTGATGGCTGCCAGTCACTGGTTGCTGGTAAGACGCATGCATGCGTTGCACCATGGGTGGGGGGCAACTATCACCACACTACCTGCCCAGACAGCTCACCAATAGAGACAGATTGACAGGAAGCCTGCCGAGATGAAGAAATAAGAAAGCAATTGATAGCGGCATAATTCTGCCTTATCACCAGCCACCGCCAGGCGGCGCGTATCTGCATTGTAATCTACCGGCACTCTCTTATCACACGCTATCAATACCAATCGACATCGGGGCCGGCCAGGAATAAGTGGACAGCTTCCGGCCGCCTTTGGAAAATAGATCGATATATTCAAATAGAGTAACTTTAAATAGTTTTAAATACGTCACTTCTATAGGTTGTTTTCAACTTATTGACTATTCCAAAAGATGTGGATACGGTTGTGAAAATGCGCAACTGTGTTGTTGTTATTTCTATGCTGTCTTTTAGATAGGCGATAACAGAAAACGGTACGCAAGCATTCATTATCTAGAGTCAGAATTAATATGCCGAAAACCAGACATGTCATGTATCCAATGCGACTATCTTACCGTGTAATGATAACCTCTATATAATTATACACTGTTCTTTGACGTCCTTAACCAGTGTTACCTAGACAACTGTGTTGCTATTCAATACTGTGCTTATGCTAGGTACACACCTACCGTTTACGACTCGCGCACTAAAATTCGCGATCCGACCCGACCCGCTTAAAACTGAAAACGGGCCGATTCATTTTTCGAATCGCGAATCGCAATCGTAAGGAAGCCGTTTTAGCCCTAAAAGTGAGTTTTAAGTCGTGAATCGCAATCGGTAGGTGTGCTAGGGGAGCGCACACCTCACGACTTTTGGGGAGTTTTTGATCGTATACGGTAGGTGGGTGCGGAAAAACGGTAGGTGTGTACCTAGCTTTACACATGCAAATCCCTGCACCTCCCCCCACCCCGCAGATATATGTCGATTCATGTGATAATTGAAGATTAAATTAAAGCATAGTACTATTACTTTATTAGAAGCATTAAATTTCCATTAGTTAATCATAAGTCAAGTAGGAAAATGCACTTAGATTACTAGATTTCTATCGAATAATTTTTTTTTAAAGAACATAAACATAGCCTAGCGCTCGAAGGAAAGTTATATGTATATATATATTTATATACACACACATATATACACCTTGCTTGCTTGTTAGAGTTTTACGTCCTGGCAACATCTAAGATCATATCAGGACGGGTACTGACTTGTGACAGTGCGCACTTATGGTGCCTTTATAGTGCTGCCCCACTGGAAGACCAGGCCACTGGCACCATGACCCAATTTCCCACTCAGTCACATTACCTTGATACTGAGCTAACCAGTCCTTGCCCTATCCTATTAATGCCAAGCGCCAGGCTAGACTAGGAAGTGAAAAGTGTCAATTTTGCATGTCATCGGTTTGACTCGACCAGAAATTAAAGTCCCGACCTTCCGCGCGGGAGGCCTGCGCTCTACAGATTCGGCCACCACGCTTGGTATATATATATAGTATATCATTAAAACCAGTTATAGTGCACCGGTATAGATCTACATAAATATTACCTTCTCACTTTTCCCTTTCGACAACTACGTACCACAAATAACTGCCATCCTAAAATTAAATTAGCCTAATTAAATCACTATGCTTATTAAAATCAAGAATTTAATTATCTCCATATTCGACTTTCTCCTTCGCTATAATATTTGCAGCAGCCACTTTTAACATGAATCACATGTTCCAAAATTATACTTTGCTTGCATTTGAAACATTTAAACTGATAACATAGTGATATTGAAAGAGATTACGACTCCAAGAAATTATTGGGAACTATAAAACTCAATCATCATTTTTCCGATGATATCGATATCGATAAATTTGCAGATGTTTTCAGCAGCCTTGTTCCTGTGCACCTTATTATCTGATATTACCACTATTTCATTAAACATTTTATATTTATTAGTGGTGCAGGGAACCCATTAGAGCGCAGCACATCCGGTGGCGAATAAGAATCAGCAACAGTGCAGCTAATTAGGAGCCATTACAGATAGACAGTTCCTCAGAGTAGTCGGAAGCGGGCTTCATTCAAAGAAATAGGTCAGAATAACTATGTTTGACATCCAATAGCAGATGATAAAAATCAATGTGCTTTAGAGGCATCGCTAAATAAAAAGAAACTGTTTACAACTAGAAGTCCTGACACAACTAGAAGTCCTCACATAGCTAGAGTCCTGACACAACTAGAAGTCTTCACATAGCTAGAAGTCCTGACATAGCTAGAAGTCCTGACACAACTAGAAGTCCTGACATAGCTAGAAGTCCTGACACAACTAGAAGTCCTCACATAGCTAGAAGTCCTGACACAACTAGAAGTCCTCACATAACTATAAGTCCTGACACAACTAGAAATCCTCACATAACTAGAAGTCCTAATTCACAAACTGCACATAACTGAAAGTTCACATACAACTAGAATCCTCACATAACTAGAATCCTCACATAACTGGAAGTCCTGACATAACTATAATCCTCACATAACTATAATCCTCACATAACTAGAAGTCCTCACATAACTAGAAGTCATCATATAACTATAAGTCCTCACACAACTAGAATCCTCACATAACTAGAAGTCCTCACATAACTAGAAGTCATCATATAACTAGAAGTCCTCACACAACTAGAATCCTCACATAACTAGAAGTCCCCACATTACTAGAAGTCATCATATAACTAGAAGTCCTCACACAACTAGAATCCTCACATAACTAGAAGTCCTCACATTACTAGAAGTCATCATATAACTAGAAGTCCTCACACAACTAGAATCCTCACATAACTAGATGTCTTCACATAACTAGAAGTCATCATATAACTAGAAGTCCTCACACAACGAGAATCCTCACATAACTAGAAGTCCTCACATAACTAGAAGTCATCATATAACTAGAAGTCCTCACATAACTATAATCCTCACATAACTAGAAGGCCTCACATAACTAGAAGTCGTCATATAACTAGAAGTCCTCACACAACTAGAATCCTCACATAACTAGAAATCCTCATTTTCAAACCACACATAACTGAAAGTCACCATGAGTGTGAAGCTGTCACAAGTCGGTATCCACCTTGGTATGACCTTAGATGTTGCAAGGACGCAAAACTGCAACAACACACACAAGTGGAGGTCTGAGCCGTGTGACTGTGATAGGAGGGCCCGTCATTCACCCAGTCAATAGCGAGCTGAAACCACCTGTATCCCGGGCAGTGCGGCACCCAGGCTGACACGTGACAGCTTAGCTGACAGCTTCACACTGTCAGCAGCAACACATGTGCCATGGCTGCCAATATTACACTCACCAGTCATGTCTCCCACTGACATCAACAGCGTGCAAGGTCACACTAAACACAACATGGTCCATCCCACATATAACTAAACCCAACCAGACGGCTGCCAATATTACACTCACCAGTCATGTCTCCCACTGACATCAACAGCCTGCAAGGTCACACTATACACAATATGGTCCATCCCACATATAACTAAACCCAACCAGACGGCTGCCAATATTACACTCACCAGTCATGTCTCCCACTGACATCAACAGCGTGCAAGGTCACACTAAACACAACATGGTCCAGCCCACATATAACTAAACCCAACCAGACGGGATGACCGGATGAGTTGAGTGTCCGTCTCCCGTTTTGGTAGATCGTGGGATTTGAGTTGAGTCAAACCAATGACTTAACAATTTATATTTATTGTTTCCTAGCCAGGCGCTCAACATTATTAGGATAGGGCAAGGACTGGTAAGTATAGTATCAGGATAATGTGACTGCGAATCCATCAAATTACCACTTCATAGCCAAACATGCAAAGTTAAAGGATCTTTCTCTTTTTCTTTTTTTTTTGTGGCCATAAAATGACGTCACTGTTTGCCTTTGTGAACCACTGGTCATCATCATCATGCTGTCGGTCGTGATGCGACAAAGACTGCTTTCATTACTTGACTGCCGCTATTGTGCGGTTGTACATTTCATGAAAGCTGCCTGCAAAAGTGTTGAAGTGCTGCTGGCTTTTGCAAGTTATCAGCGGCACTCTCTAGGGGAGCAAATAGAGGTTTCACACTGGCAAGAACATGTCAAGACAGGCGCAAACTATTTGTCCCTGCAGTGGCTGGTCGGGAGATGTTGGGAGTTCCATACATCAACCACCCTTAATGCTGCCACAGTGACATGGTTTTCTGTTTAGGGTTTGCTCCCTTAGCCTTCGGTTCTGTCAAGAACCTGTACCACAAGGTAGTGGTTTACAACTCTGCAGGGCAGGGGCATTAAACTCCCTGAGGTATTGCTATACCTACAATACCGGCATACCCACACAATGCCAATGTGTGCTGTGTGCCCTGTTCCAATATGCAGACAATAGGGACTAGAACCAAATTGTCCAACAGACACAGAGAGACACACACACTCACACATACACACACAGAGTGTGATGGTGATACCGGAGGGAATGCTATGTGTCCAGTCCATATCGCCCACAAGTACAAGAACATGGGCCTGCATGGGTTCTATAATGGCTGCAGGCATGTAAAGGTGGATTGTGCCCCACAGGGGAGACCAGGGGAGGAGGTGCAATGCTATAGGTCATTAGGTTGGTTGGTTGTTGGAGTGTTACGACCTGGCAACATCTAAGGTCATATCAGGATGGGTACCGACTTATGACAGTGTACATTCAAGGCATCTTTATAGTGCTGCCCCACTGGGAGACCAGGCCACCAGCACCATGACCTGATATCCCACTCAGTCACATTATCCTGACACCGAGCCAAACCAGTCCTTGCCCTATCCTAATAATGCCGAGCGCCAGGCTAGGTAGCAACAAGTATAAATTTGATAAGTCACTGGTTTGACTCAACCTGGAACCAAACTCCCGCTCTCGCACACGCGAGGCCCGCGCCTCTACCGATTCGGCCACCGCGCCTGGTCACATTTCTGAGAGCAGTTATTTGCAAGTAAAATAGCGCATAGTAAACGTTTAGTTAAACTGCACTCGGGAGCCTAGTCGTGGATGCCATGATAAGGCCGCTCCTGAACTACTGCTCTGGGAACCCCCACCCCTCCTCCCGCACCCACGTAGGGCTTATAAACCAGCATCTCCAGGACCATCCATCATGCGATCTTGCACCTACGGCCTTCTAGCCCTTTCGTACAATACAGGAAGACGGTCAGGCTGCATGTAGTCTGCTGTCACTAAATGCAGGGAATAAAGTGGTTTCCGGTGAAAAAAAAGAAGCGGAAACACGGATATTCTACCATAGGCTTAGAACTGTCAGGGAATCACGAAGTCAGGTTTCATACATATTGGTATACGCTGATAGTGCTGCATCATTTGAACCACATATTAGTATATGCTGATGGTGCTGTGGCATTTGAACCATGTATTAGTAGTATAGATCTACACTGATAGTGCGTCTGCGTTTGCACCACATATTAGTATACGCTGATAGTGCTGCAGCGTTTGAACATATTAATATACGCTGATAGTGTTGTGGGATTGCAGTACAGTAAACAAATACGGAAATCCGCGAAATCGCGGAGATCTTTCACCCCTTTTTAAAATGTCACCTACCGTGAGAATGATTCACTTTAAAAAAGTCCCGTTGGTTTCACGACTAACTGCATATATTGAAATTGTATTTGACAATAGCTGTCATTTAAATGATAGCAGACGACATTTAATAGCGAATAATATATTGTATGTGTGCACTACTTCAAAGGCATCACTTTCTTAGGTTCAGGCTCTGTAGGTAGGCTGCTAGGCTCTCCATACCACAACCCCAACTTTACACCGCCTTATATAGCTATATCTAGATAAAGTGTCCTGTACTCACCCGTTGCTACGTCACACACATATAACCCAGTCAAACTCCTCGTTTATCGCCCGAAATAGATATATTTGAAAGTTTGTTTTTATTTAACGACGCCTCTAGAGGACATTGCTTTTTATCATCGGCTATTGAATTTGTTTGTTTATTGTTTTAAGTCCTAGCAACATCTAAGGTCATATCAGGATGGATACCGACTTGTGACAGTGACCACTCATGGCGACTTTATAGTGCTGCTCCACTGGGAGACCAGGCCACCAGTACCATGACCTGATATCCCACTCAGTCACATTATTCTGACACTGAGCCAACCAGTCCTTGCCATATCCTAATAATGCCGAGCGCCTGGATAGGAAGTGACAAGTATACATTTTTAAGTCATCAGTTTGACTCGACCAGGGTTCGAACCCACAAACCCATGGGTTTGGATTCCCTGATCTCCCAAAATAGGAGATGCACGCTCAACTCATTCGTCCATCCCGTCTGGTCGTCGACTATTGGACGTCAGACATACGGTTATTATGACATTTCTTTGGAGGAAACACGCTGCCGCCACATAGGCTACTCTTTCTGATAAACAGCAAGGGGTCTTTTATGTACACTTTCACACAGACAGGACATCACATACCACCACCTTTAATGAACCAGTTGTGGACCACTGATTGGAACGGAAAATAGCCCAAATTACAAATGGGTCCACTGAGCAGGATCGATCGGATGACCCACACCTTCACAGGTGAACACCCTACTGCCTGAGCTACGTCCCGCTCCTAGATATATTTGAATGACACGTATATAATTTGAAAGTGAGATGTGAGTGACCATAGGGAGGGGGGTCACAGTTGGTCAAGGGTCACAGTTGGCAGGATGCAAAGAATGACCAACTATCAGTAGATCTATATCGAGTTAGTTTGGTATGTGAGGATCGGTGTGAGGATACGGACCAGATGCATTAGGAGGCATTCTTAATGTAGTATATATATACACATAATATATTATATAGTACATATATAATACACTAAAATAATTTCCTGAGTTGGTTAAATGCACTTTAAAGGCCCGGTCACATACACGTTAGTGGACATAGTTGAACATAGTGGAGGCTAACATAGTTCAACGTTGTTGAACGTACTGGCATCCGTACTTCTCTGGTACGGTAAACTACATTCAACTGCTTTCAACTACGTTCAACTACATTAGACTCCACTACGTCCAACTACATCCACTAACGTGTATGTGGCCGGGCCTTTAGTATTTTTTTTTTTTTGGGTCCATTAGTTGTTTAAGCAGAGGAAATTTCAGTCATAGACGACTGGTCTTCCTCATTCCACTGCTGGTCGATAGAAAGCCTGAGCCTACACTTTTACCGACCCAAGGGATTTTTAACCTCTCACACCACATAGACAGGGTATGAGAGCAACCGGCCTTTGATGACGATGTAAGTTATACACAGCGGTGGAAATCCAAATTGGCAGAGCTGGGGGCATGGGGAATCGAACCGCTGACCCTCAGATTAGGAGTCTGACCTAGAAAAAAGTCAGACACTCTAACCACTCCGCCACAGAGAACGCCATGTTGGAAGTAGTCATTTACAGGAACTATTTCAGTGCTCGTTACCATGGCAACGCTAGCATATCCAAGAAAGAGATTATTTGCATGCATAAATGGGAGGCTAGCTTCTCCTTCCAGCTGATATGAGTATGATATATATACACATACTCGTGTACCCCATCAGTCTGTTCACCCCTAGTTCAAACCACACCCACTAGGGGGTTCTTGCAGTAGCTGATCACATCGCATATAGTTCATGGACTAATGGCGAGGACTGTTTTACCACACCATTATCGATTAATTTATTACAAAAACATACAAGCACTTTTTTATTTTATTTGTTATCTTAGTGTGAATTTGTCAATAGACTAGATCTTTCCCCAGTGCCGATACACTGGTCTTCCGGTTAATTGGCAATTCATGGAGATAGCAAAGAAAGAGGTATGCACGATGGAAATGACCGATCCAAAACAATGCTACGAGGGGAAAGGGGGGGGGGGGGCACAAAAGTAATTCATACCACAGAGCAACCATAGCTGAATATAAATAAGTAGATATAATCTTAGCGTTAACAGCTTCACCATATGATACTATATTAGTATATAGCACTGCAACAACCTTTGCATTACATTTGGATAGTCACATCAAATCCCAACAGTGACTGCCAAAATTAGATTTAGATTGATTGATTGATTGGTGGTTTCTTTACGCCGTGATTAGATTTAGAAGAATACTTCAAAGTCATGGCATATTATGCCACTCAGCAATAACCACTTCCACAGTGTTATTGCGCGGGAAAGGAGGCAGACAGGGTGGCGCCCCTAGTGCTAAATATAACTACTACGCTGGTGACGCCACCTGATGCGAGTTAATGGCACTGAGAGAGCAGTTCATTACCCTGCTGTATATACTTATCCCGTTATCAAGGTGAGTGGCTCTTATACTGCTCCCATTTAGGGTGGGAACTATAAGACCCCCGGGCTGGTGAGAAATGGGCGCTTTGGGGTTCAAATCCCCAACATCATCAGTCATAAGGTAGCGTAAAATTGGGGGATAAGTGCCATACCAAACCACCAGCCAATCTAGGCGGTTGTTCAGTGGGAGACCCTGTCGTTGGTTCACAATGCGCTTTATTCCTTCCAACCCTGTTCGGTTGCTATGGTATCCTTGAACACTTTTTTTCCATTGCAAAGCAGTTTTAAGTTCAAGGAACATCACAGGCCACATCAGGGCGGGTAGTGACATATTATATTATGCACTTTTGTTTTTATGTCCTAGCAACATCCAAGTTAATTTGAGGACAGTAGGGCCCTACTTGATATGAAACAATAATAAACGTATGAGCCTGTCTTAAAAGGTGATAACTCTTCTTTGTTTTGTCCATTGTAACTATTGACACAAAACAGCACAGAAATGGTTACACTGAAAACACAAGGACATTTGCTTCAAATCAATATGTATGCTATTGGGATTGTGAAACACCATGTAAAAACCAAATCAGTTTATCCTGAGCAAATGCATAAGCAGATAGTATGTTGATCATTACAATGGACACAGTTTTGTCCCATATTGCTTAGCACCTTTTGAGACAGTCTCATATATGAATTTCCACTTCATATAGGCTATATACGGCACAGTTAGTGGCGGTTACAGTGTGAAGAGGGTGGTGACGCCACGATCGGAGCTGAGGTTGACTAGGCTGGAGTCGATGACTGGGGGAGTGCCGGGGAGCAGGAGGGATATTCCGGCCTATTATACTCATATAATTCTGATACAGAATATAAGAAAGATACTGTATATTACACGAGAGAGGGATAGAGGCACGTACAACAGTTATAATTAGCAGTAGCACTCCATACAACATATCGCATGTAGGTACAGAATAGTCAGAGCTCTCGAAGACTGGAGTTCCGATACTGACTATCAGGAAGAAATCGCCAGAGCCTAATGCTACTTATGGCTGGCGCACACCTCCCGTCTACGATTTACGATCTAAAACTGACTGCGCATCACGACCCGACCCGACCCGTTTTGCGACTAAAACTGGCGACAGGGGGTGCGCACATATAACGACTGGGGGGCGCACATATACCGTCCATTTCGCGACTGCGGTCCATGAACCTGGTGTCTTTAGCGCGAACTACACTACTAGCTTGAGCGCCTCCCGGTGTCTTTAGCACAAACTACACTACTGGCATGAGCGCCTCCTCGCACGCACCTGGTGTCTTTAGCGCGAACTACACTAGCTTGAGCGCCTCCTAGCAGTTAGTGAGCGGCAAAGCAAGATGGCGCCGCATTCAGCTGTACAGAGGAGAAAGATTGCTCTTGCTCTTGGCCTTGTGATGCTTGTGATACGTCGTCGTCGTCGACAGCGTAACCAAGGAAGGCAATTGTGGGTTCGTCCACACATTGCGCAACATGACCAGCTCGGAGCCTTCAACGCCCTGTTGACTGGATTGCGTGCAGATGAACCGCACGCCTTCAGCAACTACACCAGGATGGCGTCGGAGCAATTTGACGAGTTGCTCAGCCGGGTACAAGATCGCATATCTCGGCAGAATACCCGGTATCGCGCCTCAATTTCGCCTGCGGAGAGGCTTTCCATCACCCTCCGCTTCCTGGCCACAGGTAGATATATTTTGTGACCTTTGTGACCTAGATCAGATCCAACTCTGCTAAACCCTGTAATGGTATGCCGACTTAGACAAGGCAACTTATATGAACCGAATTATATGAACCAAATTATATGAACCACATTATATGAACGAACTAGTGGCGATTTCACATCATGACATAACGAAGTGTGTAGAAAAGATGGAAGAAAGCATAATATAGGGAACTACAAGTGCATTTTTATTCAAATGACACGTAGGAAAGGTCAGGGTTAAAGTGTGTAGAAGACAATTAAAATTCAACACAAACTGGTTTCAACAAACTGGTATCGTACAATCTCCGATAACGTCCTGAGCCGTGACGAACTGCGTGATGATTGTGTCAATCACGTGGTCGTGCTTTCCCATCCCTGCAATGTCAACATAGTGGGTTTCAAGTATAAGCTAAAGCGCCTCAACTACTTGGTTTCATCTAATGGACTTTACAGTGCATTTCCTATACCACTACACCACTGATCAATATAGCTCGGTCAACACAGACTTTTTGTTCTTGCGTGATATGTGTACACATTTTTAGTGGTTTGGGATGTTATGTTAGTGCGGCGTCGGTTTCAATAACTACAACGTTGCTTACTGGGCTGTGTGTGTTGCCTGGCCGGGGTGCCTGTTGGAGACACTGCTGTAGTCTGTGCGGCTGGTGCCGCCTCACTGGCCACCTCCAGCTCTTCCTCCTCCTCCATGCCCATTTCTTCAGGGTCGGCGTCAGGGTCGGCGTCAGGGGCGGCATCTGGAAAACAAAATGCAAAAATATATTGTGTGTGGTTTTAAATCGACTCAACAAGTTCGCTTCATATAGAACGGTTCATCTGTAATAAATCCACTGCAAATAGTTCGCTTCATGTGCAACGGTTCATCTGTACTATTTTCTGTAAGGTTTCTGTGTTGTGTGAAATGAATCATGCTACACCCAGGGGGCCCTTACCTGATTCCACAGAGAGGGTGTCGGGTACAGCTGTCCGCCTCGGCCCCAGAACGTCCTCTATCGCATCATAATATCGGAACGTCGCCCGCGCTCGGTCACTGCGAGTGATGAAATGCAGAAATGGGTTACAGTTCACATATGTTGTGCGGCAGAAAATTGATCGGGACCTTAATACAGAAGATAAACTGCCACTGGGTTAGTCACTGACGTGTGTTAATATTTAGCAACAACAATCATCGTAAAGCACATAACACACCAACATTACTTACTTGCTGTAGTCCCGGCATTTCTTGTATCTTTGAGTCAAGCTTTTTAATTTGGTGCGGCATGCCACGGCGTTCCTTTCCGGCCGACATCGGCTACACAGACGGCGCAGCCTCCGGGCCAACCGCCAGTAAACTTCTATGTTTCTTCTAGACCTCGCCAGTGCTGTCTGCACTTGTTCGTCACCCCACAGGTTGATCAGGACGGTCACTTCCTCGTCGTCCCAGTTGTCCATTCTGGAGTTTCCGTGTGAAGAACTGCCAGTCGCCATACTGCGGATGATTGTGTTGCTCCTGAATTAGCTGTTGCCGGTGACGAGTCGTTGAAAACATTGACAGCGCGTGCGCGAGTGACCAAAGTAAAAACAAAAGAATCGTTTGTGTGCGCATGTGTGTGACGTCGTTAATCCGATTTGATTAAAACATTGTTAACCCAATTATAATCAGACTTACCTAAAATTCTAATCGCCAGTCTTATCGCCAGACAGAGATAAGGATACACGGCCACAACTCGGTACCCACGCCCACGAATTAAAAAACCCCACAACCCACCTGTAGTAGGACACATTTCTTAACCATACCCACTGCTTCTAGGGGAGTCGTACAAGAGCCTAAGCTACCAGTTCCGGGTGGGGGCGACCACCATTGGCCAGATTGTGCCCGACACCTGTGACGCCATATACGAAGGACTCAAGGATGATTACTTCAAGGTAAGATTTGCTAAAGGACAAAAATTACGCCATGAGTATTTGTATGTTCTTTTATTTGTGATGCACAGTACTGAGTGATCGCGAAACGGACCTATTTAGGTTTCATACTCGGCGTACTCCGCTGCTCCCAACAGGTTAATGTAGGAGAAGGACCCTGGGCGTGGGCTAGGGACTTCGGTTCCCGGTGAACTAGCAATATGCAATGGGGTGCTTTGGCCGCGATTTTCTAGCATTTTCATCCTCCCGCGGAAACACGCCTGTTCAATCTCGTTCTGGACGATCAACTGTATTCGTGGGTCGGTTATCTGGCGTAGTTTCATAACTATGTCTTTACCGAAAATGTCTAACGCATCCTCAGTTTCTGGCTTAGCAGCGGTCTTGCTCTCCTCTAAGTTCTGGATAACAAGCTCCATCAAAGCGTTCTCTCGCTTTTCTCCCTCCGGTCTCTTTCGGACGGATCCTAGGGTGGACCTTGATGGGGTCGTCCGGTTGGATTGAGGCTCATCGTCCTCCAGGTTGTCTCCGACCACACTCAAATTCTGCGATGAGATACTGAGTGCTTCCCCCTCATGGTTACTATCCTCGTAATCACCGGGGACCTGCATGGAAGAGAGAAACAATTGATTTATTAACACAACTGGTATATATATATGATTGTCTTTGTATTTATGTTTTGCAGTCCCCGTCCACCCCTGACGAGTGGAAGAAGGTCGCTGATCTCTTCAGCACCCGATGGAATTTCCCAAATTGCATGGGCGCCCTTGATGGAAAGCACATCAACATAAAGCCACCAAAGAACTCAGGGTCGTCATTCTATAATTATAAACATACATTCAGTATCGTGCTGATGGCCCTAGTGGATGCTGACTATCGCTTTCTGTACGTGGATGTGGGCTGCAATGGCCGCGTAAGTGACGGAGGAGTGTTTTTCCGGCTGCACCCTCCAGCAAGCCCTCGAGAACCATGCTGAGTCATTCCCACCCCCCAAACCTCTCCCCGGCGACGAGCGGGCGATTAGGCATTTCATTGTGGCTGACGACGCGTTTCCTCTGAAGGAATATATCATGAAGCCGTTCAGTCACAGAGACATGCGTACTGATCACCGCATCTTCAATTACCGACTGTCGCGAGCACGCCGTGTGGTCGAAAATGCCTTCGGCATTCTGGCCAACCGATTCCGCGTCTTTCAAACCAACATCGCCATAGGACCGGCAAAGGTGGAAAAAGTAGTCATGGCAAGCTGTGCGCTCCATAATTTCCTGCGTGATAAGGTTGGGCAGACATCAACCATTGACTCAGAGGACCCCACTACCCACATTGTAACCCCCGGTAGCTGGAGAAGTGATGGATTGCTGAGCCAGGCGACACTGCCATCAGGCACAAACTCCACGCAACGTGCGAAAGCCCAAAGAGACTATTTGGTGGAGTACGTAAATTCATCGACCGGTTCTGTGCCGTGGCAGTCGGACATGATCTAGAACTCAACTTGTCTATAAAGCCGGTAAATCAAAAACAATTAAGAACTCGTAGTGTAATTAGTATTGACAGTTATCCTTACCTCATCCGTTGCTTCAGTGCATCCTGGTAGGGGGGCCAGTTGGTTGGATACACTCTGTCTTTTCTGCACATGTGGCGCAAGGAAGGACAACGAGAGCTGAATCCACTTCTGCCTTGTGGTCAGTCGTTTGGCCTCTGAACCAGAGGCCGCTTGTTTTCGCAAACGGGTTGTACTGTGTGCGTAGGTTTGTCATACGTTTCTGGATTGTCTCCGCTGAAAAAAGTATACATTTCAAGGATATTGATATTTAAAGTACAGGTTCAGAACTTCAATTACAATAACATTTGTTACAAATAATAAGTGTGGAAGTAACAAATTTGTATGCATGTGCCTACCGATGGGCAATTGAGCCGAATTAAATGAAGCGAACTAGTGGTAGCTATGTGTGAAAAGCGCCGATCGCCGCGAATCGGTTCCATTTAGGTCGCCAAATCACTCAAAGTTGATTAAAATGTCCAATCAAAATATGCACATATTGTTCCTTTATTAATTGTCTACATGTAGTAAAATTTTAAGGATGTTTGATAGAGGGCCAAGAGAGTTATTTAATCTGCAGCACTTGCTTACAATCATAACATTGACCACTCTGTCTCCCACAAACTGGCAGTTGGCATTTAAGCCTCAGCCTTTTGGGCGCCAACTTTTGGCTGGTTTAATATAGAACAATGGGCCCGTAATTAGGCATATTTTTCAACTTCAAAGTGATGTAACTTTCTTGATATTTACATTAGAAAATTGTTATGACTACCACGTTTTAGGTCTCGTCAAGCTCTTTCCATTGGAATAGGTTCCATTGAGATCAAATGCTTTTAAAATAAATACTCACATAGCTACTAGTGGCGAGTGCAGACGGACCGAGTTTACAAACAGAATTAACATGTTAAAAACGCGATCAAGGGCGTACCTGATTGTCCGACTGCAGCGGAAATCTGCGCCAATGCGGCAATCTTCTTCACTCGGTTTGAGTACTCCGCACAAGATACATCGAATAAACAGGGCAGAGTTTGCCACATGTCTACCATCCTTCCCTCCGTTTCGCCCGTCCAGTCCGCCATTTTTTGTTGTGTATGTATGGACAAAGTCACATGATGGTTTCGGGCCTTGTGATTGGCTGGCACTTAAAAACTCGGACGGGACCGATCGGGCGGCTAGCACCGATATACCGTTTACGATACGACTGACCGCTCACACCTACCGTTTCTCGAACGGCCCGATTCGTTTTTCGAATCCCTTGCGATTCGAGTTTTAAGCCCTAAAACTGAGTTTTAAGTCGCGAATCGCAAGGCTCTGGTGTGCGCGGGGGTCGCACACCTAACGACTAAAACCCAGTTTTATGTCGTAAACGGCCAGTTTTACGTCGTAAACGGGAGGTGTGCGCCAGCCATTAAACAGCCCGAGCCTAATGCTAGTTTAACAGCCCGAGCCTAATGCTACTTTAACAGAGTGACGAGGGACCAATTGCAAAGGGAACCGACAGTCCAGAGACCAGAGGGCATCGACGGAATTTAGTGCTGCTGACGATGTGCCTGAATGAGCCCGACGTCTAATGTGTAGTCGATTAGGGACATATGAAGGGAAGGGAAGGAAGGGAAAGGAAAGGTAAGGAAAGGAAAGGAAAGGAAGGGAAAGGAGGGAGAGGGAGGGGAAGGAATGGAAGGAATGGAAGGGGAAGGGAAGGGAGAGGGGGGAAAGTAAGGTAGGGGAAAGGAAGGAAAGGGGAGGAAAGGAAGGGAGGGAGGAGGAAGGAAGGGAGGAAGGAAGGGAGGGAGGGGAAAGGGAGGGGAAAGGGAGAGGAAAGGAAGGGAATGGAAGGGGAAGGGAAGGGAGGGAATGAATGAGAAAGAAAGGGAAGGGGGAGGGAAGGGAAGTAAAGGAAGGGAAAGGAAGATGAATAGAAAGGAAGGGAATGGAAATGGAAGGAAGGGAAAGGAAGGGGAAGAAAAAGAAAAAAGATGGAAGAAATAAAGTGAGAAAACGAAAAGAAATAAAGATAGAAAGGAAGAGAGAAAAAGAAAGAAAGAGAAAGAATGAGTGGATAAATGAAAGAAAGCACCAATAATGCTCCCATCGATCTAGCCATTAATGAGGATAGTTTATCTAGCCTAAGAATTTCTTTTTTCTAGTGAAGAACAACAAGCGCACTGTATTATCAATCTACTCCATATCTGAGTGGTCTATTCCTCTGACAACCACGTCTTCAAAATCACAGCCCATCTATATTCTTGTTGTCCATTCTCATTTTTTCGTCTTTATTAAATCCGTCTACTTCTAGCCGATCGATCACAGATTAAATTTTCGTTGAGGCTGTGAGGGACCGCCCGGCTAATAAATAACGGGCGATTAACTTTTCCCGTGGTCTTTTCAATTAGATCAACATGGACTGTTACATCTCCACCACCACTGCACATTGATTTTCCGGGGTTTATTTACATCAAACCCTGAATTGTATGTAATTAATATGCTGCATCAAGCATAACTTCTATAATCATTTTAGAATTTGCCATTTCGTGAAAAAGACCTGTTACGTTGTCTTAGATACCCTGAGAGCTAAATAACATTTAGCTAAGACAGACGAATGCATGAGTGTTGAATCTTTCATGGAGTTTTCTCATCCTCACTTCTTACTGCAAACCTAGATGCCGCCTGTAGAGCCATACTATACACACACATCCGGTGCGACTGACACTGGTCTACATCCGGTGGAGGCGAGGAGGCCGAAAGTGGAGCCACCGGTACAGTGTTGGGTCTTATGGAGTATAACAAATAATGAGAATAATTCCCTTATGTATCTTTATACTAGCATACTTAGCTTATATATATATATATATATATATATATATATATATATATATATATATATATATATATATATATATATATATATATATATGTACAGTAAAACCTCTCTAACCGACCACCTCCACAGATCGACCATTCCCCTATATCGATCGCTTTAATTGGGTCCCAAACAATCGCCCATATCAATATCATTGAAACAATAAAATAAAAAACTCCCTAAAGGAACCACCTCCTTAAATGGACCATGGTATGTCGATTTAGAGAGGTTGTACTGTATATGTATATGTATATATATATATATATATATATATATATACATGCTCACACTCACACTCACACTCACACTCACACTCACACTCTCACTCACTCTCACTCTCACTCTCACTCTCACTCACACTCTCACTCTCACTCTCACTCTCACTCTCACTCTCACACACACACACACACACACACACACACACACACACACACACACACACACACAAAAGACGGCTCCTAAATGGCATTTCTATAGTGAGTGCCCAATGCGGAGGCATGCATTTAGGGCGGTTGTCTGGTGTAGATAGCCCGGCCTGGTCACGTGACCCTGGCACTACATCACCCTGCCCACGGCGGGTGATGTCCGGCATACCCTGCATGCCTCTGATCACAGACTGGGCGAGAACCGGACGTCGCTATTCCTGCAAGGTGATGTAAATGACGGCCGGCCAAAACAGCCGACATGCTGCAGTAGACGTGTGTGTGTGTGTGTGTGTGTGTGTGTGTGTGTGTGTGTGTGTGCGCGTGTGCGTGTGTGCGTGTGTGCGTGTGTGTGTGTGCGTGGGTGTTTATGTGTAATGTATATATATAATGCGCTATGCGAGTATAAAGGCGCGGAAGGGAATTATTATAATTATATATATATAATTATATATATGTATTTATATATACAATTTATTATTTGCATATACATAAAGAATAGTGCCTAATGCTTTTCGGTGTGCTTGTCCAGACACCTCTTGCTTCCCAACACCCCTTATTCTCTGCACGCCCCCCTGTAACTGGGCACTCTCTGCTTCCCTCCTCCTGGGGACTGACTCCAACGGTCTCTTGCCTCTCACTTCAAACTATATATAGAGATATATGTGTATCTTAATAAGAATATATATTCATATAGCTATCTATATGTATATATAGAGATATATATACTGATATATAACAAATTCAGATACATATTGGTAGATGAAAAATAAGACAAATGCTCTGGTGCGAATGACAATGAAGCGCATCCGTTAGGGATTAAGGATGAGTCTGGCCAGTGGCAGCGCCACCGGTCACGTGTGTGGGGCCAAAGAGGCAGCACATAGAATAGCATGTACAATAATAATAATGGACAATAATAATAACAATACAGTTCCCTTCTGCACCTTTATACTTGCATAACACTTATACATAATATATATGTGCTGCATAAGCAATTATACTAGTATAATTATCTGGAAGCTGATTAACCACAAACTGTCTCTATAGTTCATCCTCTCTGACACTCCGCCAGTCTTCTACTGGTTTGCCCATGGATAACTAATCATTTACTGGTCAGGCCTATAGCCTCGCCTGGTGGCGACACCTTGCCGCGTCTTCCTCGCTGACGCGCACCACACGCCTGTACCATTCTCCCCCCACCCGACTTTGTTCCAGTGAACATCAATGGGTCTTGCCAGACACATGCGACTGGTGATGAGTGGCCCAGTGCAGGGTCCGTACAGATGTGAAGATATGGAATGCTTTTCAAAGCTTTTTTTGATAGGAATTCAAAACATTTTAGCCTTTTTGAGGGCAGCTGGACTGTACCACCTCATATAGTTTACTAAATAGATTCTATCAATTATTAATAAAAGTTTTCTTTTTCTATGGGAATTTGTTTCCCTTGACCACAAATATATGATTGTGAGCTTCTATGAGTGTCTATTGACACATAATTGATTGTCTGCTTTTACATGTAAAAGCGATGGTTTTAACAAAAAACAAACATTTCTCGCCATGAATATGGCCTATGCTGCCGACATGGCGTAAAGCAACCACCAATCAATCAATCAATCAATCATTTGGATTTAGTCTGAAATTGCCATTCCAAATAGCAATTTGGGACCAATTTATATCAGTCGGCACAGTTTAATGGAATTCAAGGCCTTTCAAGACTAATTACCCAAAATAGGTTAAATATCAAGGCTTTTCTAGGCCTTAATATGGGGCAAGACTGTCCAGGCCCTGTACGGACCCTGCCAGTGATAGACAGAGCCATCGTCGGCAACATATAGTCGCATCATTTAGTAATCCTTACATACGGGGTCACGTGATGAATGTTGATGTCCATGACGTAGTGTAGACATGACCCATATTGTCTGGTGAATACGGTGTGCACATATATGTCAGCCTTACCTTTCTGCGCGTCTCCTGCTTACCTCATATGACCAACCAGAGCCCGACTGGGACCCAGCTTCAAGGACCCAGACAAGGCAAGGCACAAACATCCCGGGCCAACATTACTGTCCGGTTTGCCGCGGTTCTTTAACAACAATAAAGATACATGAACGCGTTGGTTATTTGTACAGTAAAAACTCTCTAAATTGACCAACCATGGGATCGACTTTAAATGGTCCATTTCGGGAGGTGGTCGGTTTAGGGAGTTTTGATAAAATCATTACAACGGTATTGTATGGCGATCGTTTGGGACCCATATAAAGCGATCGATATAGGGGAATGGTCGATCTGTGGGGGTGGTCAGTTATAGAGGTTTTACTGTATAATGGTGTCATACACGATTCGCTCGTTCCTATCGGTCCAGAATAACTGGAATTATCTGTGAATTATCTATATATAATAAGTAATATATACTGTACACAGTAAAGCTCGCCAAAATATAGCTTTTCGTGATTAGGACATCAAGATAACTTCGTCATTGGTGGATGTCGATTTGCTGTTACAATCCACAACCTCCTTCTGAGCCCTCCCACAAATCAACGAAGAGTCCTACTGATCAGAGCTCATTCCTATTCTCCAAACAGAGCTTTGCTTTATACTACGATGCACATCTGCTTGCAGATCCCACAAGACAAGCTGCGCATGCGCATGGCCTTTGATGCGGTTTTCGGTTGAGAGCCATCACTCCTGGACGCCAATAATCAGTCGCTGAAGCTAGTCTGAGCCCATGCGATTTGGTTGGAGAGCAAAAATACTCAGATAAGTCTGCTTAGGCCTCAGTCATACTACAGCTTGCGACCATTTGCGACTACTTTGCAACCAAAAGCTGGTGCCATCCTTATGACCAAAGCAACAACAAAAAGGTGGGGAAAACAATGGTCGGTGATCAATCGGTGATTGGTCGATGATCAATCGCTGACCGCTCGGCGACCATTTTCTTGCAAGGAGGTTGGAGGTACTGCACCAAGAACTTCCTTGTGACCAAAATGGTTGCAAGGAGATCACCAACCACTTTCAGCGCTTGCGACCGATCAGCAACCAGTTGCCGACCAGTTAGCCATTTGGTTGGAAAGTGGTCGGAAAGTGGTCACAACATGGTCACCAGTGGTCACAGGCCGTAGTGTGACTGAGGTCTTAACTAGGAAGAACAAATGGCAGTAATGCCCTGCCAATGGTGCCCATCTCGCCCAGGATACCATATTTCAGCTCAAATAACTCTTATCTGAAAGCTATATAATCTGATGAAAGCATCGAATTGTCTAAACCAAAGCATTAACCTACATTTGACCCGAGTGTAGTAGTCTGCATTGACCTTTCAGGCAAGAAACCACACAGACAGGTGGGTGTAGATAGGATGATTGCCTCAGGGAGCCTAGGAGCTTCATAAATGGGTGTTGGTCTTATACTTGGTTCTGTACTTTTTTACCTTTCTTTTTGTTGTTGTTGTTGGTAAAACAGTTTATTCATCAGAACATATATTTTCTCAGCGCCGAGCCACTGGTCTTCCGGCCGTTTACATTACATTGTAAATAGGTAGTTGAGCAGGTACTTACATGAGGCATATTAGTACATTGTGAAGGGGGTTAGTCCATAATAAGTTCAGTATTATGGGCTAAGGTGGTGGTGGTGGGCTGCTGCAAAAACTGCGGTGCTATTATGGGTACGGTGTATGTGATGGGTGTGGGAGGGAGAATGGAGCCCCCCACCCCCACAAGTCCCCACACTCAACCTTAGCTGATGTAATTACTTAAAACCTCCATCGCTATTGGTGCGCAATTCAATACAATGAGGGTGGGTGAGCTCTCCATTCATATCAGCACGTTGCGTGCACGACAAGCATTAGCAGCAGCAGCAGGGTGGTTCCTAATCCTAGATTACCAAACGCTTCATCAATCAGCATCCTGCACTAGATCAACCTGCAGGTTCCTGATATGACCTTAGATGTTGCCAGGACATAAAGCTCCAACAACCAACCATCAGCCTGGAGGCTGGCCTCAGCACCAGTCTACCTGAATGTGTAAAACATCTCACTTCAAACTGCGTCTTAAATGTGCGGTAGATATATCACTGCACACACCCACTGAACGACGGGGCACGCTGGACGAATCGGTAGAGTGCGGACATCGCGTGCAGGAGATCGGGAGTTCGGTTCCCGATCGAGTCAAACCTATGACTTACAGAATTGATATTTGCCGCTTCCTAGATTGGTGCTCGCCATTAATAGGATAGTGCAAGGACTGGTTAGCTCAGTATCAGGATAATATGACTGAGTGGGATATTAGATCATTGTGTTGACAGCCTGATTTCCCAGTGGGGCAGCACTAAAATGTCATGAGTGCGCACTGTTACAAGTCAGTATCCATCCTGAGTGCACACTGTTACAAGTCAGTATCCATCCTGATATGATCTTAGATGTTACCAGGATTTTAAACTCCAACAACCAACCACTGAACGACCATGCGTCTGCCAAATGCCAATGCTTAACACAGATCGAGGAATTAAATTGAAACTCGCAGATCGACTGTCTGCCGATAACACTCATATCAACTGGTTGTTTTAATTTACCTCAGTCCATATTGCCGAAACATCCACATCAACTGATTGCTTTAATTGACCTCAGTCCATATTGCCGATATCATCCACATCAACTGGTTGTTTTAATTGACCTCAGTCCATATTGCCGATATCACCCATATCAACTGGTTGCTTTAATTGACCTCAGTCCATATTGCTGATATCACTCATATCAACTGGTTGATTTAATTGACCTCAGTCCATATTGCCAATAACACTCATATCAACTAGGGTTGTTTTCTTGGTTGTTTTCTTTACTTAACGAGAAACGCTGGCTATATTCTCCAGTGCTATTTATCAAAATGAAAGTTTAATTGTTGGTAAGTGTATGGTGAGCGTGGTGAATGTCAGGTGCTATAGATTCAGCCTCGTGGGTGTACCTACACGTACAGGCAGTGTCCGGTCAAAGGAATCTTGATCGAATGATCCTTGAGGCACACTTAAACACACATGACCAACGACCCTCACGGTTAATCTCTACATGAATCAAACGCAACAAAATAAATAATAACCGTCTTAGAATTTTACATCTTTCTTTGCACACTTGGACTGTACAATGATATGCTACATCATAGCTATTTGGTTTTCTTGTCAATTGATAGCAAAATGGGGGAACGGGACGTCGCTCAAGTGGTAGAGTGTCCACCTGTGAAGCTGTCGGTCATCTTGATTGATCCTTTTCAGTGGACACATTTTCAGTTTGGGTTATTTTCCGTTCCAACCAGTGGTCCGGCCTGGTTCACCAAAGGCTGTGGTATGTGATGTCCTGTCTGTGGGAAAGTTAAGATAAAAGACCCCTTGGTGCTTATTGGAAAGAGTAGCCCATATGGTGGTGGCAGGTTTCCTTCAAAGAAATATGTCAGAATGACTATATGGTTGACATACAATAGCGGATGATAAAAATCAATGTGCTCTAGAGGCATCGTTAAATAAAACAAGCTTTACTTTGATAGCAAAACGCAGCACACATACACACACACACACACACACACACACAAACAAACAAACACACAAACACACACACACACGCAGGCTGTTTGCCTGCCAGGAGATGCTTTGTGTAGCTACAGTTATCTGTATACCTGTTGATACATAACCATGGCTGCAGGCGCCACCTTTTCTGTATAGAGTACGAAAGGTCGTCAAGGTGGTCATTGATCCTGTTGTGAACGTGCTCAGGGTGCGAGGATAGACCAACCTAAATCAACCGTAAATTGGACATGGATTCGGCAAAGGAACGACAATAGATGGTAAGTGCAGGATGGTTGGTTGGTTGGTTGTTGGAGTTTTATGTCCTGGCAACATCTAAGGTCATATCAGGACGGGTACAGACTTGTGACAGTGTGCACTCATGGATACTTTATAGTGATGCCTCAGTGGGAGATCAGGCCGACAGCACCATGGCCTGATACCCCACTCAGTCACATTATTCTGACAATGAGCCAACCAATCCTTGGCCTATAATAATGCCGAGCGCCTGGCTAGGAAGCAACAAGTATAAATTTGTACGTCATTGGTTTGACTCGACCAGGATTCGAACCCATGAGTTGGAATCCCTCGATCTACCAAAACGTGGTAAGTGCAGATAACAACAGTTTATTCACAGAGACACGGTAGCTCCCAGGACCCGTCCTACAAAGGATATAACAAAGAAAACTAGTAGGTTGGGTGGGCAAAAATGTTTGCACATCGCTAGCTCGTTGAGAAATGAGGGAGAGAGTGGCGAGTGTGGCCGATGTCAGAGAGGGTGAGAACGCCTGTTTTCCAATCGGGTGGATGGAGAGACAGACTTGTCCGTCTACCCGAAGACTAGTCCAAGGTGCAGCGAGTGGAGGGAAGGGAGAAGTGGAAGGTGTGCCGTTCCTGCCCAATCAAGCCCAATCAAGAAGATAGCGACTGATGTCGAGTAAAGTACTCCAAATAAAATCCACTCTCTGCACGAGCAGCGGATATGGTTGCATATCGCACATGGTACCATACATAATAGAGCAAATAAAATAAAATAAAGTTGGTGACGATCCTTTTGATCACACAAACAGGGTTGGGCAGACTGATTCTAAAATTTATATTTTTTAATTATTATTTGGTTGTTTTACATGTCGGGAGACCTAAAATATATGTAAAAAATAAATACAGTTATGGTAAATCAGTCATGTAGACGTAACACATAATACGTAACTATGTTGGACAGATTGTGTGCTTACAAAAGTTGAATTGCTGCTAGTCCGACGCATCTTGTGGTGTTCTCTGTGGTGGAGTGGTTAGAGTGTCTGACTTTTTTCTAGGTCGGACTCCTAATCTGAAGGTCGATGGTTTGATTCCCCCTGCCCCCCACCTCTGCCAATTTGGATTTCCACTGCTGTGTATAACTTACAGCGACATCAAAGGCCAGTTGCTCTCATACCATGTCTATGTGGTGTGGGAGGTTAAAAATCCCTTGAGTTGGTAAAAGTGTAGACTCAGGCTTTCTATCGACAAACTGTCTAATGGTGAAAAGAAGTCTATTCAGACTTATCCATGATAGGCAGTATAAGTCTTCAAGAAAAAATATCTTTAACAGATATACAAACAAATTAAATATAAAAATCAGGGGCGGGCGATTTTGCAGCCACGGGCGGGGATGATCACCAATATTTCTTTTGTATTTGCCGTTGAGTAAAGTCACTACACATATGTACGTGTCACTGTATATGTAGGTGCAACCGAATCTACTTCACAACATGTCGTCACATACATACATCAGCGCCCAAAGCCCATACACCATTGCTGACCCGTCAAGGAACCCTTTCCGCTTCCGGTTTCCTTAACCCGAACCGGAAGTGGCGGTGGCCAATGTGGGTGGCCCCGGAGGGGGGGGGGGGGATTACCGACTTCCCGGGTGAGGTGGACAATACATTACTACCACATCCCAACATGCATACTCACCTGTGTACTTTGGACGTGAGCAAAGAAATATCAAAACAATTAATTAGATAAATAGGAAGTATCCCTAACATAAGTCCCATGTAGTTATGAATGGCACATTTGGATCCAGCAGTTCATGGGGTTTTCTTAAGATGGAAGTGGTTTGTTATTTGGTGGCAATGAAGGTAAGGCTAGCTTGTAGTGTCACTGCACACAGGGCGGGGGTGGGTGAAAGGTGGGGGGAGGGGTGGGGCAGGATTGAGGGCAATGCTGTCAGCCACCCAGCTGACTCTTATACATCATCGCCTAGAAGAACCGGGCGTCCTCTACAACCATTCAAACACTGCAGCAGAAATAGCGCCAGGAAAGCCAGATCGGTCACACTAACAGACAAGTCTACAATGGTTGCTTGTTTGGTGGGATTTTACGTCCTAGCAACATCTAAGGTGATATCAGGGCGTGTACCGACTTGTGACAGTGCACACTCATGGCGAGTTTATAGTAGTGCCCTACTGGGAGATCAAGCCTCTGGCACCATGACCTGATATCAGTGGATATCCCACTCATATACATTATCCTGACACAAGGCTAGCCAGTCCCTACCCTATCCTAATAATGCTAAGCGTCTGGCTAGGAAGCGACAAATGCCAATTTTGTAAGTCATTGGTTTGACTAGACCGGGAATCGAACTCGCGACCTTCCACACGGGAAGCCTGCACTCTACCGATTCGGCCACCAGGTCCGTTAGAACCCAAATGAAAAAAACCATTTAACCAACACAGACATGCAGTTACTCCTACTAGCATCTATTTCACATTGTCACTGGCGTATTTCCTGTCCACTCGTTGACCTACAACGTATGTATCGAAAGTAATACACGAATAATGGAAATAAGGCGGGAAAAAAAAAGATATTGGTGCCTGAATTCTTTAAATTTAATTTTGTTTTTAACTGTTAAAAATGCATTGGGCTAGCGACAATTCAACTTTCATATCAATTTTTAAGTCATTGGTTCGTCTCGGCCAGGGTTCGAACCCAGGAGTTCGAATCCCATGATCTACCAGATGGATGCTCAACTCATTCGGCCATCGCGTCTGGATACGTGTTGCATCTACGTTAAAAATAAAAGAGAAAGATAAAAACTGCCCGCTTGACCCTGATATTTATTTCAAAAGGACGTTCACCGATTTTTTTGGTTTGGTATTTGGCCTAAGTGCCTTTAATGATCTTACACATACCTAATGACAGTGACACTGTGTAGATATTAACCAGCAATGCATTTCCAGCCTACTAAATACTTGAATCATTCTAACTACTTGAAAAAGTTTGCATTTAGATCTATATTCGTTATTGCAACTACATAAAGACCAATTCAACAACTGATATAAGAAAAGTTCCTGACACTACCAACTCACAATATACATACTCGTTCGAAATGTGATTAGTAATTCTATCTCATCTGCCCTCTCCACGACGACTAGAAGGGTGCTATCCCCCGTGAGGGGTGCTTATAATGAAAAGGGCCAGCATTGATTGGGTTTGGGGGCCTTTGGAGAAGGTTCCTATTGGCCCGATCAATGCGGGCAGTGGGATATTGCGGCTGGATTAGGTTATGGGTCGGGAAATGAGTTCTCAATCTCTGAATCTCCAGATTTCCTGCTGGACTGTTAACAATTCGCTGGTTGTGTATGTCTAAATGCAAGGGCAGGGTCTTTCAAAACTTTTCTTTTGTTGTTGTTGGTAAATATGTTTATTCTACTGAATAAGTGTTTAGTCAGTGCCAAAGCACTGGTCTTTCAGCCATTTTTCAGGGCGTGAAATGGGACAAATGAAGTTCAGAACCTTTGAAGACTTTCCCGGCCCTGTATGGACCCTGCAAGTGAATGGTTTGCTGTTTCCCCGAACTGCTGCATACAGGCATGTTAGTAAAATCTCTCTATCTCTCTCTCCTCTCTCTCTCCCTCCTCTCTCTCTCCTCTCTCTCTCCTATCTCTCTCTCTTCTCTCTCTTCTCTCTCTTCTCTCTCTTCTCTTTCTTCTCTTTCTTCTCTTTCTTCTCTTTCTTCTCTCTCTTCTCTCTCTTCTCTCTCTCTCTCTTCTCTCTCTTCTCTCTCTTCTCTCTCTTCTCTCTTCTCTCTTCTCTCTTGTCTGTCTGTCTGTCTGTCTGTCTGTCTGTCTGTCTGTCTGTCTGTCTGTCTGTCTGTCTGTCTGTCTGTCTGTCTGTCTGTCTGTCTGTCTGTCTGTCTGTCTGTCTGTCTCTCTCCAGACACACACACGCGTGCAAAATAATATGCTTAATACGCTTAATATATATCTAACATGAGCTTAGTCAATTCATTTTCGCCTACTTTAAAAGGCTCACTTTCTTAAGTGTTGTGGGCTTCTGATACAATAGGCGTTTCATAACAAAGTATTAAAAAGTTAATTAACATATGCTATGTTGGGCCTTTGGTGGCCGATATCTAGTATAGTAGTACGGTACTATACTGACGCAGTGTTCGTGTCCAGGGCCATGGTAGCCTGCTAACCCTTCCAACGATGAAATTGATGCTGAGGATGATGCTGAGGATGAGGATGAGGATTAGGATGAGGATGAGGAGGATAAGAATAATAACAATTACCTTATTCTCGTGTGTTAACGCCCTGGGCGTTTAAATTGGCAAATCACTGGGCGTTTAAGGGGTGGGCGTTTACAAAATATTGACCAAGTGGGGAGTGGGGGGGGGGGGGGCGTTAAGCCACATATGGGTGTAAACCTGCGAGAATACGGTATATATATATATATATATATATATATATATATATATATGTGCTGCACAAACAATTATATGAGTATAATTATCATTAAACAGTTCATCTTATCTGACACTCCACCAGTCTTCTACTGATTTTTCCATAATAACTGACACTCCACCAGTCTTCTACTGGTCAGGCCTTCTGCCTCGCCTGGTGGTCCCACCTTGCTGCATCTTCATCGCCTGGCACTCGCTCAAATTGTTTTTATTTGTAAATAAACATGTAGTGTATATAATGTTTGTACTAATGTAGTCCATCAAATCGTGTCAGTGATTAAATTAGTCCTCAAATCCGTAAAAATTAAGAGGGAAAGCAAGAGCGAGGGCGCAAGAGAGAGAAAGAGGGAGACAGGGAGAGAGGGAGAGAGGGAGAGAGGGAGAGAGAGAGAGAGGGAGGAATGAGAGAGAGGGAGGGAGGGAATGAGAGAGAGAGGGAGAGAGAGGGAGAGAGAGGGAGGGAATGAGAGAGAGAGAGGGAGGGAAGGAATGAGAGAGAGAGAGACGGAAAGCATTCAATACATGAATTGAATCAAATCAAGTCCGAGGAAAACACAACCAACAAATACCTCACTTAGTGATAGTGCTTTAATTAGAAATAGGTAACGCTGCAAACCATCTCTTCCTCCATCTCTTCCACTCAGCCCTGAATCGAGGAGGGGCAAGTAGTTGGGGTGCAGGTGAGGGGGAGGGGGGTTGTAGGCGTTTCCCCCCTGTTCTTCTTCAGGAGACGACATTTACATGGAGCAGAGATCAGATGGGATGGCCGATTGAGTTGAGCGTCCGTCTCCCGTTTTGGTAGATCATGGGATTCGAACTCACGGGTTCGAACCCTGGTCGAGTCAAACCAATGACTTAAACATTGAAACTTGTCGCTTCCTACCCTGGCACTCAACATTCTTAGGATAGGGCAAGGACTGGTTGGCTCAGTGTCAGGATAATGTGAATGAATGGCCATGGTGTTGGCAGCCTGGTCTCCCAAGTGGGGAAGTATTATAAAGCCGCCATTAGTGAGCACTGTCACAAGTAGGTACCCGTCCTGATATGACCTTAGATGTTGCCAGGACGTAAAACTCCAACAGCCAACCAAATTCCACTCAGCCGTGAATGAAAGAGGAGGCAAGTAGTGGGGAAGGCGCTGGGGTACGTTAAAGTGGTTTTGCTGTAGGCGTTTCAATCAGAAGACGACATTTACATGGAGCAGAGAGCAATGTGGACCAGGTGATGGATGACTTGAGTGCCCAGCTGGTCAGTTCAAAGCCTGTTGCTTTAATAAATTCCCAGTGTCCACTGCTCCTCTAGGCTACCACTCGTCAGCTCGGCGGTCAGCTAGATCGTGACCTGGTCTACAAATGGCCGCCCCTGACACATCGCTCACGGCTGGAGGGGATCCCCCAATTTGGGCGGCCCCTTCCTGATCTATCCCCACTGTAAGTCGCCGCTAAGACGATCAGGCGGCAAACTGTCTATATGGAGCGCTTTCCATGTTTACACACATTGTGTATGCGCGCGTACCTTGGCTGCAGAACGAAGGCACTCTGTCATTGAGTTTGCCGATACGTGCAGTGCAACATGTCAATTTTAATCAAAATTAATAGAAATGCAGAACCCTAACCGTATAAATTTAATATAATCTTTTCGTTGAATATGTTTTCTGTATGTGTGACAAGCGGTTTGTTTCTAGGTGGTTTAGTTTGAGAGATATTCAACTTTTTCTGTATGAAGATTGCTCATAGCCATTGAGTTTGCAGTGTGAACATGTGTTGTCCTGCAGCCAAGCTGCGCGCGGACTGACTTAATTACCTATACTGACGTCATATGAAATAGGCCTATATGATGGAGTTATGGGAATATACACAAGGACATGGTGTCATCTCAGTTACATTCCACCCAGGCTGTGCACTATTAGCGCCATTATATACTATATATATGTGTGAAGTATAATAATTGTGTGAGGATAAAGGCATTTAAGGGAATGTTCCCTAATATTATCACCCATATGTTGTGAAGGGGTAACCCGTTGGGACCGGTGGCGCCACCACCGCACAATTCTGTCAGTGGCGCGAAACACTGTCACTCTCACACTGGAATTTTGCAGCATGGACTTTATATATAATGTGTATACACACACACACATATGTATATATATACACATATATATGTATACTATTACAGCCACTCTCTCCCCTTCTATATATATATATAGATATATATATATATATATATGATATATAATACGGCATATACTGCAATAGGAGGACTTAATTCCCCTTCTCTCACATGGCGTCACTTGCAAGTCAAGTGGTCAACTGTCATATGTGTAATTGCGAGTGAGTGAGTCAGTGAGTGAGTCAGTGAGTCAGTGGCCGAATAAGTGGCCGAATGCGTGAGCAGGGTAGTGTTGAGAGAGATACAGACATATACTAGAGAGAGAGAGAGAGAGAGAGAGAGAGAGAGAGAGAGAGACAGAGACAGAGACAGAGACAGAGAGACACAGAGAGAGACAGACAGATAACAGACAGAAAGAGACACAGAATGCGGTACCCTTAGTGAAGTTTAATCCATACTTGACGACCACATTGCAATCTTACTTGGTGTAAAAGCCCTAACACACTACCGAGTCTCGTCATCAGCTTTTCCTGTAACACAACTCCCTCGCCACAAGCAGTGCCTCAGCCAGATTCACGGCCCGCGGCAATGCTCCCCAGGTGGCAGTGCCGTGCTGGTGCCGCCACACGGCGGCACCCCCCGACGTGAACAGATTCCCCATAAGCCAGATGCCGTGCCGTGTCGCGCCGGGCGAAAGGTCTTTTACCCTGCAATCACCTTCTTTAAACTCACCTTGACATTTAAAAAATACAAATTCTGTTCTTTTTGCCAGTATGCTCCAATACATTGAGGTGACTCACAAGGGCTGACACGATGTGATCCCCTTAAGCGGTCACATAGGTCGCCCTCCTTCAAGCCTGAATCCGGCGCCGCTTCGCTTTATTTTCTTCTCAGCATCTTGCCATTCACTGCCCATGCGCGCCGTTGTCAAAGGTGTCTCCAATTGTGTCAGGTTACCCCCCCCCCCCCCACCCCCCAAAAGTACTGCCCCAAATTCACCTTTACATTTCTTAAAGTTGCATAGTCCGATGGTTTTTAGTTTCTGTCATTATCTGAGATGAATATATTAGGTTGATCATTGTGATATACCTTACTTTAGTTTGAAATAACTTTTATCTTAAATGGCTAACTTTGGGAGATATTTGAAGGGCAACCATGCAAAGTTAATTTTGTTAAGCATACCAAAACTCTGACACCATAGGCTTCTGCAGTGACATGTTCTATTCAATTTCCTCAGCATTGCCTTCTGTGTGGCGACAAATGTTTAATATGTAAGTTAGAGGTGTAATCAAATCTAGAGAATTGTCTTGGTTTTGACAATTTGATGTTTTCATCGGACTATGCAGCTTTAAAAAGAAATCCTGTTCTTATTTTTCTACTTTTGCCGCTATGGTCCAATGCATTGAGGCACCTCACAATGGCCGACACGATCTCATCCCCTAATCGGTCACATAGGTCGACCTGCTTCAAGCCTGATGCCGATGCCGCTTCGCCTTTCTTCTTCTCAGCATCTGGCCATTCACTGCTCATGCGTGCTGTTGTCAAAGGTGTCTCTAATTGGGTCAGCTTAGAGAGTGGTATCCCATTGGCTGGGATGATCATTTCGCATCCCATTCTACCCCACCCTCAGTCCCCTTAAAAAATAAAAACCCAACTAAAACTAAATAATGTTTAAAGCGACTCACCATGGCCATTTGGCTGGGTTATTTTCATTTCTCCACTACACGGAGTCACGCAGGCCAGCTTTACTCTATACGTTAAGCAGTCTATTTAATATGATGGTGCCCATCAATTTTGGTTCATCTATTCACATCTTTGAACATCCGTCTCCCGTTTTGGTAGATCGTGGGATTCGAACCCATGGGTTTGAACCCTGGTTGAGTCAAACCAATGAGTTAAAAATTGATAAATATCGCTTCCTAGCCAGGCACTCGGCATTATTAGGATAGGACAAGGACTGTTCTGGTTGGCTCAGTGTCAGGATAATGTGACTGAGTGGGATATCAGGTGCTGGTAGCCTGGTATCCCAGTGGGGCAGCACTATAAAGTCGCCAGAAGTGCACACTGTCACAAGTCGGTACCCTTCCTCAAATGACCTTAGATGTTGCCAGGTTGTAAACTCCAACAACAAACACACAACCAACCAACCTGTAAACTCCCAAAATAATGAAAACTAGGACTGGGAGCACACATGTTAAGAGTAGTTTTTTTGTGAGACTAGTTCTAGGTGACTGTGAAAGCGGGCCCATGGCTGATGGAGGCCGTATCAACTAGAGTAAAGAAAGCCCCGGCTGGTCGTTACTGTAATAGGGCTCGTGCAGAGTCAGGTAGACCTCATCAGCACACATTGCGCGTCACACTGAGCAGGGACACTGGCGCGTGATCCGTGGTGAGGGAGTGGTACTAACAAATCACACGAAACCTGTACTTCTACAAACTCCCCCCCCCCCCCCCCCCCCCCCCACACTGAAATCTACACTTTATAAACGGACCGACTTATCAGTGCCCTTTATAATGCTGCAGTTCTGCAGCCTGTAACTGTCAAGGTTACAAACCCCCCACAAAGAAGAAGAACCAGGCGTCTTCGATTAGTTGGTTGTTGGAGTTTTATGTCATGGCAACATCTAAGGTAAAGGACGGGTACCGACTTGTGACAATGCACACTCATGGTGACTTTATTGTGCTGCCCCACTGGGAGACCAGGCCGCCAGCACCATGACCTGATATCCCACTCAGTCACATTATCCTGACACTGAGCCAACCAGTTCTTGCCCTATCTTAATAATGCCGAGCACCTGGCTAGGAAGCGACAAGTAGCAATTTTAAAGTAATTATTTGGACTCGACCGGGAACCGAACTCCGGATCTCCCGAAGGAGGAGGTGAGCGTTGAATGGGTAGTGAAGCAGACCTAGTATTAACCACCACTGAGCCCCTACACGTGCGAGGGGCTGGCAGTATGAAGTGGCCGGGCCAGCTGGGTGCTTTAGTGCCTAACCCAGCGCTCCGTCAATGGCTTTACCAGCTTACGTCGGGTGATGTGCCTGAGTGTGTAGAGGCATGCGCGGGCCGGTGTCACGAAATGGAATCGTCCCTCAACATTTCCCCCCTCCCCCCACCACACCCGGCGAATCTATTTTGAAATAAAACTCTCCAGCACCCATTGAGATAAAATTGCCCCATCCCACGAAATTCAGTTATATATAAACCAGACGGGATGGCCGAATGAGTTGAACGTCCGTCTCCCGTTTTGGTAGATCGTGGGGTTCGAAGCCACGGGTTCATACCCTGGTTGAGTCAAATCAATTACTTAAAAATTGATACTTGTCGCTTCCTTGCCAGGGGCTCCGCATTATTAGGATAGGCCAAGGACTGGTTGTCTCAGTGTCAGGATAATGTGACTTTTTTATAAGGTGACTGAGTGGGATATCAGGTCATGGCAGCATGGTCTCCCAGTGGGGCAGCATGATAAAGTTGCCATGAGTGCGCACTATCACAAGTCGGTAGTCATCCTGATATGACCTTAGATGTTGCCAGGACATAAAACTCCAACAACCAACCAACTATATATATATATATATAGGATAGTTATACAAATCATACCTGGGTACAGATGATGGACAACTTGGATAACTGTTGTTTTCCCGAGGTACAAGCCTCGGATAGTCGTGGGCTAGGGAGAAGGAAGCACATCCGAGTCCAGCAATCTTTACCTACTTATTCAGGATAAAAATGATCTTAAACTTATATGGATACTTCAATGTTTTCGTCTTGGCACAAGCGAACGTGATAGTCGTGGCAGGGTGTGGTGGGCGGGCCCTAGCCCACGACTATCCGAGGCTTGTACCTCAGGAAAACAACAGTTATCCATCATCTGTACCCAGGTAAGATTCGTATAACTATACTATTTTACCTCGGTACTAAGCCTCAGGCTACTCATAGCTGAGCGAGACTTTTACGTAACTTCAGTTTTATCCTTAATTCATTTCAAATCAATACATTATTATCATATCACTATTCATTTCAATTCAGTATACATTAGTATTAACAAGCAGAATACTTGTAACTTTCTCACCTGTCTTGTTAGTTGGTGAGTAAGCGTGTCGCTAGGCCGCTTGACTTTTTTAGTGGTTTGTTGTAATGTTTTGCAAACGATCTAGCAGTCTTCCAGCCTGCATGTGCGAGGATCCTCTTAACGGAGATCCCTAGCAGTCGCGCTTTCGAGACCATGGCTCCCCTTGTTGAATGGGAAGCGTATCAGCTCATATCAACTCCTGCGGTCTTCAGGACTTTAATGGTCTATCTTGCGAGTGTGTCTCTCGTCGAGGATTCCCTCAGTGTGGTTTAATAAAACTCACCAAAAGCTGTCTTGAATTCCGTATTCCTTTTGTCTGGGATATATAAGCCCATATGGCTGAAACTACACACAATCATCGGTCCTCTGGGAAGCTATTAAAGGCACTGTCACATTACAGCGTATGGCGTTAGCGTATGCCGGCGTATGCGGTTTTCGACCCATACACCGTCATACACCATCATATGCCGTCATACACTACGCACTAGGTCCCAGGGGCATCTGAAGACAGTAAATCCCAGCGTAATGCCTGAGACACTAGCCTAACCTAGTGCCTACCCTACCCCTAGCCTATGGCGGCGTAATTCAAAGAGCGTATCCCGACCCTATGCGCAGCGTACTGTGATGATGAGATTTGACGGTTGTGATTAGACAAGTTCAGGTCGGTACCGCCCAACCTACATGCGTAACCTATGTCGGCGTACTCATAGGCGAACGTCGAGCAGTAATGAGGACAGGCGTATGTTGCCAAACGCCGGACAAATTTTAAGGCATGCTTCAAAAGAAATTTGGAACGGCAACGCGCGTATGATGGCATATGAACGGCCATACGCCGGGCATAGTGCTTAGCGTATGCGTAGCGTATGCCTCGCGACTGCCGTAGGCGTATGCCTAGCGTATGCGTAGCGTAATGCGAATAGCGAAGTGTATGACGGCAATACTTGGTCGAAAATCCTACGCCAATGCCATAGCGTACGTCTCCAATCTCTTACTGTCAGCGTACTGCCCAACCCATGTTGACGTACCCCTAAACCTAAGCGCAAACCTATGGCTGGCGTCAAGCATAGCGTACGCCTAGCCTATGAGCAGCGTAGGTTTCCAATAACGCTGCCATAAAAAACGCAGAAGCACTTATTAGGCAATGGAAACGCGGCTTTAGTGGAGGAACGGCGTAGATGACCGCGTAATCATAGCAGTAATGGCGGCGGTATACCACCGTATCTATTTCTCGGTTCTAGCGCGCTTACGCCGCTGTACGCTCCCGCAAAAAACCCTAATGTGACAGCCCCTTAACATGCACCATGGACAAAGGGTCACCTGTGCGGTTTGATTTCAATAATTGTGTCAAATCAAACGTTGCTTCCTTTCTATTTCCAGTCCATCTAGAGACAATGCTATAATGGTCTGTCCTCTATGGCATACCATTATTAGCAGCAAAAGGACTGCTAACTTAAATCCTAGCTGCTAACGTTTCTTTGCACTACTTATTCCGCCTCAGTGATAATCTTGTTCATGAGATGTCAGGAAACATAATATTAGCAATATCCACCGTGCCCAATGGTTTGAGGCACAATCAAACTCTAGACGGTTGGTTATTGGAGTGTTATGCCCTGGCAACATCAAAGGTAATATCAGGACAGGTACAGACTTGTGACAGTGCACACTCATGGTGACTTTACAGTGCTGCCCTACTGGGAAATCAAGCAGCCGGCACCATTACCTGATATCCCACTCAGTCAGATTACCCTGACACTGAATGGTGAAACGAGACGAGCCTCGTATTAGATAATTACAAGTAGTAATTACTTTCTGAAAATGACAGCATGCGAGAGTTTTTGTTTTGTTTTTTTGGTCCATTAGTTGTTTAAGCAGGGGAAATTTCAGTCATAGACGACTGGTCTTCCTCATTCCACTGCTGGTCGATAGAAAGCCCGAGCCTACGCTTTTACCGACCCAAGGGATTTTTAACCTCCCACACCACATAGACATGGTATGAGAGCAACCAGCCTTTGATGACGCTGTAAATTATACACAGCGGTGGAAATCCAAATTGGCAGAGCTGGGGGCACGGGGAATCGAACCGCCGACCCTCAGATTAGGAGTCTGACCTAGAAAAAAGTCAGACACTCTAACCACTCCGCCACAGAGAACGCCAGAGGTTCCCAAATAACTCCCAAGCACCAGTTCTTAAAGTTGCATAGTCCGATGAAACATCGCATTTTCAAATCCAAAACAAATTCTAAATACCTAAATTAGATACGGATGCCCTTATTAAGAATTGTTTGCCACATAGAAGGGAACACTCAGTCAATTTAATAGAACATGTTACTGCAGAAGTTTCAGAGTTTTGGTGTGCTTGCCAAAATTAATTTGACATGTTTACACTTCAAATATCTCAAAAGTTAGTCATTTAAAATAAAAGTTACTTCAAATTAAAGAAAGGTAGATTATAACAATAACTATTTATCTCGGATAAATGACAGAAACTGAAAACCATCGGATCATGCCCCTTTAAAAGCAGGAAAGCGACACAGCTCAGATTGATGGTAATTACATACTGGAGTTAACACTTGACTCATATTTTCAGCCAATCTTCTAAATGCGGCACCAACATCGAAATGATCTAAGGTGGTTCTTTGTGTGTGTGTTTTTGTGTGTTTATTTTCATATTTTTGTCAGACGCATTCATCGCTCATGTAATAATTACTCTAATCGCAATTGCACGTCAACATTACAAAAATATTACATTAACTGCTGAAGATTTATAGTCTCTTGGAAGAGACAAGATCATAAATACTACACAATCCCATTGAAAGGAGTCTTTAGAGCTGCATAATCCTATGAAACCATCAGATTTTCGAAACCAAACCAATTATCTAGTTTTGATTCGACATACCTAACTTTAAATGAAGGTCCACTTAGTAAGCATTTGTTGCTGCTTAGAGAGGAATACTACGTATGTTAATAGAACATTACTGGCACCATAGACTTCAGCAGAAATGTTGTAATAAAATACTTAGTATTCCTTTCTATGACGTCATTCATCACTTTCTCAGCTAAAATGCATTATCAAAATTGCAAGAGGAATTACATTAGAAGGCTGGCTTGGAGAGGAGAGGAGAGGAGAGGAGAGGAGAGGAGAGGAGAGGAGAGGAGAGGGAGAGGAGAGGAGAGGAGAGGGAGGAGAGGAGAGGATGGGCGAGGGAGGGAGGAGGGGAAGGGAGGGTAGGGGGAGAGGAGGGGAGGAGAGGAGGGAGAGGGAGGGGAAGGGAGGGGAGGGGGAGAGGAGAGGGGAGGCGAGGGAGGCGAGGGGGGTGTGAGGCGGAGGGGAGGGGCGAGGAGGGAGGGAAGGGGTGGGGAGGGGAGGGAGGGAGGGGAGGGAAGGGAGGGGAGGGAGGACAGAGGACGAGAGGAGGGGAGGACGGGAGGAGGGACAGGGAAGGGGACGGGTGAGATCGGGTGGTGTAGGAGGCATAGGGAGGGAAGGGAAGGGGGTGGGGAAATGATGTGAGCGGACGGAGGGAAGCGGACGGGAGGGGAGAGGGAGGGGAGGGTAGGGGCGGGTAGGGGAGTGGAGTGGAGTGGAGTGGAGTGGAGTGGAGTGGAGGGGAGGGGAGGGGAGTGGAGGGGAGGGGAGGGGAGGGGGAGGGGAGGGGAGGGGAGGGGAGTGGAGTGGAGTGGAGAGGAAGGGAAGGGTACGGAAGGGAGGGGAAGGGAGACGAGGAAGGGAAGGGAGAGGAGGAGGGGAAGGGAGGAGAGCAGAGGAAGGGGCGGAATGTGTTGCTAAAGAAAGGGAAGGGACGGAGGGAGATGGTGGGAGCTAGAGTAGCATGATTTGCCTGTTACGTCCATCAGAAACCCGAGTGCTTCTACAGAAAGCAGCCCTCAATTAATGTTCTATATAATACCTCGTAATGATAGGGATGCACACGACCAATCAATGAAAAGTTACTCCATCACGTGATACGGGACGTCACGTGACAGATGAGATGGTGCGATTATAGATTTAAACTAGTAGAAAGACGAAATGGCAATATTATCGATCGCTGAAAGTAAATTTATTATTCTTAACCATTTTCTGTACTAAATTATATATAATAATATTTCTGTTCTAAATATTAATATATACATATTTTTTTGTATTCCAGTTCTCATTTGAGTATAAATAGTTGCTATTAAGACGTGAAGACCAGCGACCCCACAAGGTATTTCACAGGAATAGTGCAAACAAAAATAGTTCTCAGCTCCTATATCATATTCAGGGTTTGCCTGTGGCTAACACAAGTTGACTCTGGTCGTAAAGATGGCCTTCATCTTGAAAAGGAGGCCGGAGTCGCCTACAGGTTACATTTTGCAGCCTTCAGAAACATTCCACTAACACAATCTACTAACTTCTAAATAACTATGCATGGCTTACAAACTGCTGAATAGACTTTTAATTAAATTCCAACCGCATCAAACTGTCGTCATCTGACTACCTGTTGAAGTTAATTAAATTTGATATGGGTCCAGTTCACTAACTGATGCACTAGGCTTCTACAAGAAAATAGTCCTTGAAACTAGGTCATAGATTCAAACCGCTTAAGCCTTGTTTTCCCATAGAGCTGGGATCCACAATGTTAAACCTAGAGGCCTGTCGAGTAACCACGCGTCTACCATCAACGTCGTAATAGTCCATGCATAGTACATGATTTTATTTGATTATATTTGAGTGAATTTGATTCAATTTACATGAAATAAACATGACATACTGGTCTTCATCTATCATATCATGACAGCATTTTATTAGGGAACCATTTATATAATGTACTGTGATCGGCCACGTACGGCCAGTTCCCGCTGAACTGCTATACGATGCAACGCGGAGTAAAGATGAAAAGAAGAAATGCGTGCTTCCAAGGTCTATTTCTATCCTCCGTCCACCATGGCATGACATCCAAGTGACCTGCCCCTTGACCAACCAGGGCCCGTATGCACCAATCGGGGTTAGGGCCTTAACCGCGGCTAAGGTATCCCCGCAAGGCTAAATGTGAGAAATCGGTATGCACGAATCGGTGTTAGTGCTAACCGTGAAATTTAGCCTAGGCTAAGCTACCCCACATTCAAATCAGGTTTAACTGCTAGCCGGGGCGGTTAGTGTGCGCGTATGGGTGTAAATCTATTCAATGCGATCATATTTGACAGAATTACATATGCAATAAGTGACATTTTATCAATTTAACCCTAAATGCGAAGCGTTATCAAGGCTACTGCCGCATTGGCGGTGATATTAATAGTTATATTTTCGAATCGACGAACGTAAAGTAAACAAATTGCTGCCAAATATATGGGAAGAAACGCAGAGGGAATTCCCAAATCTATAAATAAACTCACGGTTAGCTATCCGCAGCGGCTAAAATATTGGTGCATACCGATTCACACATCTCTCCAACACGCCGCTACCCCGGGGTAGCTATCCGCGGCTAGCGCCTTAGCCTCGGCTAAGCCTATCACCGATTGGTGCATACGGGCCCAGATCGTAGGTAACCTCTCAAGGTTGGGGTGGACGGTGGGTGAGGGGGGAGAACAGCTAACCAATCGCAGTAGGAGGCAGTCCACCTAAGGACCCACCCTCCGGCTAGCTTGCTGCCACCTGTTACCAAAGGCAGATGACAGTGGGCAGCACAGTCCCTGCCACCACTGCATGGTGGTGAGGGTCATGAATGGACTATTGCAGTACTGCACTTACACAACAATAAAATAACTACTTCTGTCTATCTTAAATCGTCCAGATACTGTTTCTTTACAATACTGCACACATACAATTATCGGATCTCACGTTCAGCTCTATTGGGGTTCCCAGTTTGTCCAACAGGTACTCAAAGTTTGGATCTCACTGCCATTACATAGTTTACGGTAATCAGTGCAGACTCACTTTGACATATGGCAAACCTGCTCGTTCCCATTTGTAGGAAGTTTAAAGCTGCATAGTCCGATGAAGCATCAACTTTTTTTAACCAAAGCAATTATCTACATTTGATTCTACATATCTAACTTAGATATTATTGCAATTATTAAGCATTTGTTGCCATACAGAAGGGAATACTGAGACAATTTATGAGGACCTGTTACTGCTGGAGTTTATGGTGTCACAGTTTTGGCATGGTTGCCAAAACTAATTTCACATGTTAGCACCTCAAATATATCAAAACTTTGCCATTTAAAATAAAAGTTACTTCGAACTAAAGTAAGGTAGATTATAACAATCAATTTAATATATTTATCTCAGAATAATTACAGAAAATCCCAAATCATCGGATTATGCAACTTTAAATCCGCCCGTGGTTCGCCTCGCAAACTGGCATTCCGAGATTTGTTGGGTTTTGCGGTAAAACCAAAGGGTTGCGCCATTGGTTGACGCTTGTTTCTGCTCGGCCCTTAAGCTTCCTCTTGAGGCATCTGGTTGTGCATTTGTGGTGTGAGTGTAGTGGCAAGTGTCACTTATCTGATGTAAGTGTTGTGTTCTCTCTCATCAGTACTGCTTTTCAGATATTAATCAGCGCAAATCTCACTCCAAAATACAAGCTTTTTACTTAACAAATATGATTAAATATGATATATATGTGATGTATAAGCATTATGCGAGTATAAAGGCGTGGGAGGGAGATGATTATTATTATTGTTATTATATTGCTATTGAGATATTCATATGGTGTGGAGCATCCCCACTCGATGTGATCAGTGGCGCCACGGCCGCCACCGATCCTAACTGTGGACGCTCAACTCTATCATTCGCGCTTGGGAATTTTTGTTTATTATGCTAGGGCTTAATATTCCCTATGCCAGAGAATACATTATCTCAATCCACTTCTTGTGTTCCTTCCTTCTTTGTACGGTAGCCAACTTTATATAAAGAAATACATACATATATGTATATATAAGTCTTGCTTTGGATACATCGATGGATATAAAGAACTACATAACAGATGCTGAAGATACAATGAAAGAACCGGAGCCATCTGTCTGCCTCTTCAGACAGCAGAGATTCGTGTGCACAGAGCTATCATATCACGTCTCTCCAGCCAGGATAACGCTGACAAACTACTCTGTTAGAAACTGACCTTCAAGAGGCAACGGTACACAGGTATTGGTAGCAAAACTGTCAATCAGACGCCTACATCCAACTGACAGGCACCAACCGCCCACCTACACACACACCGCAAAGCACCAACACTCTGCCGTCTTCTATGACCAGGCGCCTTTTAGTTCCAAATTGAATTCCTAAGAATAGACCTTTTCCGCCTCCAGCGCTTTCAGCAGTAAAGGAGGTTTCCGGCCAGTGAACATACATGTGGATGTGTTTTTGTTTGTTTATTTATGAATCCAAATATGTGCGAATAGTGTGCTTAGTCTAAATGGTCATGATATTGCAGTTCAGCCTACATTCACAATCGATTTTCATGATAAAAAGCTGCTTAATGCGATGAAAGCGTCAAGTTTTCCGAACCAAAGCACTTACCGAGATTGAATTTTAGATATTGAACTAGTGCAGTCAATAAATTTTATTTTTTTCTGCATAGAAATAAAACACAAAGTCAGTTTAATAGAACGTGTCAGTACTGACAGCTCATAATGTTCAGTATTTCGGTGTGCACACCAACATTTCTTTTTCAATTCAAATATCTTGAAAGTTAACCCTTTAAATTAAAAGTTACCTGAACTAAATGAAAGCAGATAATAACAATTGACCAAATAAATTCAGCTAATAAGAGAAAAAAAGGACAAAAAAGAGCCAGAAACTACAAAATATCAGATTATGAAACTTCAATTAATACTCTCAGAATGAAATTACTGAAACACCCCCTGCCCCCCAACCACGACCACCATCACCACCACACTACCCCCATCACCATAGCATCACCACTAACCCTCCCCCCCCCCCTACCCATCACCACTACCCTACGTACACACCCCATTCTGCTGAATGAGTACAGAACGACCTTCACGACAATATCGGATCACCCGTCATTGGCAGATCAATAACTGACATTATCATACAGTACTTGCTTTCTTTCCCTTTTTGTGAACAATCATTTGCTGGCGTGGCTTTAGACATGGGCATGAATCGATATTATTGAGCGCAATGCCATTCAGCGTCACTGCATCACACCTGTAAGTTGTATGGCAATAGTCAGCTGGCTTTTAGCTGGAGTACCATAATCACCAAGTAGCCTTGTCTGTACATGCCCGCCTGCCTGGTCGCCTGACCACCTGCCTGCCTGCTTGCCTAGCCGCCTGCCTGTCTGTCTGCCTGCCTGTCTGTCTGTCCACCTGCCTGTCTGCCTGCCTGTATGCCTGTCTGTCTGCCTGCCCACCTACCTGCCTGCTTGCCTGTCCACCTGCCTGCTTGCTTGCCTGCCCGCCTGCATGTCTGTCTGTCTGTCCGCCCGCCTGTCTGCCTGCCTGTCTGCCTGTCTGCCTGTCTGTCCGCCTGCCTGTCTGCATGCCTGTCTGCCTGCCTGTCTGTCTGCCTGCCTGCCAACCTGCCTGCCTGCCTGCCCACCTGCCTGCCTGTATGCCTGCCTGTCTGTCTGTCTGTCTGCCTGCCTGCCTGCCTGTCTGTCTGTCTGTCTGTCTGTCTGTCTGTCTGTCTGTCTGTCTGTCTGTCTGCCTGCCTGCTTGCCTGTCCGCCTGCCTGTCCGCCTGCCTATATGCCTGCCTGCCTGCGTGCTATACCGCAACAGTGCAACTACTTACTAAAAGTCACATAGGACAGCACATTTAGTGAATCTATTATCTACCAAAGTACGGCCGACCGGGCCCTGTAGCCGAATCGGCAGAGCACATGCCTACCATGTGGGAGATCGGGAATTCAATTCCCGATCGAACGAAACCGATGACTTAGAAAATTTATACTTGTCGCTTCCTAGCCTGGCACTCATCATTAATAGGATAGGGAAAGGACTTTGTTGGGTCAGTGTCAGGATAATGTGACTGAGTGGGGTATCGGGTCATCATACTGGTGGCCTGATGTCCCAGTAGGACAGCACTATAAAGTCGCCATGAGTGCGCACTGCCACAAGTACCCACCCTGAAATAACCTTACATTTGCCCGGACGTAAAATTCCAACAACCACCTAACCAAGTGCAGCCTCTAGAGAAAGCAGGCTGCCGAGAGGGAACATTCCAGAGGTGCGCATGCGTCAGACCGTGGAGGTAAAGGTTGCAGTGAAAATAGCATCCTTCTCGCGTCGATCACGTGACATGTACAGATGTGAACATGCAATCACGTGGCGACTGTAGTCAGAACCGCCAATTGGTCAATAGAAAATAGTGTGTGGGGATGAGTTGGGTGTGGGGGGGGGGGGAGTAGAGTGAGTGGGCGGCAAGTTTTAAATAAAAAAAACCTACTAGTCTACCGCACACATGAGATCTGAGTGTAGGAAGTGCCAAACGGTGTATGTCTAATGTCTGGGTTCTCCGGTGGTGGAGACTATGTCACCTTTCAGTAAATTAAAATTGAATAATCCGATGCCTGTCTATTTCTGCAATTTTCTGAGATAAATACATTACATTGATCATTATAATCTAATTTACTTTAGCTTGAAGTAATTTTTTATTCTAAATGGCTAACTTTGGAGATATTTGAAGTGAAAACATGCCAAATTAATGTTGGCAAGCATGACAAAATTCTGACAGCATAGGTTTTTAGCAGGAACAGGTTCTATTAAATTGGCTCAGTATTGCCTTCTAGTTCTGTGCATGGAGACATACTTAATAAGCACACCAGAATCTAAGTAGGATATGTAGGCTCAAATCTAGGTCAGTGTTTTGGTTTTGAAAATTGGATACTTTGATCGGACTATGCAACTTTAAACATATTGTTCACAGTGGTTCACTCACATAGCTGAAATGGTAGAGTACCATTACTGTAAATTGACCATTAATATTATTATTATTATTATTATTATTATTAGTAGTAGTAGTATTAGTAGTATTAGTAGTATTAGTAGTATTAGTAGTATTAGTAGTATTAGTAGTATTAGTAGTATTAGTAGTATTAGTAGTATTAGTAGTATTAGTAGTATTAGTAGTATTAGTAGTATTAGTAGTATTAGTAGTATTAGTAGTATTAGTAGTATTAGTAGTATTAGTAGTATTATTATTATTAGTAGTAGTAGTATTAGTAGTATTAGTAGTATTATTATTATTAGTAGTATTAGTAGTATTATTATTATTATTAGTAGTAGTAGTATTAGTAGTATTAGTAGTATTAGTAGTAGTATTATTATTATTATTTAGTGTAGTATTATTATTATTATTATTATTATTATTATTAGTAGATTAGTGTATAGTAGTTTGTATTAGTAGTTTGATAGTATACTAGATAGTATATTAGTAGTATAGTAGTATTAGTAGTATTAGTAGTATTAGTATATTAGTAGTATTGTAGTATAGTAGTCATAGTAGTATTAGTAGTATTAGAATAGTAATAGTAGATAGTAATTAGTAGTATTGTAGTAAGTATAATAGTATTAGTAGTATTAGTAGTATATAGATAGTTATAGTAGTATTAGTAGTATTAGTAGTATAGTTATAGTAGTATTAGTAGTATTAGTCATATATCAGTATTAGTAGTATTATGTATGTAGTAGTATAAGTAGTATTTAGTAGTATAGTAGTAATAGTATTAGTAGTATTACTGTATAGTAGTATTAGTAGTATTAGTAGTATTAGTAGTATTAGTAGTATTAGTAGTATTAGTAGTATTAGTAGTATTAGTAGTAGTAGTAGTATTAGTAGTATTAGTAGTATTAGTAGTATTAGTAGTATTAGTAGTAGTAGTAGTAGTAGTAGTAGTAGTAGTAGTAGTAGTAGTATTAGTACTATTAGTAGTATTAGTAGTATTAGTAGTAATTAGTAGTATTAGTAGTATTAGTAGTATTAGTAGTAATTAGTAGTATTAGTAGTATTAGTAGTATTAGAGTATTAGTAGTATAGTAGTAGTAGTAGTAGTAGTAGTATATTAGTAGTATTAGTAGTATTAGTAGTATTAGTAGTAGTAGTAGTAGTAGTAGTAGTAGTAGTAGTAGTAGTAGTAGTAGTAGTAGTAGTAGTAGTAGTAGTAGTAGTAGTAGTAGTAGTAGTAGTAGTAGTAGTAGTAGTAGTAGTATACTGCTACTACTACTACTACTAGTAGTAGTATATATATTATTATATCTTACATATATTTACAAACAATAAAATGTAAGTGGTACTAGAGTGAAGAGTGCTGGAAGCATCCGTAGGTGGTGCTAGTGCCAGGTTTTGTTGCAGGACGCTGTGTATCGTGCATAGGCGAACGACATGAATAATGGTGATCTATGTTATTTATAGTCGCATAATAAATTATACAGCACATATATAACTTTTATATAATGAATTAAGACACAGTTAACTTAGACAAATATGTCAATGTTTGCTAGTGGTTTTACGTCCTATAAACATATAATGTTATATCAGGACAGGCACCGATTTGTGACAGTGCGCACTCGTGGATACTTTGTAGTGCTAGCCCAATGGGAGACCAGACCACTGGGCACCATGGCCCAATATTCCAGCCATATTATCCCGATACTGTGCTAACCAGTCCTTAGCCTATCCTATCAATGCTGAGCGCCAGACTAGGTTGAGACAATTATCAATTTTATAAGTCATTGGTTTCACTCGGCTGGGATTCGAACTCCCTACCTTCTGCACAGGAAGCCTGCGCTCTACCGATTCGGCCACCGCGTGCAGGACAAATACGTCGAAGTATACGATACTTGTTGACGAAATATGTAGATGTAAAAACAATCCATATCGTTGCACTGGCCAGACCGTTGTTATTGCTCCCGACTACGTGGCAAATCGACATAAATCCTAATTACAATTTTTTCCGCTCCGGACTTGGGGAGTGTCTGCAGAATGTTGGTGCGCACACAGATTCCCACTGCGCCAAGTGCTGTCAGAATCGCGGAGTTTCCCACCACGCCAAACGCAGTCAGAATCGCGCAGACTCCCACCGTGCCAAACGCAGTCAGAATCGTGTAGTTTCCCACTGCGACAAACGCAGTCAGGATCGCGCAGTTTCCCACCACGCCAAAAACGCAGTCAGAATCGTGCAGTTTCTCACCACAACAAACGCAGTCAGAATCACACAGATTCCCACCACACCAAACGCAGTCAGAATCGCGCAGATTCCCACTGTGCCAAACGCAGTCAGAATCGTGCAGATTCCCACTGCGCCAAACGCAGTCAGAATCGCGCAGTTTCCTGCGCGTTCGGGTTACAATAAATAGAGAAAGAGGACGTGGTTTTGTTTCCTCAGCTGCGTGGAGAAGGTAGATTTCCTCGTTTGTATTTGTTTTTCTTCTCATGTTTTCTCAGATTAAAAAAAACATGCATTACAGTGGGCCGAAAAGTTTTGTGAAGAAGGCAAACAATAGTGTGTCGTTTTGGTGTTTCACATCCTAGCAACATCTAAGGTCATATCAGGATGGGACAAACATTATAATTCAGGGGGTAAATTTGTACTACCCTACACCCAGTACAACATACATTATAGCAAGCCGTGTATTAGGAAAAAGCGGAAAAAGAAGTTATGAACACTTAAAGCTGCATATTCAATACAAGTGTAACATTTTCATAACCAAAACACTGACCTAGATTTGATTCTACATATCCAACTTTTAAGCCGTGTTCACACGGGAAAAGTTTAAAGCGATTTAGACAAGGCGAATCATATGAATCGATTTAGTTTGAAAGTGTTTCGCGTTCACATGGGCAGTGCTTTGAGTCGGTTTAAGGCGGAAGTGGATATCTGCGCATGAGCAAGTCCAGAGTAACCAGTGCCAGTTTCGGTTAGTCGACGTTGGCACGAGAGAGTGTGGGTTCGACCTAGATCTGTTTCGACTGAATCGTATTGTTTTGGAACGGTCAAAACTTCTGCTGGGCAGTGAAACCCTAAAAATAAATGATGAAAAAAATATCTGTGCACAGCTAGCGGTTTCATAAAGCAAATTTACCGGAAAGTCAACAAACTCAGGTCTCGACTGTCACGTCCTAAATCCGCCTCAAGTAAGTCGGTTGCATTCACACGGGCAAAATAAATTGCTTCACAGAAATCGACTCACGTAATCGACCTCCACAAGTGGTTTACAGTATCTGCATCACAGGAATCGATTCAGCCCTAATCCGCCTTAGTGGCCCGTTCACACGCGAAATGTAAGCCGAACTATACAAGTCGATTTCTACGAATCGATTTACACCACCCATGTGAACACGGCTTTAGATACTGATGCAGTTATTAAGCATGTGCTGCCACATAGAAGGGAATACCAAGTCAATTTAATATAACCTGTTGTCAATGGTGTGTGAGTTTTGGCGTGATTACCAAAATTAATTTGTCATGTTTGCGTTTCAAAGATCCATTTAAAATAAAAGTTACTTCAAACTAAAGTAAGATAGATTATAAACATCAACCTGATATAATTCTCTCAGAAAATGACAAAACCTCAAAACCATCGGACTATGCAACTTTAATATATATAAAGGTCTTTACACTACAGCGCGTTCATAGTCAGGTCATAGGTCATGTCATGAACAGGGAAAGAAAAGGACAACCTGCAAAACCAGTAATGTCTGTGTAAAATAGAGTTGCCTACAGTCACCCACTAGATGTGCGGCTTGTTGACAGTTCTCACGTTCCTGACCCGTGTCATTATCGGCACACAAGAGGTCACAATGACCACCACACAAAGGTCGAGTCCTGTCTGACCTCTACAGCCGTCTTTTTTCCCCTCTCCTCTTCAAAAGAGGACCTGTCTTGGTTACTGGAAAGGTTACATCTTTTTTTCACAATTGTCTCCAAACGCTGGAGCTGGTATCTATTTTGAAACATTGCAGTCTGTACTATTTCTTGTGTCCAGAAATGTTGTAACTGTGAGGCGAGCATGTAACAGTTGCCAGTGTTTGAGTGCAAACTTTTAGCAATTCACAATTATTCATTTGATTGATTGATTGATTGCATCAATGAATCTAAAATGGACTAATGGTTAGAATGCTAGTTCCGGAATCTTAGAAATGTGGGTCGAATCCCACTATAGGGACAATGTCTCCATTCATTTGCAAAATTCTCATCCCCCCCCCCCCCCCCACCATAATATTGCTTCCATGACCAGGATTCTGTACATGCTGTGCGATGTATAGTCGTAGTAGTCCAGACATGAGCTCCACTACCAGACGGTGGCAGCAAGGACTGCTCCATCACCATTGCAGTTCATAGTGATAGGTGGCGGTACGGTATGCGCCGGGCAGCGCCACGACAGGGCTGCCATTTACTGCGTGCGGCTAGCGTAACCTCCGCCGGAAGTTGACGTGGGATCTGGCAGGGCAAAGGTGGGTCACTTGATTGTGGACGCCGCAGTGAGCGGAGATAAAAGGCGAAAGAAGCAAACATACTTGTTCTCCTGCTTGCTTGGTGGGTCTACAGTGTGAGGGTCAAGTTCCAGGCGGCCGTGAAAGGGCCCCATCACAGTGTTGAACCATCACTGTGTATGTACTGTAAGTGCACTACCTAGATATTTGTAATTGTAAGTATGAGACTTATAATTCCAGAGAGTCAAGTGTAGTGAGGTGCACTGACCTCGCCAGGTGAAATGCAACATGCACCTGCAGGTATGAATATGTTGATTGCACTAGATTGCCTAATAGTTGGGATGCTAGGCCAGAATGGCAGAAATGTGGGTTCGATTCGCACTCTAGGCATAATGTTTCCCATCACTTACAACAAATATCCCCCCACCCTTAAGAATGCTAATTTAATATATAAAAAAAAGTAATAAATAAACAGAGATAAGATGCAATGGTCACCACATCAGTGCCACATGCAAAATTACTAAGCACTTTAAAAAATATTAATGGATTGTTAATTCTGAAATGCACACTAAAACACAAGCGGTCACTTTCTACTTTAGCGTGTTCAGACTCAGCTTGATGTCAATAGCCATGACTCAGTCCATCAGCTATTTAGTCGGTTATCACCCTTTAACTCAGCAATGCTTGCAGAGAAGTTCATCAAGGCCAAAGGTAGCGGTCGTTTGTTTCCTTCTCCAGCTCGGGAAACCTATGACCACCTGGATAGTCCATGAGCATCCCACTGCTGTCCACTCGTGCAGAGGTCACCAATGTGTTCACAACTTCTAAGCTATTTGGCGAGACCATCGCTATTTGAGCCTTCCTGCAACTGAACTAGTTAACGGATGTCATATATGGGACATTGACTTGTTTTGAAACAAGGCTACATCGCATTATGTAACTCAACTAGTTCATGGAAGTCTTATAGATGATTTAGCTGTTTTGAAACAGCACTATTTGAGCCTACATGCTACTCAACTACTTCATGGCAGTGTTATTCATGACTTTGCTCTCTTGAAACAGCACTACTTGAGTCTACACGCAACTCAACTAGTTGATGGTGGTGTCCTTATCTATAATTTTATTTCCCTTAGCAACAAATTATATAATTACAAGCTTGTTGAATTCAGTGTCTATTGGCACATAATTGATTGTATGCTTTTGCGCTCCGTAAAAGCGATGGTTGAATAACAAAACAAACCATTCTCACCATTAATATGGCCTATGCTGCCGACACGGTGTAAATAAACCAATCAATCAATCAATCAATCAATCGGTGGTATCCTGTCAATAATTGTGGTTTGTTTTGAAACCGCACTACTTGAGCCTACATTCTACTCAACTACTTCATGGCACAATCTTATATATATGACTTTTCTGTTTTGAAACAGCCCTGCTTGAGCCTACATGCAACTGACCTACTTCATGGCACAGTCCTATATATATATGACTTTTCTGTTTTGAAACAGCGCTGCTTGAGCCTACATGCAACTGACCTACTTCATGGCACAGTCCTATATATATGACTTTTCTGTTTTGAAACAGCGCTGCTTGAGCCTACATGCAACTGACCTACTTCATGGCACAGTCCTATATATATGACTTTGCTGTTTTGAAACAGCGCTACTTGAGCCTACATGCAACTGAACTATTTCATGGCGCTGGCCAATATATATGACATTGCTATTTTGAAACTGCCAGTAGCTCTCAGCTGGTGCTTCCCTCAAAGCTTCCTGCGGAGATTTCAGGGCAGGAGCTAGGGGACGCTCTGTTGACACTAACCCACAGTTCCAATCGGCAAGCGGCTCTCCGGCACGGGAGTAGAGGAGCATGGGACTTGGTGCCCATTTACCCACAGTTCACTATCAGTTTCCAGCCAATTCCAGACAACGCAACAAGTCGCTACATCCAGACCAGTATGCCATGCCCTCAGTGACCTTAGAGTTCATACTCACATTGTTATTATTATCTTAGCGACACAATCTATAGGATTTGTATGATACTTCTGGATCTCCTCATGAAATTTGCTAATGAAATTATTCTGTGCGTGAAGTTATTACCTCCTTCATTTAATGCAACTTGAGTCGCTCTGAGCAACTCCTGGGCGCTCTCATCCAATCGGCAGACCAACTAAATGATTCATCAGAATTGAAAGTGCCATAGACAGGACCCTCTCTCATCGGACCAGTGGATTGTTATTTAGGAACCTCTGATCAAACAAAATAGTCGTAGCGCTCATCTCCGGAGGCACTCGAGTCGCTCGTAGCCAACCTTTGCACCGGATTCTGGCTGCAACCTTCTATGGTTCTGTCAATGCAAAGGTCAAATTGACGGACTCAGCTCCTAAATAGCCTGTCACAGTTGATCACCCCGTAGATGTGTTGTTTTAGGTATGGACCTATGTGAATATTTTGCCTTGCGAAGGTAACAAGTTCAGTATTTAGGGGATATACAAGTAGTACGCCGTAACTACCAGGATGATTTACAGGAATGCATCATTATATATATAATATATGTAAATAATGTTATATATATATATATATGTGCTGTATAATCTATTATGGGAATATAAACAAAACACTATATTCAGTTCCCTATATAAGCACAATGGTATCAGTGATTGTGATGAGTAAAATGCAACTTACTTAGTCTAATCAGGACTAATACGATAAATTAAACATGATGTTAGTTTTTTCAAGAGGTATTTAATATTCAAAGCTTAAAATATATATCTCGTACATTGGAAACTGCGTAGCTGTGAACAGTATCAACTCACGAAGAGAATTATATTAAATCCATCTCATTAAAACTACTTTCGGACAACATTCAACTATGCTGAATTTCCATTTGTACATATCCAAACATGTATACAATTATAGCTTCTAACGACACACACACAAATGTGCCAATTAGAATTAGAAGTAGTTTATCTTAATTAAACTACCCGACATAGCGGTTGTGGCTATTAGCTTTGTTTACATTGATGATAAGCTGTAAATCGAACCCCCTACCTGGGGTGTCTGATAAGGAGTACACTGCATATATCGCCTTGATTTACAGCACCTGCTGATTGGGTAATCACCAATTATTGAGCCCAGCAAGCCCCTACTATGAGAGACGGCAGCCGTGTTGTGGTACATTTTTACAAATAAATCATCAACCACAATATAATATATTACATAATTAAGACAGACACGCCGCCAAACAACCATGAAGTGAGTGTGGAGTCTGTTGTCAAAAAACTAGTAACTGATTAATATGCTTTGCAAATTTATGAGATGTATAATGCATTATACATCACATATATATATTCTAAGATGCTAAAACTACATTGCACCCATATGTCAAACAAACATATCTAAATTTATGTGCAAAGTTTGACTGATATAGTCTATGACTGATAGACCAGTGCGCCGGCAATGAAAAAAGTACAATTCAGAAGGATAACAATGTTTACAATAAAGACAATATGCCTAGATTAAGAAAGGCCATTCAATTGTAAAAAGATTCCCACATTCAGCGATACACACAACACATAACGGTATTATTTGTTACAAAGCTGGGGTAAATAATAACTTAAATTGCACAAAAGGAGAATTAAATAAGAAATAACAGGATTTAGAAGTATGCATCTGGATGGATGTTTATGGTAGCAGCCCCCCCCCCCCCTCCTCCCCTTCTCCCCCACCCCACACCATGGCGGGGGTACTCAGAACCTCCGGGGGATGTGGATCGGTTTGCTAACAGGTAGCCTATGAGGGTGTCTAAATCTGGGTAATGAACCTGAGGCGGGTTTGATTGTAAAACCTCCTCCCACTGCGCAGGCCTGTGTAAGGTATATTAGAACGGCCATAATGGAATTACGCTCTGACTATGCCCAAACTGGTTGGTTGGTTGGTTGTTGGAGTTTTACATCCTGGCAACATCTAAAATCATATCAGGACAGACACCAACTTGTGACAGTGCACACTCATTGTGACTTTATAGTGCTACCCCACTGAGAAATCAGGATGTGGACAATATGACCTGATATCCCACTCAGTCATATTATCCTGACCATGAGCTAACCAGTCCTTGCCCTCTCTTGCTAATGCCGAACACTAGGCTAGGAAGTGACAAGTATCAATTTGATAAGTCATTGGTCTGACTCAACTGGGAACCAAACTCCTGACATTCCGCATGCGAGGCCCACGCTCTACCGAATCGGCCACCACGCCCGGTATATATGCCCAAACTAGACTGAGCACTAACCGGACTGTTTCCCCCCATCTCATTTGTCGGGATTGAAAACTTGAACCCTATCAGTCAAAGAGATTTCAATTGTTAATACAAGGGGCAGGCTACAGTACTAATGCAATGAGAATAGCAAAACTTACATAACTGTAGTTGAATAGCATTTCTACAAATGTTTTCCAGGAAGATTTGTAGATGATATGGACCAGACGGGATGGCCAAATGAGTTAGAGCGCCCGTCTCTCCTGCTGGTAGATCGTGGGGTCGAACCCTGGTCGAGTCAGACCAATGACATAAAAATTGATACTTGTCACTTCCTAGCCAGGTGCTCGGCATTATTAGGATAGGGCAGGGACTGGTTGGCTCAGTGTCAGGATAATGTGACTGAGTGAGATATCAGGTTACGGTGCCGGTGGCTTGGTTTCCCAATGGAACAGCACTACAAAGTTGCCATGAGTTTGCACTGTCACCAAATCGGTACCCGTCCTGATATGACCTTAGATGTTGCTAGGACGTAAAACAACAACAAACAAACAACAATGTAGATCATATGGGAAATACAGTGCCACCCAATTGCAGGCGCATTCAGGTGCCCCTGGACAGTAAGCACGTGAAACTTCATGGCGCGTTTGGGCTCTACCGACCTTAAAGGCTTAGGAGTAATTCAACCGCCGACTTCTTTTCGTGGAGGGATTCAAATATAGCTTAAGCATTAGATAACTACATCATATTAATAACCACAACAACGCATTTAATAATCGCACAAAAACAAAAAGAGCATTACAACAAACAGGGATATATATTTTTTTTTTGCTGGTCATCATTTTGTGTCCACTCATTACAACAGTGGTGAAGTGTTCTAGTTATTATTTCTATGCCTCTTGTGTTGCTCCAGCTCTGGGACCCAATGTAGATTAAAACCTTGTCCCACTGGACCTCAGTCATAACAGGAGAATAGGTGACAACCTCGCGTATCCTACACGATTTGCCGTTACATTACTAGGGTCAATGACCGCGAATTGGAAGCCCTGGCGGTGCCCTTCTCCTGGAGGTCACTGGGTGGAGATCTGAAATACTTTTCTAGGGAGGTCAAAATAAACCACACCTTACGCCAGGGCTGGCGCTCAATTCGACCTTCTGCGAAATGCAATTGTCGATATTATAGATTTGTTTGTTTGACCTTTACCTCCTGGCAACATCTAAGGTCAGGACTTGTGACAGTGCACATTCATGGCAACTTTATAGTACTGCCCCACTGGGAAATCAGGCTGCCAGCACCATGACCCAATATCCCAGTCACATTATCCTGACACTGAACTAACTAGTCCTTGCCCTATCCTATTAATCTTGTAAGTAATTGGTTTGACTCAACCAGGAATCGAACTCCCCATATCCCACCGACTCATCCGTCCCACGTGGTTGCAAATAGCACAGTCAACAATCAGACACACGGATCAGGGTCACAGCCGACTAGTCCGCATGGCTGGATCGTGGCGCTGGAGTAGAATGGATGGCGGGGCTGCTATGTCTGGTCAATGAGGAGCACTGGCCACCAAGGTTGTTTAGAGGGTATAGCCATTCTCTGCACCATAAAGTTCCATGAGGCCGGATTGAGAGCAGTAGGATCACCACAGTGGTGTCACGATAGGTTGGTTGGTTGGTTGGTTGTTGGAGTTTTACGTCCTGGCACCATCTAAGATCATATCAAGATGGGTATCGACTTGTGACAGTGCACTCATGGTGTCTTTATAGTGCTGCCCCACTAGGATACCAGGCCACCAGCACCATGACCCAATATCCCACTCAGTCACATTATCCTGACACTGAGCTAACCATCCCTTGTCCTATCCTATTCATGCCGAATGCCAGGCTAGGACGCGACAAGTATCAATTTTATAAGTCATTGGCTTGACTCGACCGGGAACCAAACTCCCGACCTTCTGCACATGGGGCCTGCGGTCTAGCGATTTGGCCGCCACACCCGGTTCAATGGGGCGGGATTGAGAGCAGCAGGATCACCACAGTGGTCATGATAGGTAATTGGTTTGGTACTGATGAGTTGTAAGGAGAAAGGCATAACCAACTCAACCCTCTCCCTAGTATTCATCTCAGAAGATAGCATTCTTATTATATTTATTTCATTTATTACATTCCTTGATTAAGCAGGTTACATTTCAATCGCGGACTATTGGATTTGCTCATTCCACTGCTCCATGCCCTGTCTTAGTGATGCTAAGTGGCAAGCTAGGTAGCTACGAAAATACATTTTTTAGTCATTGATTTAGACTTGGCTAGGTTCAAACCCCATGATCTGCCACAGTAGAAGCAGGCACTCATTCGCCCATCCCGACTGATTTAATAGCAAAATGGCATGTCATGTCATGTCATTTCCAATGTGGAGAGACACGGTTTCGGAACTTCTCTGGTACTACCCTTGATTAGGCCATAATCCTATATATTTCTGAGTGAAAGTGGGGAGGGGGGGGGGGGGGGGGGAGACACAATGGCCAAGTGGGTAAGATGGTCGCTATCCATTCAGAAGGTCATGCAATTAAACCCTGGCCACGTCAATCTAAAGACATAACATTGATAATTGTCGCTACCGTGCCTGGTGCTCAGTAAAAAGAAGATAAGGCAAGGGTTGGTTAGTTAGGATAATATGACTGAGTGCAATATGTCACATGTAGTGCCAGTGGCACAGAACCCACTGCGGCAGCACTGAGCAATGGGCGTGCACTATCAGAAGTCAGTACCCGTCCTGATATGACCTTAGCTGTTGTTAGGATGCAATATTCCAATAAACCAAACCAAAACATGTCCAGCTTGAAGCAGGCAACAGCCACCAATTCCATCATACAGAGGCGATGACAGCCTAACTGGATGTTGACCTTGGTTGACCATGGCCGACTTTGTTGCTCTCACTCCCCTCATACTGCGTGGTAAGGTTGTTGTTAGCAGCACGATTTTCGCTGTCGCTGTCTTTTAAAGGCCGGGTGTTTCAGAGAGCAGCCAATTACTGAGGTGTCAGTGGCGTTGGTAGCAATTAATCAAGCAACTGGTACCAGCAAAGCAACGAGGGGAGGGAAACTATGCGCAAAGAGCGAACCAATTGGCAAAGAGGGAACAAACATGGAAAGAGGGAACTAATAAGGAAAGAGGGAACTAACAAGGAAAGAGGGAACCAACAGGCAATACAGGAACCAACAAGGAAAGGGGGAACCAACAAGTAAAGAGGGAACCAACAAGCAAAGAGGGAACCACTGGCAGTAAGGGACCCAACAAGCAAAGAGGGAACCAATAGATAAAGCCGGAACCAACAGGCAAAGATGGAACCAACAGGCAATAAGGGAACCAACAAGGAAAGACCGACCTAACAGGCAATGGGTGAACCAATAGGCAAAACAGGAAACATTAGGCAAAGAGGGAATCAACAAGCAAAGATAGAAATAACAAGTATTGAGGGAACCGACAGGCAAAGAGGGAACTAACAAGCAGAAGTTGACTCAAAGTGGACTTCTTTTCAAATAAAAGTGTTATTTCTTCAGGAGCACAATTTACCCTGTTTTGTTGTCCTCTTTCCATCATAGTAGCTAAATAAGTCTGTTCAAAAGCAACACTAGAAATGCTTTTACAAAGACCAAGTTAAAATAACTTTTAATCAAGACTTAAAGAGTCGAGTTGAAATTATCAAAAGACAAGCTGACTGCTAATTTAGATTTAATATAATTAAAGATACTCAAAGTACTACATCGTTAACAGATCCTCCACCCCAAATTATTTTCATTAAAGAAAAAGTATATTATTCACAAGCCTCTGTATCAGTGGGTCTTGGCAAACTGATACCAGAATAGGGAATTAGTGAGACTTCCTCTTGAGGAGTACTTACATAAAGTATATGCCAAATTTTCGCTTCCTTAGGGGAAGTATTCTTATTAATATCAGACGCCAGCACTTGAACACCATTTATACCCACCTAATTACAGCTGCTGGACTAGATTAGTGGATGAGGTGTGAACACTGGCAGGAGTAAATGAGCGGCCAGGGAACAAGGGCTCGAGCGATGGGGTGATATAGCCTGTGTGGGACTTATAGATTAAGGTTGCGCAGGTCACGCACATATAAGGTGAGGATAGAACAGCCAATAAAGCACCAAATAGGAGCGGTGTTTGGGTGCTGCCGGCACTTTCATCTCAGTTAGCAGTCACTTCAATCATTCGAGAGCCGAAAGCGCTGAGTGCCCCATATTGTGAGGGTTCCAGGTGTCAGCAAACCACTGCTATGCATTGTTAAACAGGAAGCCAAGCACAAAATGGTGTCCCCATTTAAAAAGAAGCCATCATTTGTAAGATCAAAGAGCGCTCTTCCATGTTGGTTAAGGCTCTGTCACACATCATCGGATTGGGGAAACGGAAAGAAACCAAACAAAGTCCGTTGATATCTGGCAAAGTCCGGTTTGTGTTCGTTGCATATCTGTTGATATCCGTTGATATCTGGCCTGATCCGTTACAAGTTTTGAGCATGAACAAAACTTGTAACGGATTGCACCGGACTAACCTATGCGGTTATTATCCATTACCGTCCGTTCCCCATCCATTACATATCCATTACACCTCCGTTACCCGTCCGTTACCCGTCTGTTACATAATCGATACATTTCAAGTCTGAATAACACCAGACTAGAATATCCTTTGTCCGGTGTCTGTCTGACATGATATGCTTCTGCAGAAACAGTTTCTATTAAATTGACTCCGTGTTCCCCTCTATGTGGCAACAAATGCTTGGTAAATGCATCAGTATCTAAGTATGTATAATCAAATCTAGATAATTTACCCCACCAGTTAAGCTGGAAAGTACCCGACTAGAGTGGTTCCAGATTCTGCTGATAGATGTCACTAGCTTAACTGGCGGGGTCTATTGCTTTGGTTTTTACAATTGTATGTTTGATCGGATTATGCACCTTTAAGTTGTGTGTGGGGGGAGGTTCGCACACCTTTTCTTACCAAGCCCTCAGTGCAATGCCTAGAATGGGACTTGATGTAATGGCGACCAGAACTCGCCTGTGATCGAATCTACGCCTGAGCTGCTCTGCGCGTGCCTACATGGTATTCATTACTGCGGATGTGTCGGACATGGAGCGGGGGGCGGGGTGTGTGCATACATAGTGGGGGATGAATCTATTCAACACGTGCTGGAAGAGTTGGGTCCGCTGTGCGGCTCATGGTAAGATGCTCGGACATGCAGGTTAGTATCTAATTTAACATGTTTACTACTGTAGGAGTACAAAACAAAAAAACCTATATCCCCCACATAACCGACACAGAACTATTAGATATGACTTCATTCTGGTTTTTGAGACAATGCTTGGTCAGTAATACCCCAGTCACACTACAGCTTACGGCCACTGTGCGACCACCTTAGACCAATGAACCCACACTCACCAGTAATGCCCAGACATCGGCAACCATTGTTTTGGTAGCAAGGACCTCACGGGTGAGTGTGGGTTCTTTGTTCAAAGTTGGTCGCAAAGTGGTCGCAAGCTGTAGTGTGACTGGGGTTTAAGGCAATGTATAAACAGGCAGGATTGTTGGTTGGTTGGAGTTTTATGTCTTGGCAACATCTAAGGTGATATGAGGACGGGTACCGACTTGTGACAGTCCGCACTCATGGTGACTTTATAGTGCTGCCCCACTGGGAGACCAGGCCACCAGCACCATGACCTGACATCCCACTCAGTCACATGATCCTGACACTGAGCCAATCAGTCCTTGCCCTATCTTAATAATGCCAAGCGCCGGGCTAGGAAGCAACAAGTATCAATTGTTAAGTCATTAGTTTGACTCGACCATGGTTCGAACACATGGGTTCGAATCCCACGATCTACCAAAACGGGAGACGGACGCTCAACTCCTTCGGTCATCCCTTTTGGTCACACAGGTAGGAAGAAGCTTGATAATCTCTCCTTCCGTGAGAAATGGATATAGATTAGAACTGATGTAATGGTGCAAAGAGCCTGCACACCCAGCCAGTAGGGAAACACAGAGAAGCAAACACCACCAGAAACAAGCTCCACATGTACACACCGGGAAAAAGCAGACTTTATGCACAGTTGATATTTACCATTATTTACTGTCATTGATTGGCCTATGAGTACCTCATTGAGTAGCTATGCTGTACACTATACAGCATAAGCTGCTTCCCCACTTTTAATGTTCAGAATGGGATGTGCTGCACACAATGCAGCACATTCCACCTCCTCATCACTGTAATATATGCGTAAAAGACATCCAGTCACGAGCCGAGAACAAAGGAATATGTGAATGAGATGATGCCAGAGGCACAGGGTGCCGGCGGTTCAGGTCCCTGGATGGCGAATAAAGCATTCAGTATCCAGAAGTCAATGTGTTCAGACATCGTACTTTCACAATCACCATGTACAAACAAAATATGATCGCTTCAATGGTTGGAAGACCAGTGCCTCGGCGTTGACAAAATATGTGTTCAGATGAATAAAATATTTACCAAAATATATTGTCACCTCACTATCTAATTCTTGCAAAGACTATAAACAAATAAACAAACAAAAACAGGTCAGTATCATTGCCTTTAAAGTTGCATAGTCCTATGGGTTTTGAGTTGTCATTTTCTGAGATAAAGATATTAGGCTGATCGTTATAATCTACCATACTTTCATTTGAAGTAACTTTTATTTTGAATAGCTAACTTTTGAGATATTTGAAGTGCAAACAAGCAAAATTAGTTTTGCCAAACTCTGACACCATAGGTTTCTGCAGTAATAGGTTCTATTAAATTGCCTCAGTATTCCCTTCTATGTGGTGACAAATGTTTAACAAGTGCACCAGTATTTAAGTTAGATATGTAGAATCAAATTGAGATACTTGTTTTGGTTTTGAAAATTTGATGCTTCATCAGACTATGCCGCTTTAAGTAAAAATGGACATTGAGCGCAGATCAAACAACATTTATGGATAACGTAAAGATCTATTTTCCTGCACTGATGAGCTACAGCTTTGAAGATCAAAGCCATACTACCAGCACACACACAGCACCTAAGTGCATTTAATGGACACTCCAAATATAGCTACATTCTTCACACCCTGCAACCTTGCACACTCCCAGCATGCCTCTGTGTCACCGTGACATCTCGACACATCTCTAGTTCCGGTTTGAAGCTGGCCAACCACCTCGCATGGGTCAGCGGGCCCGTGTTACCAACAGACCAATCATCAGGGTCCATACACATGTGAAGATATGGAATTCAAGGCTATTTCAAGGCTTTTCAATGCTGTTTTTTTAATAGGAATTCAGCACGATTTTCATTTGGAAAATACAACAATGGTGAATGCCAATTTCAGACTAGTTTAGATCAGTGGCGACAGATTGATGGAATTCAAGGCTTTTCAAGACTAATTCTCCAAAATAGGTTGAATGCAAGGCCTTTCAAGCCCTTGTAATGGGGGCAAATGAAGTTCAAGACTTTTCAAGACTGTCCAGTCCGCCTAGGGGACTGGGTTGGGTGAGCAGATGGAGCGACCCACTATGCGCGAATGACAGTGGTAAGGCCAGCAGAAGACTTGTAGATACAGCTAGCTCTTGTATATTCACGGAATGGCAGAAGGGGTAGCTTGATTGTGTTTGTTGGGTTGCTATGGCTACAGGTGGGCAATAGGTGTAAGTAAATTACGGATACTCCATCTTCCATGATTTCTATCCGACAGTCACCCTAATACCCCCCCCCCCCCATCCTCCAGCACACACGCATGCGCACACGCATGCGCACACACACACACACTCACACACACTCACAGTCACAGGTCTGCATACAAACTAGCAGCCATATGCAGTGGCGGAATTAGTTAGACCGCTAGCTTCCCATGCATGTTTGAATCCCAGTCGAGTCAAACCAATGACGTACAAAATTGACACTTGTCGCTACCTAGCCTGGCGCTCGACATTACTAGGATCGGACAAGGACTGGTTTGTCTGGATATCAGGATAATGTGACTGAGTGGAATATCAGGTCATGGTGCTGGTGACTGGTGGTCTGGTCTCGTAGTGGGGAAATACTATAAAAGTCGCCATGAGTGTGCACCATCAGAAATCGGTGCCCATCCTGATATGACCTTAGTTGTTGCTAGGACATAAAGCCCCAACAAACAAACATACAAAGTAGCACATTGCTCCTCCATTCACCCAGTTTGCCTCCACTCACCCATGCCCACCCCACACTGAGCACCCGCCTCCTCACCCATCCGTACCCAACCCTTCCACCCACCCCTACCCAAACCTTCCAACCCCCACCCACCCACACCCCATCACTACCACCCCAGTCTGAACTGGCCATTGATTGCCCATCAAGGGATTGTCCTTGGGTAGATTCCAGAGTCAGATAAATGGCCCCCCACCCCCGAGGTGACTGCACCCTGCGCCTTGGAGCAGCTCCGACGGAAGCTCCGAGTCGCTCCGAGTAGCTCCGAGGCCACAGTTGATCACCTCAGACGGCAGAGTGCAGAGGTAACTCATCAGTTACCCAACACAAGGAGAGGTTAGTTAGCATCCTCAGAATTAACATAAGCAGATGAGATGTCTGAATCAGCGCGTGGAGTAGCATCTAGATCTAGATGGAGAAGGGGGGGGGGGGGGGGGGAGTTGACACTTAATGACAGCGCGGGGAGAAAATGGGGAGGCGGGAGGGGGGGGGGGGGCGCTGTCTTTTAAGAATATATCGTCCCCTTGAAGTTGCCAGACAGTTTTATCAGCATAAGCTCAGTTTAGTGGATGCAGTATATCAGCTTACATACAACCTCATACCACATCACAACCATCCATTATAATATATCCATCGATCAATGTATGGATAACATGCCTGAAGGACAACCACAAATAGAACACTGCCTTTGCAGATCTCAGACAAAGAAAGGTTAGACAAGAGTAACTAGATACACTATTGTTCACTTGCAGGGTGGCAGTCCTAGTTGATTGTTCCTTAGGGAGGGTTGCAACTTAATTGCAATATTATTCAAATACCTTACCTTCCCACCAGACAGGATGGCCGAATGACTTGAGCGTCGAACCCTGGTCGAGTAAAACCAATTACTTAAAATTGATACTTGTCGCTTCCTAGCCAGGCACTCGAGATTATTAGGTTAGGGTAAGGACTGGTTGGCTCAGTCTCAGGATAATGTGACTGAGTGGGATATCAGGTCAAGGAGCTAGTGGCCTGCTCTCCCATTGGGGCAGCACTATAAAGCCGCCATGAGTGCGCACTTTCTCAACCTTCACATGACCTTAGATGTTGCCAGGTCGTAAAACTCCAACAACCAACTAAATCCCGTCAAGATACACTAAAACCTCTCTACCCAACCACCTCCACAGATCGACCACTCCCCTATATCGATCGCTTTATTTGGGTCCCAAACGATCTGCCATACAATACCATTGTAAAAATTTAAAAACTCCCTAAACCGACCACCTCCCTAAATGGACCACTTAAAGTCGGTCCCATGATCGGTCGATTTTGAGAAGTTTTATTGTATTGGTGTTAATTGCCACATACCGTGCTATTAAATGAAACCAACAGCAACAACAGTGTCAACAACAGGTTTTGTTTGAAAATGCAAGGCCACGCTGCAGTAATACATCAACCTCCATCGCTCTGCGTTGGACCGGAAGCTGTGTACTGACTGAAGGTGCCGGTGGGTGTGGTGCTCAGGCTGATAATGGATCAGGCACTGAAGGCTTCCTGAAGGCAGGCGCCGCACACCTCCTTCACCCGTTTTCAGACGCCCTCAGGCCCTCGTTCTGAAGCGGTATCCGAATACTGGCCAACCTTCTTTGACCTTTGACACAACATGAGTCTAATCAGCAAACTCAAAATGTAGGTGTCCACACCGTACCGGTGTAACGATTTCAACTTCCCCCCTTCCCAAGTTCCCCCCCGGGAATCTGAAAACGTTTTTAACTTCCCTCCGGAGAAATTAAAAACGTTTTCAGATTCCTGGGGGGAACTTAAAAACAGTTTTCAGATTCCTCCCCCTATTTTCAAATTCCCCTCTCCAGGAATTTATAATTATTTAAAAAACTTTAAAAAACGTTTTAAATTTCAGACCTATAATATTTTTTTCTTAACCATCTTGGAGACTTTTTGTGTCATTTGTGGTTAAATATGTTTTATTGTACTAGTAATAATTTCCATTATGCTATTCTCTGTATATTATAATATTTGTCATTAAAAATAACAAAAAATAACAAAAATAAAGAAAATTCTCCAAAAATGGGGGGGGGGGGGAGGGAAAGTTAAAACGAGGGAGGGAATTTGAAAACGTTTTCAAATTCCCCTGGGAGGAATTTGAAAACGTTTTCAAGTTCCTGGGGGGGGGGGGGTGGGGGGGAACTTGAATATGGGGGGAATTTGAAATCTTTACACCGGGCCTAATCACACAGCAATACTAACCGCTCATTCTGAACCCTGGTCGAGTCCAACCAATGACTTAAAATTGATACTTGTTGCTTCCTAGCCAGGCGCTCAGTATTAATAGAATAGAGCAAGAACTGGTTGGCTCAGTGTCAGGATAATGTGACTGGGCGGGATATCAAGTCATTGTGCTTGGGGCCTGGTCTCCCAGTGGTGCAGCACTATAAAGTCACCACCAGTGTGAACTGTCACAAGTCGGTACCCGTCCTGATATGACCTTAGATGTTGCCAGGACGCAAAACTCCAACAACCAACCGATAGTTCCAAAAGGTTTCTGACTGTCTATCTTCTTGGAATGTACGGTGCCATGTTTTGCTAATTTAATGACTTATTGGTACAAATGTTTAGTAAAGTTGCATAGTCCGATGGTTTCGAGTTTCTGTCATTTTTCTCAGAAAAAGATATTAAATTAATTGTCATAATCTACCTTACTTTAGTTTGAAGTAACTTTCATTTTAAATGGGTAACTTTTGAAATATTTGAAGTGCAAAGTCAATATTGGCAAGCAGGCCAAAACTGTGACACCATAGACTTCTGTAGTAACAGCTTATATTACATGGCCACAGTATTCCCTTCTATGTGGCAACAAATGTTATAAAAGTGCATCAGTACCTAAGTTAGATAGGTAGAATCACATTTAGATAATTGCTTTGATTTTGAAAATGTGATATTTCATCGGACTGTGCAATTTTAACTTAGTGCTATAAAATGAGGACTCGAGGCTAATTAAGTCCATTACCATCTCCAATATCGAAATCAGCTGCGCACGATTTCAAATAATAATTTATAAGTATTGTCCATCAATTATCTACTCGGCCCTAAGTGGGAAGGAAGGCAGGGTCAGCCTGTCTTTACATACAGTGTTTGATTTCATGTTGTGTTCAGCAAATTACCAAGTTCCTCTTCACTAAAATGTTAAAGCTGTCTGTTCCGACGAAAGCATCAACCTTTTTAAAAACAAAACGCTTACCTAGATTTGAACCTACGTATCCAATTTAGATTTTGGTACACTTATTAAGTATTTGTTCCTGCATAAAAAGGGGATACTAAGTTAATTTACAAGAAGCTAATACTGCTGAAGACTAGCATTTAGACATCAAGGCCAAAATGAATTTGACATTTTCTCACTTTAAATATGTCTAAAGTTAGTCATTCAAAACCAAATTTACTTCAAACTATAAACTAAGGTACTGTCCAACCTAATATATTGATGTCAAAATATAGCACAAAACACAAAACTATTGGACCAGGCAACTTTAACAATTACAACCAAAATAAAATGTGACCTCCTGAATTCAATGACCAACGTTATCGACGCATTTTAATATTTCAAGATGCATTTCCCCCGCCCCTTTTATTTGTTCTCAAATCAAGAATGCTGTAAACCCATCTTAGGAAAACTAAGACAGTACGATTACATTTCAGTTGGAATAATGTGTGAGCTGTTTGTAGGGCTGCAGTGTAGTTAGTGGATCGCATGTCTGACTGTGAACGAGGCTCTGTCACGTGCGCACGCATCCCCGGACTCCGGCTCCTAATGGGCCCCAAAGCGAGGCGTGTGCGCTTTCAGCATTCTGGTGAACGGGTTGTTGGAAGTGACGGCCTGCCCAACGCAGCGTCACCCCTCCCCACACACTACACGGGTACAGGTAGCCTGCACACCCTCCCCACACACTACACAAGTACAGGTAGCCTGCACACCCTCCCCACACACTACACGGGTACAGGTAGCCTGCACACCCTCCCCACACACTACACGGGTACAGGTATCCTGCACACCCTCCCCACACACTACATGGGTACAGGTAGCCTGCACACCCTCCCCACACACTACACAGGTACAGGTAGCCTGCACACCCTCCCCACACACTACACGGGTACAGGTAGCCTGCACACACTCCCCACACACTACAAGGGTACAGGTATCCTGCACACCCTCCCGACACACTACATGGGTACAGGTAGCCTGCACACCCTCACCACACACTACACGGGTACAGGTAGCCTGCACACACTCCCCACACACTACAAGGGTACAGGTATCCTGCACACCCTCCCGACACACTACATGGGTACAGGTAGCCTGCACACCCTCCCCACACACTACACGGGTACAGGAAGTCTGCACACACACCCCCACACACTACACGGGTACAGGTAGCCTGCACACCCTCCCCACACGCTACACGGGTACAGGTAGCCTGCACACCCTCCCGACACACTATATGGGTACAGCTAGCTGCACACCCTCCCCACACACTACACGGGTACAAGTATCCTGCACACCCTCCCGACACACTACATGGGTACAGGTAGCCTGCACACCCTCCCCACACACTACATGGGTAAAGGCTGCCTGCACCCCCTCCCCACACACTGCACGGGTAAAGGCTGCCTGCACATCCTCCCCACACACTACACTGGTACAGGTATCCTGCACACCCTCCCCACACACTACACGGGTACAGGTATCCTGCACACCCTCCCGACACACTACATGGGTACAGGTAGCCTGCACACCCTCCCCACACACTACACCGGTAAAGGCTGCCTGCACCCCCTCCCCACACACTACATGGGTACAGGTATCCTGCACACCCTCCCCACACAATACACGGGTACAGGTATCCTGCACACCCTCCCCACACACTACACAGGTACAGGTAGTCTGCACACCCTCCCCACACACTACACGGGTACAGGCTGCCTGCACACCCTCCCCAAACATTCAGCCATACATTTGAAAGGCATCTACGGGTTGTTGGTCACAGACAGAGGTTCTTCATGGCATGCTAGGTGGCAGTTTTGATGTGTGTGTGTGGGGGGGGGGGGGGTGAAGTGGAGTGATCTCGCTTTCACGCCAGCACTCACAGGGCGCGCTCTGGTGCCGTGTCCACATGCAAGGCGAGGTGTGAGAGGTGATGGTTTTTCTTCTTCTTTTTTTGCTGAGGGGGGCGGTGATAATCGTTTAAGAATAAGAACAAGAATTGAATTGCGTGACCACTTATATTTATATTCATAGCCGGTGCCTCTTTGTCCACGGCGATATCGGGCTATGAAAGGTGCGGAAGCCTCTGATTGGGTCATGGATGGGTCACGTGTATAATTCATGGTCGCAAGAGGGTGACTTTTATATCATCGTCGGCTGTCACTGAATAGCACCTTGTGTGTGTGTATATGTGTTTGTTTGTTTAACGACCACCCAGCACAAAAGGTAGGTGTATGTATGTATGGGTGTATGTGTGTGTGTGAGTGTGTGTATAAAGTTATTGTATCGCTCATTAAATACCCCATCCTGATATGACCTTAGTTGTTACCAGGACGTTAAACTCCAACAACCAACCAACTCATTAAATACCATCTGCATCCATTAAATGGTGAATTATATGAGCATTAAATATTGTCTTTCTAATATATAATTGCATATTAATGTCAAATAGCAAGTGCGTAAAAGAAGAAATTAATTTATCTATAACTCCAGCAAATAGCAATGATAACTGTATGATGTTAATTAAAATTTAAACTAATTGAAGTATACCAATAGGATAGTAAAGCCCATATTTTGTATTATTGATATATAACAGGAACCAATGAACTCGGCATTTGTTACGAATATTTAGTAAATAGGGATGAACAGTTAAGAAGTCGTGATGAACAATTATTAAATGACGGTGAATAGTTAGTAAACAGTAATGGAAATGCAGTAAACAGTTATGCTAGGAAGCAGCCGTGAATAGCTTCCAAATGACAGTGAACAGTTAGTAAGCAGTGGTGGAATAGCTAGAAAGTAATGGTGAATAGTTAGATAAAATAGTTAGCAAAGTAGCGGTGAATAGTTAGTAAATGGTGAACAATTAGCAAGCAGTGGTGAAATAGTTGGTAAATAAGGATAAATAATTAGATCCAATAGTTAGGAAAATAGTGGTGAATAGTTAGTAAATGGTGGCGAACGGTTAATAAACAGTGGTGAAATAGGTTAGGAAATAATGGTGAATAGTTAGATAAAATAGTTAGGAAAGTAGCGGTGAATAGTTAGTAAGTGGCGGTGAACAGTTAGTGCGCAGTGGTGGACAGTTGGTAAATAGAGCCCAGTGGGGCGTCAGCGCTCACTTACTCATCAGAACGAGTATGATGGATCACCGCCACATTTACTCTGTAACACAGCTTACTTACAAAACACACCCGCATATACTATAAACCGCCAATATATTATTAGCCACATTTTTTCTTTCGAATAAACGCTTTATCAATAAATACATGAAAATTATGCGCCAAGTTCCAGTTCCCGACCAATACATAAGCTCTGTTGACATGTTCTGTGAGAGGGCATCCCTTGTGTTCCATGTTTAATTTGGGCAGGAACCACCTCGAGCTGCTCACCTCGCCCAGGACGCCCCCAGCAGACGCTGCCTAATAACACTGATCAACGCGCGCCACAATGTGTACATGGCCGTCTGTGACGACAGCAGTGCCCGAGTCACCATGGCAACTCGTCAGGGCACTATGCTAAATATTCACAAAAACAACGCAAGCGGATTGTCATCGTGATAAATATTCACAAAACAACAGCAAATAATAATTAGTACATTGGTAATTATTATATATTATATAATATATATTCACAAAATAACATAAGCTGCTTATCATTGTGATAAATATTCACAAAAGAATAACAGCAAATAATCATTATTCCAATCTTAACTATTATATAATAAATATTGACTAAATAACGTTAGCAGATTGTCCTCATTCCAATCTTAAGTAATATATGATAAATATTCACAAAACAACATCAGCAAATAAGTAATACTCCAATCGTAATTATTATATAATACATATTAAGAAAACAACATCAGCAAATAATTAATACTCCAATCGTAATTATTATATAATACATATTAAGAAAACAACAGCAAATAATCATTAATCCAATCTTAATTAGTATATAATAAATATTCAAAAAATAACATAAGCAGATTGTCACTGTGATAAAGATTCATAAAACAATAACAGCAGATTATCATCATTCCAATCTTAACTATTATATAATAAATATTCACACAATAGCACAAGTAGATTGTACTCATTCCAATTTGAACTAATATATGATAAATATTCAAAATACATAATAAGGGCACAGATTAAACAGCGAACCACTTGTGAACAGGGCCTCCCCCCAAACCTCCCCGCTGGGGCTGTTCCGTGGCACTCCCTCCGCTTAGGACTGATACCATCTGTTCCACCTGGTAGAATTGAATTACTGTGGGACTGTTTGTATCGACCTTATTGGATTGGATGGTATCAGTCGGACCAGCTCTTGTCTGCCAACATCAGCGACCAATGAACTAAGAGCAAGGTATCCGACTCGCATTGTTTAAACTATGCCAGACCTATAGCTCTGAGTTCAGCGAATTCAATGTCTCTCATTATATTTAGTATAAAAGAAAAAGATATTAAATCAAAATTTAAAATCTTATATTTGTGTCTTGGCGGTGTTTTTTTTGTTTTTGTTTCTTTGTGCTTTATTTAATTACTTTTTTTTATTTTTTTTTTTTTTTTTTTACAAACGACGGGAAACTACCTAGAGTGGGATTCGAACCCACACTTTTGCGATTCCAGGGCTAACGTCCTAACCATTAGCCTATCTAGAATCCTATCTGTACATGTCGCATTTCATCTGAGGCTGTCAGTGTTAGTGCACCTCACTACACTTGTTTCTGCCCAAGGAGAATTCTTCTTTTCTGGTTGCCTTTAAAGCGCCTGTCACACATCACCGGATTGGGGAAATGGAAAGAAACCGAACAAAGTCTGTTGATATCCGGCAACGTCCGGTTTGTGTCCATTGCATATCCGTTGCATATCCATTGATATCCATTGATATCCGGCCCGATCGGGTACAAGTTTTGAACATGCACAAAACTTGGAACGGATGCCGCCGGATTGATGTCTATGGTTCTTCTCCGGTTTGAGTTCATTTAGTCCGCTTATCGTCTGTTGGCTACCTGTTCATGTTTGTTTCATGTCCATTTCATGTCCGTTTCATGTCCGTTTCATGTCCGTTCGTCCGGCGGCCTTTGACCTGATGTCGCAACATTTTGACACATTTTAATACATTTTGATACTTAACTCACTCGAACACCACCGGACTAGAAAATTCTGTCCGTTGCTCAATCCGGCATAGTGTGACAGTCGCTTAAACAAGAGAAACTTAAGACACTCATGAATTTTAAATGAGTTTGGCTTGAGAGAATGTGAAAATCCAAACTTTGCAATGTAAGTTAACCATAAATACAACATACCTTACAGGAGGAGACTCCTGTTACTATCACTATTACAATTACAGCCATTTCTATTAATAGTGTTCCTTTGGCCGCTACACACGGCTATTTCTGACAACGTTCGCAATTATTTTGCTACTTCCCCCGCGAATAATATTACTTCGTCTGCTGTTCCTGTTACTTTTACTAACAATGTCACGTCGCACTTTAATAAGCATATTCCGAATTTGTAATCCACTCATTTCTGAGTCTGAGAAGGGACAGAAGCTGTGACCTGGTGTGTTTACATGGCTGGACATGAGGTATATTTCCCTCCTCAGTCCTACCATTCACTAGAGGCCTAACACTTGAAAGTCACTTTGAACCCAAACTTTGTAGGGTTCTACCGCTAAATTTGTTTTTAATGTACATCTATATAAATAAATGAATGTGTGTGCTTGTTTGTCTGTGTGTTCGCAAATAAATTCTGACAAAAGAATCTTAAATGGTGGTGAATATGACTTTGGTTGGGACTATGATTGAAACCATCATGTCGGCAATGACCACTAGTTTGTTTGTTTGTTGTTGCTTTATGTTCTAGCAACATCTAAGGTGATCAGGACAGGCACCGACTTGTGACAATGCACACTCATGGCGACTTTATAGTGCTGCCCCGCTGGGAGACAAGGCCACCATCACCATGACCTGATATCCCACTCAGTCACATTATCCTGACACTGAGCTAACCAGTCCTTGCCCTATCCTAATAATGCCGAGTGCCTGGCTAGGAAGGGATAAGTCAGTGAGGCCCAATCAGGGTTTAGTTTTGCTGAATGCACCCATAAGGTATCGGACCGACTGCCTCGTAATGTACTGTGGGCTGCATGATCCTGATGGAGTGGTGCCATTTTTAAGTCATTGCTTTGACTCGACCGGGAATTCCCGGTCGAGTCAAAGCAATGACTTAAAAATGTATACTTGTCACTTCCTAGCCTGGCGCTCGGCATTGATAGGATAGGGCAAGGACTGGTTAACTTAGTGTCAGGATAACGTGGGGCTGCGCCATGAAGTCCCCATGAGTGTGCACTGTTACAAATCGGTGCTCGACGTGATATGACCTTAGATGTTGCAAGGACGTAAAACTCCAAGAACCAACCATATTAGAACACTGGGGTACTCGGCTCAACAGATACTCATACTCATAGTTGGCCTTGTGAGCTGCTCTTGTCTCGGTGCTATATTAGAACACTGGGGTACTCGGCACAACAGAGACTCATACTCATAGTTGGCCTTGTGAGCTGCTCTTGTCTCAGTGCTATATTAGAACACTGGGGTACTCGGCACAACAGAGACTCATACTCATAGTTGGCCGTGTGAGCTGCTCTTGTCTCGGTGCTATATTAGAACACTGGGGTACTCGGCACTGGGGTACTCGGCACAACAGAGACTCATACTCATAGTTGGCCTTGTGAGCTGCTCTTGTCTCGGTGCTATATTAGAACACTGGGGTACTCGGCTCAACAGAGACTCATACTCATAATTGGCCTTGTGAGCTGCTCTTGTCTCGGTGCTATATTAGAACACTGGGGTACTCGGTCATGTGGGCAGTCCGTGCGTTGCTTATGTTATCAGTTCACATTACTGCACTACATCAAGCTGGCCTTAGATTACATTGGTACGGTGGCCAGCTTTTTACCACAGATTAACCTTACCTACTGATTCCTTTATAACTGCGCACAAAAGACCCCCACAATGCACCATTGTGGCAATGAACTCAATATGAGCATGTACTGTGTTTATTCAAGTTTAATTTGGTGGTGTGCAGCTGAATACATGTTACCTGTCGTCTCTATGCGGTCACAGCGTTTTACAATTTTATATCAAACATATATTTAACTATATACACATAAGAAAAAATCCTCCGGTGCGAGTGACACTGGTCTATGTCCGGTGGAGGCGAAGATGCCGAAGGTGGCGCCACCGGTACAGTGTTGGGTATATGGAGTATAACAATAATGATAATAATTCCCTTATGCATCTTTATACTCGCATAATTTGTTATACATCACATATAATATATTGGATCGGATATATTGTATGTCAGTCATTATGTAGGCGCGTCATTGAGTGCGTGAGTCATTCATTGATTGGTTGGTATACCATTCACGTGTGGTAGGTATTTAGTTAGTTAAAGAATGATTGAATGAGTGAGTGATTGGCTGGCATACCGTTTACATGTGGTAGGTAGTGAGTGAATGTGTGAGTGAGTGATTTGTTGGCAAACCGTTTGCGTATTAATGAGTGTGTGTGTGTGAGTGAGTGAGTGAGTGAGTGAGGGATTGAGGGAGTGAGGAAGTGAGGGAGTGAGTGTTTCTTTGTCAATAACAGGTCCTATTCGGGGTAAAAGAATAACATACATCCATCCCATATTTAAACACAGCCCTTATAGTGTTATATGGCAGCATACGGTGCTGTGACTCTTGCCCGCAGTTGTCAAGTGGTGGCGCTGTACTGTGTACTGCGAGTCTGGGGTTTCCACCCAGCCTAAGGTCATTTCCATGAAGGTCAAATGAGCAGGTCCGACTGCACCCCGCATTGCACTGGGCCGTATGTGCGCCGCATGTGTAACAGATGCTGAGCTGTTTTCGTGATGAAACCACTTCACTCTCGTGGGCCATGCGCATGTTGGGCGCGTGAGGAAACTGTGAACGGGCATTGTTAGCTTGTAAGGCTTGGTTCTTTGTTTGTTTATTCGGCTGTTTTGTCCTATCAACATCTTAGGTCAAATGTGGGCCATGCGGATGTTGGGTGCATGAGGAAACTGAACAGGCATTGTTAGCTTGTAAGGCTTGGTTCTTTGTTTGTTTATTCGGCTGTTTTGTCCTATCAACATCTTAGGTCAAATGTGGGCCATGCGGATGTTTGGTGCATGAGGAAACTGAACAGGCATTGTTAGCTTGTAAGGCTTGGTTCTTTGTTTGTTTATTCGGCTGTTTTGTCCTATAAAACATCTTAGGTCAAATGTGGGCCATGTGGATGTTGGGTGCATGAGGAAACTGAACAGGCATTGTTAGCTTGTGAGGCTTGGTTCTTTGTTTGTTTATTCGGCTGTTTTGTCCTATCAACATCTTAGGTCAGATGTGGGCCATGCGGATGTTGGGTGCATGAGGAAACTGAACAGGCATTGTTAGCTTGTAAGGCTTGGTTCTTTGTTTGTTTATTCGGCTGTTTTGTCCTATCAACATCTTAGGTCAAATGTGGGCCATGCGGATGTTGGGTGCATGAGGAAACTGAACAGGCATTGTTAGCTTGTAAGGCTTGGTTATTTGTTTGTTTATTCGGCTGTTTTGTCCTATCAACATCTTAGGTCATATGTGGGCCATGCGGATGTTGGGTGCATGAGGAAACTGTGAACGAGCATTGTAAGTTTGTAAGGCTTGGTTATTTGTTTGTTTATTTGGATGTTATGTCCTGGCAACATCTCAGGTCATATCAGGACGGGTACTAACTTGTGAGTGGAAGTCAGTGCGCACTCATGGTGGTTTTATAGTGCTTCCCCACAGGGAGACCTGGCCACCAGTACCATGACCTGATATCCCACTCAGGCACATTATTCTGATGCTGAGTAAACCAGTCCTTGGCCTATTCTATTAATACAGAACGCCAGGCTAGTTCGCGACAAGTTTTAACTTTGTACGTTATTGCTTTGACTCGGCAGAGGTTCGAACCCACTAGCTCTGATATTCGAAGCCATCCTAGCGCTCTCAGTGATTCGACCATCCTTTCCGGTACCAAATAAGGAAATTATGCATCTGCAGAACAAACGCATTACCCGCTCAGCCGCTCCACCCACACGCCTACCCTGAATGAGCTGACAGGTGGGGACCCGACCCCCTTTGGTTACTACAGTGAACCGCATGGACAACAAGACTGCTTGGCATGTCACAACCCGCAGCTGCCAGACGCTAAGGGTGTATTGGATGTTTCCAAGCAGAAAAAAGAAGAAGATGGATTTGATGGACAAAATTTGGGCTACTGAAAGAAAACAATAGCTGGGTGTGCTTTTGTCGTGCAAAGCTCTGAGTAAGTCAGCAGCAGCCAGCTTCCGACTGACCCACCCACCTACGTCATAGATTGCACACCATCACAGCATAGGTGTGAATGCCAAAGCAGGGTGCATGAATAAGACGTACCAATCAAACTTGTCGCGAATGCATCAGTTTTCAAACAGACAGTTTGTCAGACAAATAAGCGACTCAAAATTAATATTGATCAGAATGGTGTAATTGCAATAACTTAGTGCATGTGTGTTATGTATGACGTCACACGTGGCATGAATATTCATATAGGCAGTTGGTCGGACAAACAGACTCGAATGAAAACAATGACTGGATGTGCCTTTGTCACACGAAGCCGTGAGTAAGCTTGCAACAGTCAGCTTCCGACTGACCTGCCCACCTACGTCATAGATTGCGCACCATCACAGCATAGGTGTGAATGCAAAAGCAGGGTGCATGAATAAGACGTACCAATCAAACTTGTCGCGAATGCATCAATATTCAAACAGACACTCTGTCCTACAAACAAGATCGATATTCAACAGAATGGTGTAATTATTTTAACTTAGTGAAAGCTTGTTGTGAATGACGTCACACGCTGGCATTTTTTGTTGTTGTTGTTGATGAGGCTGTATTTATACTGTCCATACCATATAAGCCCGGGTATTCAGGCTTGTTTTCAATGCTGGCCAGTTGTAGTGTTGGTGTTATCTTATCACACAGTAGCTGCTAATAAGGTATTTGATTGCCTGCATTTCAGTAGCAGATAGATAGTGCATGAATATTTAAACAGGCAGTTTGTCAGACAAACACACTCGAAAGAAAATAAGATAACAATGGCTGTATGTGCTTTTGTTACACAAAGCTGTAAGTAAGCCAGCCACAGTCGGCTTCCGACTGACCCGCCCACCTATGTCATAAATTGTGCACCATCACAGCATATGTGTGAATGCAAAAGCAGGGTGCATGAATGAGACGCACCAATCAAACTTGTCGTGAATGCATCAATATTCAAACAGACACTTTGTCAGACAAACAAGCGACTGAAAATCAATATTCAACAGAATTGGGTAATTGCTACAAGTTTGGGTATGACGTCACACACTGGCATGAATATTCAAACAGACAGGTGGTCGGACAAATACACTCAACGGTCTATACTTAGCGCTTTGACCTTATTGCGACATGCCCTATTCAGTTTGTGGGCACCGATCTCAGGCTGTTCCAGGCTAAACATTTGTTGGTGCTGCCATAGACTCAGTCCGTTGCCATGGATGGGTTGGTTGTTGGAGTTTTACGTCCTGGCAACATCTAAGGACATATCAGGACGGGGGTTGACATTGACATCACAGCCAGTGTGTGGAGTAGAACCATGCATACCTCAGATGACACTGTAGTGCTACTTCCCATACAACGCTAGTCAGAACAGGGCAAAGTCTTTTGAGCCGATGGAAAATGGTGTGTATCAGTTATTGTCTTTTTGTGTAAGTGGTTTGTGTGTGTGTATGTGTTTGTGTGTTTGCGTGTTTGTAGTTGTTGATTTTCTTTTTGGTTGGGATGTGGGGGGCGGGTGTTACAAGCTAGCAACATCTTGTCATGTCAAGACAGGTACCGACTTATAACAGTGCGCACTGTATTGGCAGCTTTGTAGTGCTGCCCCACTGGGATACCACCAGTGCAATGATCCGATACCCCACTCAATCACAAGTCACTTCCATCATTTAATCCTGTAGTGAAACACATTCATCAAGTATTGACAGCAATGATGGAGCAGCACACTATTTTTCTATCTAGTTCTGATTAATTCCAGCAGTGGATGTCAAACAGACTGAGCATGTTTAATAACGTGGAATTAATCGGTGTCCAAAATCCTATTGATTGCCTACCAATCCTGGCATTTTTTTTTTTTTTTTGCTCCGCGCGCGTGAGTACAAATCACAACACCATATTTAAAACATTAAATTGAATAACAGTAATAACATTAATAACCACTAAAAAGAAAATAATACGTGTCTATGAGTATTTTAAGAAGTTACGGAAGACTTCTCCAACCAGTGGCATAACTACGGAAAATAGTGCCTATGAAAAGCACTGAAATTACGCCCCTGTTCAAACATCTGATAGTGATACCCATCTCTTAGATAATGTTACCCTAATATCAGCTCAAGTGGCACCCCCCGCCTTCAAGTGGCGCCCAGGGCATGCGCCATACCTGCCATACGCTAGGTATGCCACTGTCTCCAACAACAGCTCAAATAAGTATTGTGCAGTTTTCAGGTTGGTTGTTGGAGTTTTACATCCTGGCAACATCTAAGATCATATCAGGATGGGTACCGACTAGTGACAGTGTGCACTCATGGTGACATTATAGTTCCCCCCCCCCCCCCCGCTGGAAAAACAGACTTCTGGCACCATGACCCGATATCCCACTCAGTCACATTATCCTGTCACTGAGCTAACCAGTCCTTGCCCTATCCTATTAAGGCCGAGCGCCAAGCTAGTAAGCGACAAGTATCAATTATATAAGTCATTGGTTTGACTCAACCGGAAACCGAACTCCCGATCTCCCGCACGCGAGGACTGCGCTCCACTGATTCGGCCACCGTTCCCGTAATGCAGTTTTCAAGTACCCATGGTGACACAGCTGACAGCATGATATTTTGACAGATGCCAAGTGGTTACTCTAGCTGGACTTCTATGCTGCCAGCAGTCCGGATTCCACCGCTTCTGGGTGCAAGACTTGGGCAGCTGACATTGATTGATTGGCCACACAGGATGATACCCTGGACTGAAGCCAGTTAAACCTCATTGGTGCGTACTGTTACTAACTATTAGACAACAATGATTAGGTTTTCTCAAATGCTACTTAGCTGTTCCTTTTTGGCGATGTTAAACGCAACTATGGACTCACCTGCAATAGAGATAAAATATTGGTTAGCATGGCAGTAGAACGACAATAACAATAATTTTATAATTGGTATACTGAAGAAGATATAAAAATGGTTGACATGTGTAAGCGATGGTAAAAATAATAGCAAATAGCAAAAAGTAAAGCTTGTTTTATTTAACAACACCTCTAGAGCACATTGATTTTATCGTTGGCTATTGGACGTCAAACATATGGTCATTTTGACATATTTCTTTGGACGAAACCTGCTGCCGCCACATAGACTATTCTTTTGAATAAGCATCAAGGGGTCTTTTATATCCAGTTTCCCACAGACAGGACAGCACATACCACAGACTTTGATAAACCAGTTGCCGACCACTGGTTTGGAAAAATAGCAATGTAGTGGATCTAAGCATTAAGGCAGCTTGATCCCTCAGGTTATTTATCAGAGAAGATTACATGTACGCTCCTAAGGGCTCACCATAAGTACTACCAGGAATAGATTCACAATGACAGACGACATGATCATCATTATCAATGCCCTGAATGAGCATTGAGCATCAGAGGCATCAGAGGCACAGCACTATGTCCCCCATCTCCGACCTCTCAGTCACCTCCACAGCACGGCGCATGCGCAGTTATAGCAATATGAGCTGTTGGAAGAACGTCTGCACACGAGAGACAAATCCATTTTACATCTCCTTCTTGCCTATACACATCCAATGACAAATCCACTTATTCTCTTGACGGCCACAGCATTGCAAAGTCTGCGGGGGATGGGGGTAGGGGGGAGGGGGAGGGATGATTAACATTTAGCATGTTGTCGATTTTGAAACCTAAAGGCCCTGTCACACTACGACGTAACGACGTCAACGTAGGGAGAACGTGAAGAACATTGAACTTCTCGGCGTAGTATGCAAATTTGGGCACAAGTTGAACGTGGATGCAGCGTAGTGGATGAGAGCGTAACGTCGGTAAAGCGTAGTGATACCATCATTCAGCGAGAGAGGACAACGTCATTACGCTCACGGAACGTTATGAACATTATTCCATCACCAGAAGAACGTTACGTGACGTTACATACGTCATGAGACGGTGGCGAAATGTTGAACGTATGTTGAATGTACGTTCTCCTGATGTTCTCCTGATATTCTCCTGACGTTCCCATTACGCAGCGTGGGCATTTCCACCCGGTTTAATGTGGGTCAATGTAGTGGAACGTAGTTGAACGTAGTGAGTAGCGTTTGACTAACGTCCGTCTAACGTCATTGACGTTCGCTGAACGTGAACAGAACGTACGGCGAACGTAAACCCTTACGTTCGAGCTACGTCAAAAGTTTTGAACATGTCCAAAACCTCAATGTAACTCGACGTAATGTGACGTAGCTCGACATCAGTCTAACGTCATTCTGACGTCATCATAATGTAATCCAACGTACGTCAACGTAATGACGAAAAATCACCACGTCAGGCTTACGTTGGCTCGTTACGTCATAGTGTGACAGGGGTATAAGTTGTGAGTTAAAAAGCAGGGCAGTAGAAATACATGCAGGGGACAGAATATAGCTTTCTTGACTCCATCCCTACTTCCATGCGCACACTTACAGTAAGTTACACAGACACACAGAGACACACACATTTAAAGAGCTATCCCCCCCCCCCCCACCCACAACAAAAATCGATGTATTATCTTGTGTAAATCCAACTTCCTCACGACCAAGAATTTGATACTTGTAGACATTATAGGTTACTGACATTATATTAGTTCCTTTAGGTATTTCTCAACGCCCCCTCCCACTAAAAAAAACTAAAACCGCCAACCTCGCTGAGTTCCACCACGATTAGTATGGAGATGGGATAGTGCCACAATTTTTATTTGGGGGCGGGGGGGGGGGGGAGGTAAATGTATTTACGATACGCATAACAGAGAGTGTGTTAACACTTATTTTCACCTCTGGGCAGCACTAGTCCAATTTAATTCAAATCTCCTGAATGTTGTCTTAGTAATAATTTAGGATTTCTTGTTTAAGGCTTGTAGCTGTTTGTAGATTACAAACAATCCAAAGTCCAGCTTTTACCGTTCTTTGTGTTAGTCTATTTAGCTATATTTATTTTTTGCATTTCTATTGTAACTTGTTAATTTCATTAGTTGCTAGTAAGGCCTTAAGGTCTAATCATGCTGTTAAGCGTATTGGTTTTGATAGGTTCCTGCAGTTACTTGTACCAACGAATAAACAACATCAGCCAGCATTTTGCCTGTGAACATTGGAGTCATGCCATGCAGCTACAATATAAGCTCCCTCTCTACGTTGTGAATGGAGACTAACGAGGAGAGGGGTGTTCTCTGCTGTAAAAGCTCGTGCATAATGAGACTTCTTCCTCAAGGTGGGCGGTGTGGCCTTGTGGGATAGGCCTACCCACTTTGTTCGCTACCTTCACTTCATACAATATGCCACTCCATTGTTACATCTGTCAGGTTGTATCGAGTTAAAGCCATTGCGAAATCCCTCACTCAAATGTGGCGCGAACGATTATAAAGATTAGACCCAGACCCGGACTATGTATTTGTACTCATCCCTATCAGTATCACCACAAACTAGCTCCATTATGTCCACAGCTTGAACAAGGCGTCTAGCTCACCTTGTACGCACCAGAACACTCATGCACCATTTCAGATAACCGGAAACTACTTGTCACAAACGGCAGTAGAACACGTAGCAGATCCTCCTGTCACTCTGGCAGGAGCTTTCTGTCCTCTGGATAATCCTGTCACTCTGGCACCAGCATTTCTGTCCTCTGGATCCACCTGTCACTCCGGCACCACTTTCTGTCCTGTGGATCCTCCTCTCACTCTAGCACCAGTTTTCTGTCTTTTGGATCCCCCTTTCACTCTGGCATCAGCGTTCTGTCCTCTGGATCCTCCTGTCACTTTGGCACCAGCTTCCTGTCCCCTGGATGCTCCTGTCACTCTGGCACCAGCTTCCTGTCCTCTGGATCCTCCTGTCACTCTGGCACCACCTTCCTGTCCTCTGGATCCTCCTGTCCCTCTGGCATCAGTCTTCTGTCTTTTGGATCCCCCTGTCACTGTGGCACCAGTTTCCTGTCCTCTTGATCCTCCTGTCACTCTGGCACCAGTTTTCTGTCTTTTGTATCCCCCTGTCACTCTGGTACCAGATTTCTGTCCTCTAGATCCTCCTGTCACTGTGGCATCATATTTCTGTCTTTTGGATCCCCCTGTGACTCTGGTACCAGATTTATGTCCTCTGGATCCTCCTGTCACTGTGGCATCAGCTTTCTGTCTTTTGGATCCCCCCTGTCACTCTGGTACCAGCTTTATCTGCCAGCCTGACCAGCGCCACGCAGTCCCCTGGTGGCGATTCTCTACACTAATAAAGGACAAGAACAGTGCGTGTTCATTTCCAGAGTGATATGCGTCATGCAGGTTTCCTCTAGGTTCTGCAACATTCATTTACTCCTATTCCAAAGGTTTGTTGGTTGTTGGAGTTTTATGTCCTGGCAACATATAAGGTCATATCAGGACGGTACTCCTAAGGTTTAACTAAAGACCAGGGTTACTGCTGACCAGGGACCAGTGTTACACAACTGGTGAATGTTACGAATGATCAGGAAAACAGCTCTAAATGATAACACTGGGAACACAAAACTGGATGCTTTGTTGCATTTAAAAAGAAAAGACCGCGACAACTGAAACACGGCAATGTCATCGTATGCAATTGCTCATATTATTTGTGCTCAAAAATCTCATGGAAGGTTTTGCTAACCAGATCCATAGCATCTGAATGGTAGTCAAGGAACAATCTGTCGCCTTGACAACGCGTCATAGTGACGTCATGAAGAAATAAATGACTGCCCATAAAGGGCGATGCTAACAAGCCTTCCACCATGATAAGAAGCATGGACAGTACTTTCCCTGTAACTCCACTTGCCCCTTTGCGTTGTCTGCCGTAACTAAATGTTTGTTGTCGCCTCATTAATAATGATAGTGTACAGATAGCTATTATACCAAGTAATAGTAAAATATGGATAGCTACCGCCAACAGGGCAAGACCGTTCAGTTGGTTGTTGGAGTTTTACGTCCTGGCAACATCTAAGGGCATATCAGGACGGGCGGAGGACAGTTCAGTCAATCTGCATGGAATCAGACGACATTTCGTCCGAGTGGATGGGATGGCGCCGGGTGCTGGGAGTGGGTTAAGGCCATAAAGGCGGGGCGGGTCTAAAACACTGGCGAGCTGACATGTCGGGCGTCGTTCTGCGCCCTAATCGTTCACCATGAATGCAGTTTGCAGATGAATTGATCCCCAGGCTCCACCTGGAATGCGCAGGCTGGTAACGGATGTAGGTTTGCTATTTCTAACGTGGGTTTTATACAGCCGATATGGGGCAGACAATCCGTGCAAAGCCGCTGCACACAGTGAATAAAAAAAGTTTGTTTTATTTAATGACGCCTCTGGAGCACATTGATTTTCATCATTGGCTATTGGACGTCAAACATATGGTCATTCTGACATTTCTTTGGGGAAACCCGCTGCCACCACATAGGATACTCTTTCCGATAAGCAATAAGGGGTCTTTTATTTGCACTATGTGACGTACAAAAAGTTACATAGATATAAATGCAATATTTGGTCTTATACAGAGCAGTATGGAGAATAATTCTTTATTTTTATTTTTTAAATATAGCCAGTCGTGTGCCGCATAACAGCCGGTGCAAACATGTAGGTTTATGCGGCGGACCTGTTAGGAAGCAGTCTTCATATTTGGGACGGTCCTAACATCCCTCGAAGCAAGCTAAACTGAGCCATGTTTGGACCGTCCCATTCTTCATATTTCTCATGAAGACTGAGACAGTGCAAGACAGACACATGTACTTTTTATATACTTCACTGCATAACGCATTACGCGTATATGGAATGCTGGAATTCGCATAACGCATAAAGCATTACGCATAACGCATTACGCATTACGCGTATATGGAATGCAGCCTTTAGTTAGATTATATAGCATCAAATCTAGGGAAATGTTTTGGTTTAGAAAGTGTCATGCTTTCATCAGATTAAGCAGCTTTAAGAAGATGTCTGCAGTAGAGCAGCATTGAATTCTGAGTATTCAGGATGCCACGAGTTCTGCATTTGAAAAAAATACAAGGAAAAAAAACCAAAGAGCCAAGTCAGACATCTTGAATCTCAAGGCCAAATGACTGATCAAACCACACAGCACGGCACTGCCAATAAGCCCTAGGAGGTTTGCAGAAGGAGCCGTGTATGCATGACAGTGTTCCACAGTGTCAGCAGAAATCTAGCCAATCCTCTGCAGCACCCCCCAGTGGGAAGGACGGAAGGGGCGGCGCATCGCTAAGCCGCTACGTGCAGAGAGGTCCTCGTCCTCATCAATCTTCCAACCAGTCATACACAGCAGGATGGAGAAATATGAAAGGTCTGGGGACTTGGGTGTCGGGCAGCTGAGAGTTGATAGCATAGATTGGGGAATGGGGAGGAAGGAAGAGTTCACGGCCATAGGGCATCGTTCACCATCAATCACCATTTCTGGTTAGTTTGTCCAGATTCAATTGGTATACCGAGATCACCGCATTGGAAGAGACACCACCCTCATATACGTCACCAAACAATCGGTTAAATAAAAATCAATATGCAATAAAAATAATTAAATAAATACAGTTTAAAAAAGTGGTTTATTGGCAGAGAATATGTTATGAAGAAGGCAAAGCTTTGGTGGGTAGTCTACTTTGAGAATAGAATCTCCACAATTAATCCTGAGGGTAGCAACGAACAAGGAATACAAGCTAACTGCCCTAAAGTGGGCATTGGAAGGGAATACAAGATAATATTGACCCTAAGGTGGACATGAAAAGGAATACAAGCCAACACTGGCCCTGAAGTGGTCATGAACAAAGAATACAAGCCAACACTGGCCCTGAAGTGGGCATGGGTAGGGAATTAAACCTAACATAGGCTCTGAGGTGGGTATTAAAAGGAATACAAGCCAACACTGGCCCTGAAGTGGGCATGAACAAAGAATACAAGTCAACACTGGCCCTGAAGTGGGCATGGGTAGGGAATTAAACCTAACATAGGTCCTGAGGTGGGCATGAACAGGAATACAAGCCAACACATTTCCATCCGCAAGGAATACTGAAGGCGACTGTCACCCTGGGTGCTTTCTTTAGTGGAGTGTGATTCCATGAATAAATATCCCACTGTTAGCTAGGTGTCAAGATCCAAATCTATCATGATACCTGCCATCAACAGGAATTTACTAAAGGGATTCAGCACTGAACTCGGATTATATTTGGCGTTTTATTTGGGCCGTCTAAAGCGATCAATGTTCTTCACAATCCAAACAATGTTTGAAAGATGATGCAAGCCATACTTGGGTTGTTTTCAGGCTTAACGTTCCTCACATTTGATCAATATTTTAATGTTATAATTAGGAGAGGGGGGGGGCGGGGGGGGGGGGGGGGGGGGTAAAAGCTAATCCTAATATTGTTAAAACTGAAAGCCACCAGCATTTATGATCTTCCCTTAATGAGACTGGCTAGACCCACAATATTACACAAGGTTTGTCAGTGCCCAGAACTGACCATTCTAATTAACATCCAGCGTCTTTAACCTAATGGCCCTGTCACATTACGATGCTTCTCGCCGGCGTGCCTCCAACGCGCAAAATCACTTTTAATCGTCGAGACACGTCAAACTTTTCGGTGACAGCGCAACGTATTGGTAGCGTGCGGCCGACGTTGTGAGAAAAAAAAAAAAAGTTTGGCGTGCCGTCCTGATGACCTTAGATGTTGGTAGGATGTAAAACAACAACAAACAAAGCGACAGTTTGGCGCAACATGTGGGAACAACCCTCATGTGCGCGCAGCGTGTGCATAACATTGGCATAGCGTTATTCCAGCATGTGTAACGTATCTCGATGTGCTCCTAACGTCGCCATAATGTTGGCACCCGCGCGTCGTCACACACCAAAATTTGTGTGCAAGCACACAACTTTGCCGATCCCCTGACCCGCGCCGCCGACCCTCGCCGACTGTCGCCGTTCATCAATGAATACCAATGCATGCCTAACGCGCGTGTAATGCTTCCTGACGTATCCTGACGTTGTGCCAAAAAATCACATACGTTGACGCGTGTTGGCGAGAAACGTCGTAATGTGACAGCACCATTAGGTCTGAATTGGTATTTTTGTAGTGAGCACAGAAGCAGACACATCCAGTGGTTAATTTGATCTGGTGAGACCATGGTTTTAAAGCTGCCACGATAGTTTGGGTGTAAGATGAGGGGATTATTATTATTATTATTATTATTATTATTAGCATAATTTTCTTCTTGAAGATTTATACTGCATATCATGGATAAGTCTGAATAGACTTGTTTTCACCATTAGACAGTTTGTCGATAGAAAGCCCGAGCCTACACTTTTACCGACCCAAGGGATTTTTACCCTCCCACACCACATAGACATGGTATGAGAGCAACTGCCTTTGATGACGCTGTAAGTTATACACAGCAGTGGAAATCTAAATTGGCAGAGGTGTGGGCACTGGGAATCGAACCACTGACCTTCGGCTTAGGAGTCCGACCTAGAAAAAGTCACACTCTAACCACTCTGCAACACAGAGAACACCACATATAATATATTCAAGACATGAGCATGCATAACTTCTCCAGTTTAGTGCACTTGAGCAAATTCAAATTGTTCGATAAATATAAGTAACATAATTGTTAGGTTTTGTTTTTGTTTTGTTGTTGTTTTTTTGTATCTAGTCATGGTTTTTAGTTTTCGAAATAAATGCATTTGTATCAGGTTCTAGCCGTTTTGGGGAAAGATGACAGAATACTTGTCTATACACACAGCAGACGACAATTGCTGCAAACTGAATGTCCACAACCAATAAAGGCGCCAGTATATATGTGAATTAAGACCCAGCATATAAACAACTCGTAACCCAATAATGGCACTCGCTTCTTAAATGAATGTTATCAAACTACATAGACCATACTACCAGAGTTACCAGGCAGGGGGATGCTACACTCCTCAAAGTTCCTAAACCACTCACAAATAGACTGACAAGAGCCCCTATCTACAAAGGCAGAAAATTATGGAATGAACTCCCAGTCAGAATTAGACATGCACAAACACAACTAGAATTCAAGAACCTGGTAAGAATTCACCAAGCCAATCAGGCCCTTCTACAGGCCTAGTGATGAGGTCGCCATATTTAATTAGCTATCTATTATAAGCACCTATGGCCACCCTGCTCCCTCCCACCACCCCACGCGCTCCTTTGCCTGCTGCCAACAAACCAAGTTATCCACTGTACAAATTATTTGCCCAGCAAATTCGGAAAGGTGTGTCAGTCTGGTAGTATTGCTATAGACCGGGGGCCCTATGGTACTGGGACGGCTCACTCCCTATCTCTCCCATGTGATGTAAATTTTGCGGTGCCACCTTGTGGTGGGTTTGATCGACCCAGCTGCTGGTTGGTGTTTCACATGTAAACACATACGGTTATATCATGCATGAGGCGGGTAAGCGTGAATGCACATCAATATCGGATTGCTATGAACAGGCACACATCATCGTCGTCCTCGTTGCCATCGCCACACAGCTTTCACATTCATATATACATTTGTGCATATATTGTGGCATCTGTTTATCTGGGGGAACAGCCAGCACACCAAGTGGTGGGTTTGATCATTTTGGTTGCACGGTACGGGCTGGGTGAGCTGTCTTGGTATTATATGGTCTTTGTACAAACATAGACACTAATAAAGTCTGTACTAGACTACTAAATGACTGAAACATACAATCCTCCAAGCATTGTTTATCCCATCATTACTAACAACCTACTTACTCAAACTACTTCATGTAGTCAAAAAACACACCTGAGGTATTGACCTCTTAGGCATAACCATATAAGCTAGCCACACTCTATCTAACAGAATAAACAAACCATTCTACTGACACTCACTCCATCTCAAAATGTTAACTCCAACAACATGATAGTTTTGCAGTTCACAACATAGTAGGCATACAAACCTATGAAGGAAAACTATGCACCTAACCACTCCGTAATGTAAAGGTCTAATCAATACACATGTATGTATCAAGTGTATAGGAATACAACATATAACTGCTATTTTTGTATGTGAATTGTCAAACTATACCATATGTAAGTCTTTGAATGTTTGATATTGTTATTTCAGCTGATTTGGGCTAGCTGAATATATTGTAAATAACTGTATTGTCACATGGCTGGAAGACCAGTGCCACGGCGCTGACAAAAGACTTTATTCAATGAATAAACTATATTTACAAAAAACAAAAAAAACACAAAAAAAGTAGAGACTTAGCAAAGACAAAATGGGATATTGATCCAAAATGGGATATTGATCCAGGGGCTTGACTTTATTACACTACGGTGACAGATGAACCACTAAAATCTAACCTGTTCAGTTTCCCACGGCTACTTCATACTGGACTAGTCCCACAAGTCAAACACTACTTCCTATGATGACTTACCGAACACGATGGCCCAGTTGGTAGAGCGCAGGATTCCTGTGCGGAAGGTAAAGAGTTCGAACCCTGGTCGAGTCAAACCAATGACTTGCAAAATTTGGTACTTGTCGTTTCCTAGCCTCGCACTCGCCATTAATAGGACAGGGCAAGGGCTGGTTAGTGCAGTGTTAGGATAATGTGACTGAGTGGGATATCGGGTCATGGTGCCGGCAGCCTGATTTTCCCAAAGGGGCAGCACTATAAAGTCATCATGAGTGCGTACTGTCAAAAGTCAATACCCGTCTTGATATGACCTTAGATGTTGCCAGGGCATAAAACTCCAACAACCAACCAAATCTTATGATGACTTTAGAATAAAAGGATAAATATTTAAACATATTGCAAACATTGTACGAGCACAATTTACAGACATCTATAAAGGTTTAATTTTGGACAGACACTAACCAGGAGTGCTAAACGAATATATATTTCAAATTTACTTTCCATATCGGCAAATATATTACAATTCCGCAAGCAGATCGGGCCATATGTTAGTGAGCTTGGCGGCTAGGCTCGTTTATTGCCTAACAATGTCATCACAAGATGAGCCACCCACAATAGCAAGTGACAGAATCAGGCATAACTTATTCATCTGCCTTATAAGTTACCAACGAGACAGACCGATACGTCAGCTGTCAGTGTCAGTGTGTAGAATCTAATGCTCGGATCTGCGGCTGGGTATGTAGGCTATGAGGAAAACAATACAGACAAAGAGAAGGGAAGAGAGTAAAGTATAATAGAAGAAGAGAGAGTCCAGCCCTCTGGTTTATTGCTTATATAGTTACGTGGGTTCATTGTAGGGAATCATACCACCTCCTTCCACCAATTAGAATCGAGCATTCCTGGTCTCACCAATAGGAATCCAGCATTCCTGGTCTCTATAGATACCAGTGGTCTACCCACCACCAGTAGCTGTATGGCCACCACCAACCTTGACCTTTTCAGTATGGTGACCCCTACCCCAGCAGAAGGGGTAGGTCCTGACTGCAATCACACCCAGACCTACCAGCACCACTATGTCTATTTACATCCCACTCAGGCACCACCAACCCATATATATATATACATGCGCCTGGTCACATACACCGATCAGTAATAGAACATTTGCATTCCCCCCATGCTGAGTATCGGAATATTTTACAAGTGTTCAGCTGCAAGTCTGGACGACATGCGGGGGTTCCAGGTCCTTCTTGAAGGTGCCACGTGGACGATGTACATAGCATAGTAGCTTGTATAATTCATCCAGATGAGTAGAAAGTAGTTTCTCTTTAGCTCACTAGGGGAAGGCCCATAGGAAGACAGGGTTGAAATAATTAAAGATTCCCACCAAGGTGACACGGTGAGTTGTTCCTTTGCTAGTTTCGTGGTGTACATTTTTAACTACTTGTACTATTATTATCAATAGAGTTTGGGAGGAATCCAATTACCTCACTGCTAACTGATGATAATGTCATGGGGGTGATGAAAGTGGGAAATATTGCGTCTAGAGCGGGAATCGAACGACGATCTCTTGCATTCCAGGCCAGTGTGCTAACCATTACACAATCTAGGCTCCCTGATGTCACCACCTTACCCACACCTACCTGCCTATGTGGTTCCTTGCCTGTGCCACTCTAGACGCAATATTTCCCATTTTCATCACCCTCCACGACGATATGAATTGAAATGAATTGAATGAATCCTATGTGCCATTTTATATCCACAAGCCCTTATATAATAAATTCATCACATATTCTCACACACCCCAAAAAAGGACACAACCAATTTCCGATATAACTGCTAAACCTTTGATGGATCATCCTGAACTTGTTTCAAATACACAATCGGTCACATTTTCAGCGCCCCCAAACTTAGTGCTTCAGCCACAGTTCACATTACCAGACTTACAAGGTTGGTTGGTTGGTTGTTGAAGTTTTACGTCCTTGCAACATCTAAGGTCATATCAGGATAGGTATCGACTTGTGACAGTGCACACTCATGGTGACATTATAGTGCTGCCTCACTGGGAAATCAGGCTGCCGGCACCATGACCTGATATCCCACTCAGTCACACTATCCTGCACTGAGCTAACCAGTCCTCACCAGGCTAGGTAGCGAGAAGTATCAATTTTGTACGTCATTGGTTTCACTCGAGTGGGATTTGAACTCCCAAACATCCGCACGGGAAGCCTGCGCTCTACCGATTCGGGCCCCACGTTTGGTCTGCCTGAATTGAGTCGATGCGCTAACCCTAGACCCTCCTGTGGTGCCAGGTGAAACTGCTACATCCGCCTGTTACTTCCAAAGCTGGGCACCAGACAGGGTGGCCGAATGAGCAGAGCGTCAGTCTCCTGTTTTGGGAGATCGGGAGATCGGGAGATCCGAACCCATGAGTTTGTGGGTTCGAATCCTGGTTGAGTCAAACCAATGACTTAAAAATTGATGTCACTTCCTAGCCAGGCGCTCGTCATTATTAGGATAGGGCAAGGAGGTTGGGTCAGTGTCAGGATAATGTGACTGAGTGGGATATCAGGTCATGGTGCTGGCGGCCTGGTCTCTAGGCCGCCAGCACACTTAAAGCTGGCACACTTAAAACTGCTGATTTTCCAGCTATGTGACTATATCCTATTGCAGCTTTAATACCCTATACCTCGTTTATAACATATTCAAATTATTAAAAATACAGACATTTTCTCATGAGACTTTGTCTTACTCACAAGACTTGATCATCTGTCCATCTACAACCAGCAAATATATAGTTCAATGTGCAGAGATGCCAACATTGTGTGACCAAAAATAGGAAGATTTTAACATTCTATTAGGAGGATAAGTTTGTGTGCGACAACACACAACACAACAATCAGTTATATATCATGACATAGTATAATCATACAATATGCAATGTGTATAAATAATTATATTATTTACTTTTTCTTATGAGTCCCATCATGTATCCCACCATGTGTATATGTGTCATTTTCTAGGCTCTGCTTGGCACCAGGAGCTGCTGATGTCTTTAAGCTGCTGTAAGTACTTCTATTTTTTTGGAATATTATTCTTCCACATCCCCGTGAGTAACGTTCCTCAACGGTATCCTTCCGGTGACCTTTTGACTTCTAGACTCAACCACGATCGACCCATTTGATCCAAATCAAATCCAGATCCGCTCCAACTTGGGCACAACTTCAAAGGTACTAAATTAGAATCTGATTAACATTCACTCACACACAAAAAGAGAAAAAAAGAAGAAGAAAAAAGACCCGTGTCTAATAATAGCCCTCTTATAATGAGTTCGCCTATTAAAATGGTGTTAAACCAGTTCACGATTTCTCATTTTCACAAATTCCAACTGAAGTGATTTTCAGCGATGGTTATTTGTGATCCGTTAATTAAAACGGTGTAGTTAATTGCGCGCAGCAGCCCAGGCATCCGTCTCCAGGGCAGTGTAAATCAGGAGGGTTTTCCCCGAGAAGAGACGAGTAAGACTCGCCTCCCCTCCAATTACCACACCAGGCGCGGTGGCCGAATCGGTAGAGCGTGGGCCTCGTGTCGGGTCAAGTCAAACCAAAGACTTATCAAATGTATACTTGTCGCTTCCTAGCCTGGCACTCGGCATTAATAGGATAGAGAAAGGACTGGTTATCTCAGTGTCAGGATAATGTGACTGAGTGTGATATTGGGTCATGGTGCCAGCAGCCTGATATCCCAATGAGGCAGCACTATAAAGTCACCATCAGTGTGCACTGTTACAAGTTGGTACCCATCCTGATATGACCCTAGATGTTGCCAGGACGTTAAACTACAACAACCAACCAACTCCAATTAGCAAAGCCAAATATAGGCCGAACACCTCCCTGAGCACCAGTTAATATTAATGGTCACAATGCCAACTTCCGGTTTATGGCCCCCACAGAGTGCGCGCCCAAATCACAGTGCTAAATTGGGGTCGTGAGTAGCGATAACCTAACGCAGATCCTGAAACATCTCACATTGTTTAATAAATGAAACAGTATCTCGGTTAGATATGTAGTATAAAATCTAGAAAATTGTTTTGGTTTTTGATTTTGAAAATTAGATGCTTTCATCGGACTATGCAACTTTAACCAATCACAAATATAACTGTGCCTCTTGGCGTCGGTAGGTTGATTGCATCAGGGATCCGAGATAAGGTAATGGTTAGGATACTAGCCCTGAAATGACGGTAGTGTGGCTTCAAGTCCCTTTGTTTACTCACACCCAAGGGAAAGTTTGTTTTATTTAACCACGCCTCTAGAGCACATTGATTTTCATCATCAATTATTGGATGTCAAACATATGGTCATTCTGACATATTTCTTTGGAGGAAACCCGCTGCCGCCACATAGGCTACTCTTTGCGATAAGCAGCAAAGGGTCTTTTATATGCACTTTCCAACAGACAGAACAGCACATACCACAGACTTTGATGAACCAGTTGTGGACCACTGGTTGGAACGGAAAATAGTCCAAACTGCAAATGTGTCCACTGAGCAGGATCGATAGGATGTATCAATTACACGTAACAGTTTAGCTTACACATAATAGTCACAATGCCACGGTCGCAGCTGGGGCATGCATCACGATGCAGCTCATAGCTTCAAGCGTTATGCCAATAATCTTCAGAGTGCGGTTGGGCGGGAACCAGGTGGCAGAATTGATACAGCATTTATTCATACAGCCTTCGTCGAAAATTGCACATGGTAGTCCTTGGAATACAAATTTGCTGACTGGTCCCCTCGCCATCCTGGAGATACACAAGGCCCGGTGCCGCCTCTTGCTGTGTCACTTAGCGTGTCACTTAGCGCAATTTAATGGCATTCCAAAAGGCAGCGCGCCTGCATAACTTCACTGAGTGAACTTACTGCTGTTTGAAAGTTTCTGGAATACGGGAGCTCGTTGTATCTAGGACAAAACACATTTTCTGCGAACCCGTAAACTTAAATATGTCAGTGTCTAAAACAGTTTACCCTTTAAAGTTGTATAGTCCAAAGGGTTTGAGTTTTTAACATTTAAACAAATATATATATATCTATATATATAAGGTTGATCGCTTACTTTAGTTTGAAGTAACTCTTATCATTAATGGCTAACTATAGAAATAATTGAATTGAAGACATGCCAAATTCATTGTTGTATTAACACTGAAATTCTGACATGCCAAATTCATTGTTGTATTAACACTGAAATTCTGACATGCCAAATTCCTTGTTGTATTAACACTGAAATTCCGACATGCCAAATTCATTGTTGTATAAACACTGAAATTCCGACATGCCAAATTCATTGTTGTATTAACACTGAAATTCCGACATGCCAAATTCATTGTTGTATTAACACTGAAATTCTGACATGCCAAATTCCATGTTGTATTAACACTGAAATTCTGACATGCCAAATTCCATGTTGTATTAACACTGAAATTCTGACATGCCAAATTCCTTGTTGTATTAACACTGGAATTCCGACATGCCAAATTCATTGTTGTATTAACACTGAAATTCTGACATGCCAAATTCATTGTTGTATTAACACTGAAATTCTGACTTGCCAAATTCATTGTTGTATAAACACTGAAATTCCGACATGCCAAATTCATTGTTGTATTAACACTGAAATTCCGACATGCCAAATTCATTGTATTAACACGGAAATTCTGACATGCGAAATTCATTGTCATATTAACACGGAAATTTCGACATGTCAAATTCATTGTTGCATTAACACTGAAATTCCGACATGCCAAATTCCTTGTCGTATTAACACTGAAATTCTGACATGCCAAATTCATTGTTGTATTAACATTGAAATTCCAACATGCCAAATTCATTGTCGTATTAACACTGAAATTCCAATATGCCAAATTCATTATCGTATTAACACTGAAATTCTGACACTACAACTTCAGCTATAACACTAGCATGTTCTTTTAAATTGATATAGTATCGGCTTTAATGTAGCAATAAATGCTTAATACGTGCACCAGTATCTAGAATTGGATATGTTGGATCAAATCCAGATCAAGTATTCTGGTTTGTGAAATTTGAAGCTGTCAAGTTTCACCTGACTTGCTTTAACTAAAAGGGTTTCTACAATGAACGTCCCTGCTAAAAGGTGATCCACGTAGGGGAGTTGGGGGGAGGAGGGAGAGGAAGGGAGAAGGGGCAGGGAAGGGAAGGGGTGGATAGTGGGAGAGAAGGGGCAGGGGGAGGGTGGGGAGGGGGAGGGCGGGGAGAGGGAGCGGCAGGGGGGGGGGGGTGAGAGGTTAAGGTTAAGAGGAGCAAGAGGGGTTAGGAGGAGCAAGAGGAGAGAGGAGTGCGGAGGAGAGAGAGGAGTGGGGAGGAGAGAGAGGAGTGGGTAGGAGAAAGGGGCGGAGGGGGGGGGGGAAGTGTCTTTATGATGTTATTTGTTCTTGTTTGTGTGCTGTGTACGAGAGCGGTTATTTGCGTGAAGGGACCAGAAACAATCCCATGGCGTATACGTGGGAAGTTTATGAAGCACAAGTGACGTAAGTCACAGACGGTGCAGTATTTACTACTAACATGCTTCCATCAGTTGTTTTGCTCACGAACAGGCTGGTATGGACAAGCGCTACCGTGACTAACATTAACTATATGAATATATAAATATATGTTTTACATAGATGAAGAGATTGTATGTGTATATACATATATATGGGGTCCCAGGGACAGCAATTTGAAATCCCTGACAAACTAGGCGGTCTGGGGGCATGCCCCCCCCCCCCCGAAAATTGCATTTGCTTCTGTCGTCTGCTCTCAATCTGTATACGCTGAACATGAGTTCCAATTTGTGGGTGTTTTTTTTTTTTCACAGACAGGATTTCCCCCGCACTGATTTGAAAACTCAGTTTTAGCTGAAATCATTGATTTTGCTGAGAAATGATATCCCTGATATATATGAAACTATTATACTATTTCTATTGAAGTAGCTCCATGAATTCGCTTCACCCTTGAACGGGGATTCTTTAGCAATAGACGCCCCCCTGGAGGACAGTCTTGAGACGGCGCAATTGATGTGCACACACGTGTGAAATGGGAGCCCAGGGAGGTCAGTCCAAAACGAGGCCCGCGGGCGACGCGACACCTAGCGTCGGACGGGGGTCAGCGCGCCGGAAGTAAACACAGCGTGACGCGCAGTCTTCAAGCGCAGACTGCGTGCGACACTAAGATGAATAAGAAGAGTTTGTGTTTGTTCACTTCGCTTTAGGTAACGCTGCAATAGACATCCCCTTTCCAAGTACCGGGTGCGGTGGCTGAATCTGTAGAGCGCTGGCCTCACATGCGGGAGATTGTGAGTTAGGTTCCCGATCGAGTCAAACCTGATGACTTATAAAATTGATACTTGTCGCCTCCTAGCATGGTGCTCGGCATTATTAGGATATGGCAAGTACTGGTTAGCTCAGTGTCAGGATAATGTGACTGAATGGGATATCGGGTCATGGTGCCAGTGGCCTGAGTTCCCAGTGGGGCAGCACTATAAAGTCACCATGAGTGCACAGCATCACAAGTCGGTACCCATCCTGAGATGATCTGAGATGTTGCCAGGACGTAAAACTCCAACAACCAACCAACCTCTCCAAGCACCTACTGCGTAATAAAGCTGAGTCATTCACCCGGACAAACATAGATTTAATATGATAAAGCACAAATTTGGGTGAAAATGTCAATTGCTGCATGGACACAGGGGTGTTCACTCTCCAAACGTAGGTTCGGCTTAGTGAGGGGTAGGGTTCAGGTGGGGGTTGGGGTGGGGGGGAAGGACAGACCGGGTGCAGAGGTTACTTGTATTTAAGGATGCCATGTTGTTCCCTCCTTTAAGATCTGACTTTACCATACTTTACCATGTATTCCTTACACGAATATTCGATATATCTTCTTTTACAAAAAATTCATATTCCAGAAAGATCAACTGCATTTCACTTAGAATGGCTATTTTGGGGCGCCAATCCAGGTAGGGACTGATCTGTCCAACACCAGTATAGCAGGTAACCAATGGCTATTCTTAACAGTTATGTAATGTCAGGGAGGGAAGAAAAATGGAGAATTACATTAGTGCATGAGCCAGATAAAATTTGATTACCAAAAGGAGGACAAGTCACCACTATATTTTTCAGTTAGCTTTATAGATTGCCTTTATGAAAAATGTTACGGACACCTCAATTCGACAACTAAACCTATTTTGGCTGTATTTAAACAAAATCACTGCCAATTTTGATCACATCTTATAAATTGGGCCGTAACCTTTAATCGGCTGGTCTGAGGCACATGCTCTCTCACATAAGATATCTTTAGTATATCATTTGGCAGATTTTAATGTAAACTAGATGGATATTGGTTTACATAGGTTATGAAGCAAAATCAAAGGGATTCAAATATAAGATTAGTGATAGTAGGATTTACACTATTTTCCTTGTGGAACTCTTACAATACACTACTTGTTTACAGTCAGTGTCTATAATTAGTGACCCACGAGTACAACTGTGTAAGTGTGCTATGCCCAAGTCACTCCAGTAGCTGAGGCAAGCCAGTAGGGCTGAATAACACTATCAGGCACAGCTGACCACACGGACCTTCAGCCATGGTTGGTTGGGGGAGCAGGACGTACCTCAGGCAAAAGGATGTCCGTCCACCTGTGATGGTGTGGATAATCTGATCGATCCTGCTCAGTGGACTCGTTTGCAGTTTGGGTTATTTTCCATTCCATCCAGTGTTCCACAAGTGGTTCATGAAAGGTTGTGGTATGTGCTGTCCTGTCTATGGGAACGTGCATATAAAAGACCCCTTGCCTCTTATCGGAAAGAGTAGCCTATGTGGGCTGATTTGCAGTTTAGACTATCAGAAAGAGTAGCCTATGTGGAAGCAGCGATTTTGCTAAAAAAAAAAATGTCAGAATGACCATATGTTTGATGCCCAATAGCGCTCTAGAAGCGTTGTTAAATATACCAAACTTTCAGCCATGGTTGGGCCCACTATAACTCACAGAAAAATAGGCTAAGTCAAGATTGACAAATTATAACTGGTCACATTAGATCAGATAATCGTAAATAAGTAAGTCTTGTTGGCCATGTTACTACCCCTTTAAGCAGAACTTTCTTGCAAAGTTGATATGTAGATAAAAGTTACTTCTCCAAGTCGAAGTCACCGCAATGAATGAGACAGCATCAAGCATGGCTGCTGATTCTTTCTCACCTTCTGCACCAAAGAATTTCTTCTATAACACAATCGACATGCTTACTAAAACTAAAAGAGTAGTGCATGGTACTAAATGACGTCATTTAATACCGCAAGCAGGAACATTGATATTTTTCATCTATGATGTGTTGTTGTTGTTTAGACATCATTCGGAACCCTGAGGGCGAAGAGCCTTTCTGACTGAGGGCACGCTTGTTGAAATAGGCCCTGTGTCAATTAGGTCTGGATGCAGATTGGCAGTAACCCTAGAACCTAGGTACCCGCAAGAAAGAATGGACAACGAAGCCTCTTACGGAGTATTAGTCAAATCGCAATATTGTATTGTGGTGACCACAAGGGCGAGACTGGTCCGTTGTACACACAGTTTACCTCAACTTCGACATCATTATCGCTGTACATAGATTATAAATTTGAAACCTAAAGGACAATTTTCAGTAGTGCAGGTTCAGTTGCTTGGTTGTTGGGAGTTTTACGTCCTGGCAACATCTAAGGTCTTATTATCCAACAATCACATTATATCACGAATAAAATATATTATGCTGGAAACTTTATTTAAATGAATTGAATATACAACATGACTATTAACCAACAATCACATTACACAATTTTATTTTGTGTGGTAAATATGTTATTCATCTGAACACATATTTTGTCAGCGCCAAGGCACTGGACTTCCAAAATTAGCCTTTCATAAATGACGAATATAGTTAAAAAGAAATCTCACTAAAGCAAATCTGATTAAAAGACAAGTTGCATGTGGGACCATCCATAACCTAATAGTACCGCGTTGGCCGCACACGTTCACGCAGCATGACGAACATGGTAGTGTTGACTTGATATCAATTTCCCTAAAATGTCGGTTGCGTGACGTAGCTAACACATTTCTCCTCCGGGGTTGCATTACGGAGTCTGGGGCGAATGTAGCCAGGTTCCGTGGGGGTTATTGTCAGTGTCAGGGTTGGTGTGCGCTAAGGGGGCGGTCTGTGCATATGCTATGATATGAAACCACAATGAGTTACTAGGCAGGGTCAACGACCTGGTCAGCGGAGAGCCAACCCCTCCCCCCAGCCACTCAAGGTACAACCGAACCCACCCACACATCCACACACCACCACCAGTCTTATAATGGGTTGGTTGTTATCCACACCATCGAGTTTTACGTCCTGGCAACATCTAAGGTCATTTCAGCACGGCTACCGACTTGTGACAGTATGCACTCATGGCGACTTAATAGTGCTGCCCCAATGGGAAATCAGGCCGCCGGCACCATGACCCGATATCCCACCAAGTCACATCTTCCTAAATTATATTATAATGGGTCCAGGCAATATTGTTAAGTGAAAATAGATAAAGAATAGCGAATATATTCTAGAGTCAACCAATAATCGGCACGTGAGCAGTAAATTTACTCTAACATATATGATATAATGTTTATATATACACGCGTATATCTAGGATATACTGGTGTAGGGAGGGGCGCAGAGTTCCCCTGTCGTAAGTTGGCGTGTAACTATTGACCGTTTGGGGTTCGAATCCGTCAGGTGGTGCCACCACTCCACCTTTCCTCGGGCCCCTCCCTGTAGCACCTTGGCCTTTCCCTCGCTCGCCTCAGCCGGTCAACACCTGCTCCTGTCCTGTTCTCAATTTTTGTTGTTGTTGTAGGTATTATAACTTGATTATTGCTATTTCACTTATGTTATTGTTATGGTCTTGATGCTTATGCTACACTATGTCTGATTAGCCTGGATCGCTTATTATTGTTATTATTATTATTATTATTATTATTATTATTATGGGTAGGGCGGGTTGCCCAGCCAAATATGGTTACGGTTGAGTCATGGTTACGGTGCGATGATATAAGCCAAATAAAACTAACTATATTCGCCTATTAGTTTCTGTGTTGGTCTGCCCCCTCCTACATGGCTATTCATTACGGCCGCCATGGTATGACCTTAGATGTTGCCAGGATGTAACATTCCAACATCCAACCATTCATTACGGGGAATTACGTCCAGTTATTATTGTTGTGGTGGATAACAAACAATAAAGTATTCGTAACACGGACACCCCTCTAGTGGTTTGCGATTACCATAACACCCAGATGTGTGAGTGCATGTGTGTGTGTGTGTGGAGGGTGTGTGTGTGGGGGGGGGGTGAGCTAGCGGTGATGGGCTGTGTAGGATAAGGTAAGGCAAGTTGTCGTAAATGTTCACTTACAATTCTAGCCCCCAAATACAATTCAAAACCAATACCATGCAGAAGCACCTTCAGTGCATTGAGAATGAAATCAACTGCAGTAATAATTCATCACCCCCAAAGCAAAGAGGGATGAAAAAAGTAACTTCAGTATGGATATATACATTTAGATTGGTTTGGAGCTGCAACTTCTTACCGAGCAAAATACTAATAAGAAAAGTGTCGTGCCCCGCCCCCCCCCCCCCCAACCCCACCCCACACGTACTCCCATTGTGTGTGTTTGCAACCAGTTTTATTGTGATTAATGCACTGCTGGGCTGGGTGGGGCCCAATCCCACTATTGATACTCAGGGCAGAAGGCCAATGCTCTTAGCACTACCAGCCTTACCCTCATCATAGCCAACCCACACCCTTACCGGCCTCTCACTCATATCGTCTATATCGTCAGCTGATCTAACTAAATGTGGACTATTGTCAAAGAAGGCGATTCAAATCTATCTAACTGCAAAGAAATGCTAGCACTTGTCAGTGCTAATCTGTGTGAATTAAATGGTTGGTTGTTGGAGAGTTATGTCTTGCCAACATCTACGGTCATATCAGGATGGGTACCGACTTGTGAGAGTGCGCACTCATGGTGACTTTATAGTGATGCCCACTGGGAAATCAGGCTGCCAGCACCAAGACCCGATATCCCACTCAGTCGCATTATCCTGACACTGAGCTAACCAGTCCTTGCCCTATCCTATTAATACTGAGCGCCAGACTAGGAAACGACAAGTATAAATTTGATAAGCCATTGGTTTGACTCGACCGGGAACCAAATCCTCATTCTCCAGCATGCGAGGCCCGCGCTATACCGATTCGTCCAATGCGCCTAGTATTGTGTGAATTAAAAGCCAAATGGTATCAGACAGTCATCATCACCATCATCATGCTGTCGGTCACGATGCGACAAAGACTGCTTTCATTACTTGACTGTCGCTCTCCATTTCGCTCTCTGCTGTGAGAGTGATGTCCATGAGTCAGTCTTAAAGGTTTCTCTTGATGGTATACTTGAACCAGAGAAGAGGGCGCTCTCTCTTTCTGTAACCAGAAGACAGTTGAGAATAGAGGATCTGCTTTGGTAGCCTATCTGATGACATCCTCATGAGGTGTCCAGTCCACCGGAGATTCTTTTTGATCTTCCATAGAGGGCAGCCCTGTCCGTTCGAGTATTTCCTTATTTGTCTCTTTGTCCTTTCAGGTTAGCCTCATGATCGAACGCAGATGTCGCATCACCTGTCGTCTGTACACTGTCCAGGCCTCGGCTCGGCTCCGTATAGTAGGGTGGATCAGACAGTAAACACAGCATAAGAGACGGTGTTTGCGTATAATGAATGCTACAGGGAGGGGGGTGGGCTAGGGTGGGGGTGGGGGGGGGGTCACATTGCTCGGACAACAGCAAATGGAAGCATCAAGATTGCATCGTGGTACAAGGGTTTAAAGCACCAATAACATTACCCGAGTTTCTGTGAGACATAAATGTTACAAAACCAATAGGAATAGGACTTGCACAACTGATAAGAATATTAGACAATGTTTGTCATCAAACAGATTCACTTAAACATGAATATTGTGATGTACTGATCTCCCCAGGTGAAATACCACATACATAGGTAGGCGTCGGTAGGTTGATTGCATCAGGGATCGTAGATAGTCTAATGGTTAGAATGCTAGACCCGGAATGGCGGAAGTGTGGATTCAAGTCCTTTTGTTTGCACTCACTCACTCACGCACACACGCGCACACACGCACGCACGCGCACACATACATACGCACACACACACACACACACACACACACACACACACACACACACACTACGACACTATTAAGGCATGTTCATGTAGATATTAATATGTATTACTAGTATCTGGACCGAAATGCTGGATACCATAAGCCCCAGTCACACCTACCCGGACAAGCCCCGGATTTTTAGCCGGACCACCCCCAGACCAGTCGCCTGGACTGTCCCGAACAGCCCCCGGACTAGCTCCCAGTCTAGCCGGACCACCCCCGGACTACCCGTTGTACCCACGGAGTAGTCACGTAGTATTCTCCCAGCAGTCTGCATGGATTGGTAATAGGTTTTTTGATTGATTGATTGATTGATTGATTGATCGGTGGTTTCTTTATGCCGTGTTGGCAGCATAGGCCATATTCACGGTGAGAATTGTTTGGTTTTTATTCAATCATCGCTTTTACAGAATGCAAAAGCACAAAATCAATTTTGTGTCAGTACACTGTGGATTTAAAAAGCTCACAGTTACATAATTTTTGGCTAAGGGAAATAGATAAAAGTAATAAGTCGAGCTTGGAGAGCGCAGTATGAAACCTGACTTCCATCAAATTCTGCGGGTCCCTGGCCACAACCACTACCACCACCACCACCATCACCTCTTCCACCAGCCTCAGTCACTCCCTGTCCACCACCAGCTCCACCACCACCACCACCACCACCTCTTCCACCAGCCTCACCCACTCCCTCTCCACCACCACCTCCACCACCACCACTACTACTAACACCACTACCACCACCCCCTCCCCTCGACTCACATCTCTACCACCACCACCACTACCACCACCTCCATCACCATCAGTATCACCCACCCCCTCTCCACAGCCACCTCTTCCACCACCCTCATCGACGCTTGACACCAGTACCACCACTACCATCACCACCTCCACCACCACCATCACCACCTCCCTCGCCACCACCACCCTCTTCACCATCACTTCATACACCACCCTTATCGACTGATACCACCACTACCACCACCACCACCACCACCACCATCACCACCACCACCTGACATCAGTACCACCACTACCATCACCACCTCCACCACCACCTCCCTCTCCACCACCTCCCTCTTCACCAGCACATCATAATGATACACCACCCTTATCGACTGACACCACCACCAGCACCACCACCACCACCACCACCACCTCTTCCACCAACATCACCCACTCCCTCTCCACCACCACCTCGTCCACCACCCTCATCGACTCTGACACCACCACCACCCCCACCCTCAACCACTCGCGTCTCCAATGTCTGCAGCCCTAATGATGTCAGCCTGCAGAATAGACAGACCCCCTCTGCCATCAAGATTATGGATTCTACACAAAAAACAATCCCAATGCCTCCGCTTCGTAATCCATTCTAAAAATCAATCACTTCCACCACACGGCTGAGGCCTCCGGATTATCCAAACGGCAAACTTTGAACTCCACTTTTCTTCTTTCCTGCGGTCTCGAAGCGAAACTTGGTTCGCATCCATTTGTCTTCGCGTTGACACGGCGCAGAGACAAGCACACCATCAAGCCACTGTCGGAGTAGCACATTATGTTATTTTTCACACACATACTATATAACCAGGGTACTTGGTGCTAATGATGATATGTTCAACACTTAGTTATCTTCAGGGGCATAAACTCCCCCAGCCTTCTCAGCTTGGAGCATGGTTCACTCACAGCTAATCTTTGTTCTTACCTTTCATTTAATACAAGGCACGATCTTTTTGTGGAGGAAGGGGAAGGGGCACAAAAGACTTAAGATTGCTGCTCTTAAGAACTGCAACCTCAGTTAACAAACGATGCTAATTGGGATTAATAGGCTTGCTACTGTTCTTCTAAGGATATTTACTATGAACTTCGACAACTGCATTTAATGTGCCTTCACCTTTTTAATCGACATTGTACATTATCTGGCTTTAAATCACAATAACACTGCTGGAGCCTAAAGCACTTTAATTAAAGTGATTAAACTCCAATTACCGCATTGATGAGTATGAAACATTACATTTATTTAGAAAGAATGATGAAAGATGATCCCAACGCAAATATGTAACTGTAGGCTTTAAGAAGATATACGATCTTCAAAGAGCACTTGACAACTTTTCAGTAATACTGCTGCGTTGACAGTTACTGTTTCTTTTTTACTAAATGTATTTTATTCAGCGAATAATGTCTTTTGTCAGCGCCAGTGCACTGGTCTTCTGGCCATTCAGTACAATTTGTTGGTCCATAAATGACAATATCAGTTGCAATAATAACCACATGAAAATCCTGTTCGATAATAGAAGCATAATATAAATCAACTATTAGTTGTAATAGTAACTGCATACAATTCCAGTTCAACATATGTATTATGCACTAGGTGAGTGTGTATTGCATGGTTCTAGAATTGTCTTTAAACACTTCTTTCTTCCTTTGTCATTCTCTCTTCTTTTTTCAAAAAGATATAACATATCTCCAATACACATGTATATATATTGTAAATATGCAAATCAGTGGATCCAGTCTCCAATACCAGATGTGAGAAACCTGCCCATTGTTGGATCCCATCACATGTATTGTGTGGCCTAATGATGGGATCAGAAGTCTGAAATTGCAGTGGGGCCTTACATCAGACAGGTTTTATGTCAATTTCAAGGAAAATGTTAGGTAATAGGTTTTGAAAGAAGGTGTAGGGTGGGGTAGGGGTTTAAGCCGTAAAACGGCTACCTATCAGAACAGCACAAGGGAAGACTTAACCAATAACTGAACTTCAAAATTGCAGATCGAGGATATTTCTTTTAGCTCCCCTCCAAATAGCAGAACAGTCCACCATCCCCATAACATTGTGGGTTACAGAATTTCATTGTGTTATATGCTGCAAATTGTGTATTCAATAATTATTCTATACCTTACTCTATACCTTTTTTGTGTAAATAATCCGGAATTGAAAAATTGATGGAAGACCAGTGCTTCGGCACTGACAACAGACTTATTCAGCAGAATAAACATATTTACCCAAAGCAAAACAGGAAGCGATTAGTTGTAGTGAATCAATAAAACGGGATTCTAGACATCTGATTAATCAGTTTCAAGTGTAAATATCTGCCAATGTATGTGCGGTGAGACAAGTTGGAGCCTTACATCCTAGCAACATCTAAGGTCATACTGTTTTGTGACAATGCACATTCATGGGGACGTTACGATGCTGCCCAACGGGGATACCGCACCAATAACGCCCTGACCTAATATCTCACTCAGTCATATTATCCTGACACTGAGCCAACCAGTCCTTGTCTTATCCTAGTAATACCGAGTGCTGCCTGAGGTAGCGACATGTATCAATTTAGTTAAGTCTCTGGCTTGACTCGGTGGCACAGGAAGCAGGCGTCCTACCCAAGAGTGTTCTACGCGTCCCGGTGGTGAGGCAGAGATGACTGGACCAGAAGAGATAACGAATGAGTTTAGCGTCCGTCTCCCATTTTGCTAGATCGTGGGATTAGAACCAATGCATTCGAACCCTGGTCGAGTCAAACCAATGACTTAAAAACTTACACTTGCCGCTTCCTAGCCAGGAGCTCAGCATTATTAGAATAGGGCAAGGACTGGTTGGCTCAGTGTCAGGATAATGTGACTGAGTGGGATATCAGGTTATGGTGCTGATGGCCAGGTCTTCCAGTGGGGCAGCACTATAAAGTCACCATGAGTGTGCACTGTCACAGGTCGGTACCCGTCCTGATATGACCTTAGATGGCCAGGACGTAAAACTCCAACGACCGACTGACCGACCGACCGACTGACCGGCTAGCCAGCCAACCAACCAAACCAACCAAGCCAAACAACCAACCAGCCAACCAACCAGCCAACCAACCAACCAACCAACCAACCAACCAACCAACCAACCAACCAACCGGTCACGTGATACCTATACGAGCTGTACAAATGGCAATCTGCGCGTACTTACCCAAGTCTCCTTCTTGCCGGACGGTTCGACGAAGATGAGGTGGGTGGTGGTGAGGTACAGTGTGCCAACTGCCGGCTTCCGCAAGTTGAAGCGGTCCAGCAGACGCACATTCTCTACCTGCAAGATCAACACCAAGCTGTCAAGGTCATAACCACTAGCAATAAGGGTACAATACCAAATCTGAGAGAGCGATAGTCAAGTAATGAAAGCAGTCTTTGTCGCATCGCGACCGACAGCATGATGATGATGATGACCAAATCTGAGGTTGGGCAGTTTTGTGAATCGCTCTGAAACAAAGTGGAGGTCCGTAATTTCAGGAAACTGTGTAAATATACATACATACATGTATACAAACCAGTAGGTGACTGGAGGAGTGTCACATATTTGGAGTAGTGTCAGGTTGATATCATAGATAATCGGTTTCCGGATAATTATACTCGTATAATTGCTTATACAGCACATATATATATACACCATAATTGTGAGCTTTCAAATTCATAAGTGTCTTTTGATACATAATTGATTGTATGCTTTTATATTCTGTGTAAATGCAATAAGAATATGACAGAATACAAGTTAAACACTTCTCGCTGGGAATATTGGGAATATGGCCTATGCTTCCAACACGGCGTAAAGCAACCACAAATCAATCAATCAATCAATCAATGTCACTGAGCCTGGGAGACGAGCACTTCGGGGCTGACACTGCATTCTGATGAATATAGCCACTTGAATAGAAAAGAATCTTTTTTAATTTTTAAGGAGAAAAAAAAAGGTTCAGACATTCCGCCTAACAACACGTCCACGGTCAAGTTTCAAGGTGAAGGTCACAGTTGAGGCCGACCGAGATTTCACTAAGCGGATAAGAAATCAGAGATGCCCTGAGGAGGAGCATAGCAATAAAGCACGGCCATACATACACAACCGGTTGTTTTATCAACACCTCACCTAGGCCTTTAGCTGAATGTTCACTGAAGGAATGAGCGACAGGATTGGGCTATATAGATGACATTAATTCCTCAGCAGTTAGTTACAAAGGGCCATATATTATAGGTTGCTATTTTAAGACGAAGCTGCCTGAGATTTCCGGATAAAAATAATTGGTAATTTATTATGATACTAGAATTTCCTGGGTCTGTTTTTATTAAATATTTACCGATTTATATTGTGGTCAAAATGAATATGTTTGAAGGTCCCATTTAAAGTGCCACTGAGTTATACCAATGACTGTAAATGATATTAAAGCCGTTGCAGGGTCCATACATATGTGTAGATATAGAATTCAAGGCTATGTCAAGGCTTTTCAAGGCTATTTTTTATAGGAATTCAAGACTATTTTCATTTGGATTTCAGGGGGAAAATCAACAATAGCGAATAGCAATTTCAGACTAATTTAGATCAGTGGTGACAGTTTAATGGAATTAAAGGCTTTTCAAGACTAATTACCAAAATTAAGTTAAATTCTAGCTTGAAATGGGATAAATGGAGTTCAAGACTTTTTCAAGGCTTTCCAGGCTCTGTACGGACCCTGCCTTTGTGGCCTGAGAGGGGAAATGCACATTTTGAACATGCTGATTATGCATATATCTATTTGGGTGGTGAGTAGTTAGTTGAACACTCCACAGGGCCTTACAGGAGGGATGTACACACGCGGAGCCTGCGGTCAATACAACTTAGAAGCAGTTACTGCCACTTGGATGACGAAAAGTAATTACTGCATCTTCTTGGTGGCCACGTTACTAACAAATCGCAATGCGAAACAGAAATAAAAACAACCAAAAATAGTAACACAGGTTCATTAGAATAATCACCAAACACGGACATCTAAGTTTGTTTGTTTGTTTGTTGTTGTTTTACGTCCTAGCAACATCTAAGGTCATATCAGGACGTTATTGTTATTATTATTAATATGTGTAGTAGTAGTGGCATTCTTATTATTATTCTCTTTATTTTAAAAGGATCAGATTGATTACCATTAAATTATTATATTCTCCTTTTTTTAGATTCATATCCATTACCATACAATAAGTAAATTATCTTCCTTTTAAATTCATATTCAATACCATCCAATAAGTAAATGTTCTAACCTTTAAATTCATATTCATTACCATTCAATTATTACTTGTTTCTTCCTTTAAATTCATATTCCTTACCATTCAATAACTAAATTCTCCTTTTAAATTCGTACACATTATCATTCACATCTAAGTAGCTATGTGCCATACGAGACAGGAAATAGATGGAGACAGTGTCTATTTAGGTGAAAGTGGAATGCGTAACCTTAATGTTATTCGATTTTTTACGAAAATTATCGGCGTACTGTGGTTAGAGTCGGGAGTGGAACATATGGAAACCTAATAATAATACGGCATAAACCTACTAACACATTGTCACCATATCTTTTCCATTCTAAATACAATGTAGATTTATTTTCTTTGAGGAAAGAATTATCGTTAATTAGGTTACAGAACATTAGTGTAATTGCTTGCACATTCGTACTTAAGTGCTAGGAACAGAAGACTAGGGATGGAAGTATTTGAGCCAATCTATGTTTGTGTGAATCAAATTAGACAATGCATGGCTGTAGAGCACATGGAATGCTCTAAATTCTAAAGGATCACTCAATGAAAGCGTATCAGAAACTGAGCCTAATGTTATTAGTCGCCATCCACTGAAGACTAGTTGAGCTCCAATCTGGTGCGGACAGGTATTACTGACGTCTTTTAGATTACGATGTGAAGTATTTTACAAATCACACCAATCGCACTGAACTGGTACCTCGAACTGCACCGTTAATAGTGGGTTATATCAGTCAGGACGGGGCACACCCACTCTCATTCAACTTAAAGTTGCATAGTCCGATGGTTTTGAGTTCTTGTCATTTTTTTATAGATAAATATATTAAATTGATTCCTATAATCTACCTTAATTTAGTTTGAAGTAAATTTTATTTTAAATGGCTATGTTTTGAGATATTTGAAGTACAAACATGTCAAATTAGTTTTGGCAAGCACGCCAAAACTCTGACACCATATGCTTTAGCAGTAACTGGTTATATTAAATTGCCTCAGTATTCCCTTCTATGTGGTGACAAATGTTCAATAAATGCACCACTATCTAATTTAGATATGTAGAATCAAATCTAGATAATTGCTTTGGTTTTGAAAATGTAATGTTTCATCGGACTATGCTGCCTTCAAGTTGGCAGTTATATGTGTTTTCCCAGTAAATTATCACCCAATAGACATTCGCTGTGAGATGTTGCCCACAACACTAGTTTTTGCCACTGCCATCAGAGGGCAGGGTGGTTGTGGAAATCAACTAGAAGGACTTTACCACAGAGCATGCTGCACAGTGACCTTCTACACACAACACTAGTCTTCCAGTGCCATCATAAGGCGGCTGGTGGCGGAAATAATATATATTTCAAATTAAAAACAACAAAGGAAGTGCGTTTTTAGTTTGGGTTTATTGATGTTGCTATTCTTTTTGATTTTTGTTTGAAGTTGTGCTTTGAAGTATTTTGCTTTAATATGGTTACGCATGTATCCATTTCTTGACTGATTAGGGTTTTCAGTCCTAGCAACCTATGAGGCACTGACTTGTGACTGGATTTATAGTGCTGAACCGCTGAAATACTGCATCATCAGAACTATGCCGCAATACCCCACTCAGTCACATTAGCCTAACACTAAGCCAACAAGTCTTTGTCCTACCGTTGAAATGCTCCAAATCAGGCTAGGCAGTGATGAGAACAACTGTCCGTAAATCTCTGACTTGATCACTCAGGGATTGAACCCACGACCTTCCATACAAGCAACTGACACTGTATCACTAAACCTCACCGTCTGGTTACCTACAAGTCCATGGCTGGACAGCTGCAGATCTCACACGATTGCACTTGTTGGAGTTTTACGTCCTGGCAACATATAAGGTCATATCAGGACGGGTACCGACTCATGACTGTTCATGCCAATGGCAACTTTATAGTGCTGCCCCACTGGGAAATCAGGCTGCCAGCACAATGACATGATATCCCACCCAGTCACATTATCCTGACACTGAGCTAACCGGTCCTTGCCCTATCCAAATAATGCCGACCGCCTGGCTAGGAAGCAACAAGTATCAATTTTATAAGTCATTGCTTTGACTCGACATAGTTGGGCGAATTGGTTATGGAACTGTTAATACAGTGAGTTAGATTGACAAGGCACCTGCGTGGTGACGGTTAATAATGACAGGAAATACTCTCCCTTTAAATCAATATGTGTTTAGCGCTGTCTGCCTGGAGGGTTCTGAGAGATCTAATTCAGTGATCAGAGAATTTTAAGATTAATTTTAAAATCACGAAGTTGGAAGGAAAACCTGTACATGATTTAACATTGGTTCCCTAAATTATGATAATCAAATTGATTTTAAATGTTGTTCTTGTAAGCCCAAAATGTGTATATGAGTCAGTCTCACGAAAATGGGCCAATTGGTGGTTTATTTAAGATGTCGGCATCACAATTCTTAAAGTGTAGTGAATTTCTTTGTTTTATATTAAATTATCTTAGAAACAAATAAGGTTGTTGTATTTTCTCTACCTTTACATTCAGGATAAATTTAAGGACTTTGGAACACCTCTGTCAATGCTAAACTATAATTATGCCATTCCATGCCAACATCCAATGCTCGACGCTGACAACTTTAATGGATGTCGGCATCGCAATTCTTAAAGTGTAGTACATTTCTTTGTTTTATAGTAAATTATCCTAGAAACAAATAAGGTTGTTGTATTTTCTCTACCTTTACATTCAGGATAAATTTAAGGACTTTCCAATACCTCTGTCAATGCGAAACTATAATTATACTGTTCGACGCCGACATCCAATGCTTGACGCCGACAACTTTCCCCAATTGGCCTCTTTTTGTGATCCTGACTCGTATGCACATGCTGTCGAAGAGACATGCGGCCATAACAAAATATGTATACACTTGTTTTGTGAAATAAATAGAAAGCACCATGCGTAATGCACACAGGAGTGATAAATACTGTGGAATTAGACCACAGAATCTATTAGAATTGAACAAATAGAAGGCTTAAATAAAATACACGTCTATTTCACACGAAACCAGTCGTCACTAATACAATTAAATGGCAATCCGTTTAAAATCAAATATAAATTAACTTATTTAAGTTAACCAAATCAAACAATTATTTGTGAACTAAAATTAGACCAAACTATGCCACTTTCATGGTTATCTAATCTCCTCGCCGGTTGTTGTTCCCTTCCCAGCAATCAAAACCAATGTGCTTAATAATTGTGTTGACATATTTGAATTAATCACCTACGAGCACATGTCCCTTGTGGTACTTAACTTATCTACAAGCGCCCAGTAGTGTTCTATTATAACTTCCAGCCTTGCAACAGCTGTATTTATGTTCAGCTAGCAAAATTTGAAAGAAAGAAAAAGTTTCGGTAGATGTATGGTGTCGATATGCAAATTTTCATATTTTCACTTTAGCACGAAATCATCATCATCACCATCATCATCATGCTGTCGGTCGCAATGCGACAAAGACTGCTTTTATTTCTTAAGCACTGCTATTTTGTGCGGTTGTGCATTTCATAAAAGCTGCTTGCAAAGTCTTGAAGTGCTGCTGGCTTTTGCAAGTTACTAGCAGCACTCTCTCGTGGAGCAAATAGAAGTCTCGCACCGGCAAGAACACGTCAAGACAGGTGCAAACTATTTGTCCCTGTAGTGGCTGGTCGGGAGATGTTGGCAGATCCATTCATCACCGCCCTTAATGCTGCCACGAAAGCATGGTTTTCTGTTAGGGTTTGCTCCCTTAGCCTTTGGTTCTGTCAAGTACCTGTACACCACAAGGCAGTGGTTTATAACTTTGCAAGGCAGGGGCATCAAACTCCCTGAAGTATTTTAGCAGGTAGGTACTGCAATACCTGCATACACAAAATCACACAAGCATATTTTGCATACATTTTGTTTGTCGCTTCCTAGCCAGGCGCTCGGCATTATTAGGACAGGGCAAGGACTGGTGTGCTCAGTGTCAGGATAATGTGACTGAGTGGGATACCAGGTCATGGTGCAGTGGGCTTGGTTTCCAAGTGGGACAGCACTATAAAGTCGCCATGAGTGCGCACTGTCACATGTCGGTACCTGTCCTGATATGACCTTAGATGTTGCTAGGATGTAAAACAATAACAAACAAACATACATACATATTGTGGGCTAGATTAAATACATGTATTGTTGCTAACATACTCAATACACATAGTGAACAGTAACTATTTGACTTACTGCCCACCCAATAAAAGGGAAAATCATTAACAATGTAATGTGGAAACCAGAAATGTAGGTTCTGAGATTGACCCATCATATGCTCAATTGCATAACTATATAGATATTTGTTTAAATTACTTATTATATATATACTACAATTATGATAATCGTCTCATTACATACACTGTGCACATTCACCCAGAAATAAGAAGAACCCGGTTATTCTCTGTGACGTCACCATGCTATATCGGTGTCTAGACATGCTATATTAGACTTTATAAGCACCAACCAACAGCCAGTGAAGTTTTGCCTTCATTCATAATCTGTCACAGCCTGGTAAATTCCACAGCCACACCAGAATCACCAGTAACCATCAACTACCTCACACAATGCACCATCAATCAGCATTTGGTAATCGTACATCTGGCATCTCATGAATCTCAATCCTTTACATGAGGAGGACATCAATTTCCGTTTTTTTCCCCCAACTTGAGCTAAATTTAGATTTGTCATTTAACTTAAATCCATCGTGTTGCGTTAAGATTAATACCATCACGGCTTACTACTGTGTAAGTGTAGCAGGAGAATACTCAGGGAATATAACTATACAACTTCAATAAACAGTTGCATAGTCCGATGGTTTTTGGTTTCTGTCATTTGCTGAGATAAATGTAATAGATTGATTGTTATAATCTACCTTTCTTAAATTTAAAGTAACTTTCATTTTAAATGGATAACTTTAGAGATATTTGAAGTGCAAACATGTCAAATTAGTTTTGGCAAGCATGCCAAAGCTCTGACACCATAGGCTTATGCAGTATCAGGTTCTATTCAATTGCCTGAGTATTCCCTTCTGTGTGTTGAGAAATGTTTAAGAAGTGTACCAGTATCTATTCTAAGTTAGATATGTAGAATCAAATTTAGACATTTTAATATTTTCATCGGATTATGCAGCTTTAACAGAATAAGAAAAATAAGTTGAAATATGTTTGACCAACATTATGGGATTATTTAATCAGGGCTGATGGCAAATCAATTTATTGCTAAATGAAACTAAATTACAGGGTAGAATTAGGCAGTGCCAAACCGGGCTGGCAGTAATCCTTATAACACTGCCCGCCCACAGCCGACTAACCAGTTTCCACTGGGCGAACTTAAAGCTACATGGTCCGATGATTTTCAAAAGCAAGCAATTATCTAGATAAACTGTCAAAACTGTCGCCTGATGCTAGGCATTTGGAGGATAGGACAAGAATCGGTTGCTTCCGTGTCAAGATAATGTTACTGAAACAACTGCGTGGTTTCTGCATGGATCAGCACTATAAATATATCACAAGTATAAACTGTCCCAAGTCAGTAACCATTTAGATAGAACTTCAGAATCTGTTGTAGCTCGGTTGGTTGGTTAGTTGTTGGAGTTTTACCTCCTGGCAACATCTAAGGTCACATTAGGAGAGGCACCAACTTGTGACAGTGCACTCATTATGTGACAGTGCACTATATAGTGTTGCCCCACTGGGAAATCAGGCCGCTGGCAACATGCCCGATATCCCACTCAGTAAAATTATCCTGACACTGAGCTAACCAGTGTTTGCCCTATCCTATTAATGCCGAGCACCAGGCTAGGAAGCGACAAGCATCAATTCTATAAGTCATTGGTTTGACTCAACCGGGAACCGAACTCCCAACCTTCCGCATGCGAGGCCTACGCTCTACCGATTTGGCCACCGTGCCCGGTGATATAGCTAGGATGCAAAGTGCCAGTCACTCAATAGCTCTAGACCTGTGCTGTTTGGTGACCTAGATTTCTACTGGTGAATATTTCGTCTATTCTCTCGCCTTGATAGACTGGGCAGCACTCATCACAGACGGCCCGGCCCGTTCACAATGCCACTCATTTGATTAGCTCAGGGCCACAGCTGCCAACGCCATCCACACACCTACAAACACACACAGCCACCCATCCACACTGTTGGTGATCGATCTGCCAACGCGCCAAATAAGCAATACTAGAAAGCTCCCTCCCGCTTTTGAGGAGCTGTGGGGAAGTCCTGAGTAGCTCAAAGCTGCTCTGAGCAGCTCCTCAATGAGGCCGGTCCAGCCCGCCTGTCCAGCTGCATTAATGAGACGCCCCTCGGTGAGTGGACAGTAGGTGAGGCGCAGAAGTCACACGGGGTGTCAATAGCACTGCAGACGCATTATGCCGACTGTTTGGGCTTTAAAAAAAATGATTGTTTTTTTAACTGATCTTTAGTTTTTAATTTGTTATTGTTTATTTTTTTATTTGTTTACACTAGGCAGTTTAAGATGCTGACAGCGCTATATGGTTGGTTGGTTGTTGGAGTTTTATATCCTAGCAACATCTAAGGTTATATCAAGACGGATACCGACTTGTAACAGTGCACACTCGTGGCCAGTCCTTGCCCTATCCTAATAATGCCAAACGCCACGCTAGGAAGCAACAAGTATCAATATTATAAGTCATTGGTTTGACTCGACCGGGAACCAAACTCGCGATCTCCCGCACGCGAGGCCCTCGCTCTACCGATTCAGCCACCGCGCCTGGTGCAGTGCAACATGAACAACTCCACTTGCAGCAGTGTCGTGAATTCTGCACGTCGCAGATCCCCACATAAATAATGTACTCGAATATAGCAGGACAGGCGTCACAATGGAAATCAACACACAGGGTACTAAGCCGGTCGGCTCATGTGCAACTCAACATAACTCCACCGAGGAAGACATCTAACCGCAGATCAAATTGTATATATTAAAAGTGAATATAGAAGAAAATAATTTGAGTCAAGGTTTTTGAAGAGTGCTTTATGAAGATGGCTCATCTATCGCCACCTGTCCATCAATGCAGATACCACGCTCGGATGATCTTCTTCGATAAATAGCATTCCATTCGCCAGCGCCGTCTGTGAGGCATAGCGGGATAGGACTAAACGGCTGGAGAGGCTAGGGGAGGGTGGGGGGAGGCTGGAGGGAAGCTGGAGGGAGGCTGGAGGGAGACGCTGGGGGAGAGGCTGGGGGGAAGGCTGGAGGGGGGCGCTGGGGGAGGAGGCTGAGGGAAGGCTGGGGTGGGAGGCTGAGGGGAGCTGGCTTTCTGGAATCAGGCTGTCACATGTATGATGAGGTCCAACCTCTGGGGACCTGGACTTATATCGGGAAAACTTGTCGGATACTAAAAAGGGATAAGCCAAAAGCAGAGCAGTATTTACCAGAACAATTCCTTTCTAGACGACTACCAACGCCAATCCACCCTCGGAGGGTAATGGCATGAACTTGTGTTCTGGGTGTGACTTCAGAGCTAATGCATTGGATGGCATCCAAACCCACGGAAGACGAAGCATAAATAGAGGAAAATAGAACCGAAATACCAAATTTAACAACACATTTTATTTTAATTTATTTTTCGAAAGGAAGGATCTTACACTCAGTGACAGTTTAATAAATGCTATTGTGAAGGAAGTTCCTCTCAACATCTGAGATTTACATCTAGAAAAGCCTAGATTTATAGTTATTCCCATGGGTTTTCTTTCTTAGTCTATTAGAAAATGCTTTCATTATTTATGATGCTTCATAGCAAATACAGAGAATGGGTTGTGTATTGTGGTCAATGTATGCAGGCTTCTGAAGCAAGTTCTCGTTGACTACATTTAGGTCTCGATAATTCTAGAATTAGATAGATCTAGATTTAGGTTTAGATATGCAAGGTCCATACACATGTGAAGATATGGAATTCAAGGCTATTTCAAGGCTTTTCAGGGCTGTTTTTGATAGGAATTCAAGACTATTTTCATTTGGATTTCAGGAAAAAAGACAACAATGGCGAATGGCGATTTCTGACTAATTAAATCAGTGGGGACAGTTCAATAGAATTCACGGCTTTTCAAGACTAATTACCCAAAATAGGTTAAATTCAAGGCTTTTCAACACCTGGAAATGGGGAAAATAAAGTTTGAGATGTTTCAAGACTTTCCAGGCCCCTTACGCACCCGGGGATGTCTAGAATTACGAATTTATGTTCTCATTGCTACCTATGTTTATCGTTCTGATCATGAAGCCAGGACATCACACACTGCCAATCACTTTCTTATTTTATTCTTTAAAAACAATTTTGTTATGCATGAGAAGGTTCAATTATCATTGTATTACATAATAACTCTATACAAACTTAATACTATTTCCAGAGTTGACCCACAGCCCGAATTTCAGCTGAGTGCGCATGCCCCGCGGAAATCGTCTATTGAATAATGGAATTGGTTGGGTGTTGGAGGTTTAAGGCTTGGCAACATCTAAGGTCATATCAGAACGGCTACCGACTTGTGACAGTCCGCACTCATGGCGATATCAGGTCATGGTACTGGTAGCCTGGTATCCCAGTTTGGCAGCACTATAAAGTAACCCTGAGTGTGCACTGTCACAAGTCGGTATCCGTCCTGTTATGACCTTAGATGTTGCCAGGACAAAACTCCAACAACCAAACAACCATGTATATATACACAGAGTAGACCCAAGAGTATGTCACTCGGCCAAGATAGGCCAAACATTAGCAAATATATGGGACTACCCAGTAGAAGCAGCGCGGTTACACTGACAGGGATGAAAGTGGTTTCCCGGGAAAAAAGCGGAAATGCCAATATTCTCCCATAGGTTTAGCATTGTCAGGGAATCGCGCACAATTTCCGGAAGTCAGGTTTCATATATATTGATATATGCTGATAGTACTGCGCCGCTTGAAGCATGTATTAGTAGTATATCCTGATAGTGTGTGGCGTTTGGAATATTTATTAGTAGTATACGCTGATAGTGCTGCGGGATTGAAAAATCCCGGAAATCCGCGAAATCGGTGGAGGTGGTAGATGCTTCATTCCCCTGAGACGCACCAACCCTCTCCCGTTACACCCACTGAAAGTCTGTAAGTCCAGCCAAACCTTTCCTCTAATGACCAGACGAGATAGCCGAATGAGTTGAGCCGTCCGTCTCCCGTTTTTGGGAGATCGACGAATTCGAACCGATGGGTTCGAACCCTGATTGAGTCAAACCAATGACATAATTGATACTTGTTGCTTCCTAGCCAGGCGCTTGGCATAATTAGGATAGGGTAAGGACTGGTTGGCTCTGTCAGGATAATGTGACTGAGTGGGATATTAGGTCATGGTGCTGGTGGTCTGGTCTCCCAGTGGGGCAGCACTATAAAGTCATGAGTGCACACCGTCACAAGTCTGTACCCCTCCTTACATATTGCCAGGACGTAAAACCCCAACAATCAACCAACCTTTCCTCTACTGAACCACACAGCACGTCTTAGTGGGCAAAGTCGCACTTCATGTGACGCCAGAGGTTTTTACTTGCAAACTATGTTTTAATTTTCGGAGTTTAATTGACTTTTGAAGTTGGCAACAGCTCAGGTAATGGGAAATAACACCACTCCCTCCTAACAATATACTACATACACTACTTACACACTACATTGCAAAGGTCATATGCCCTCTGAGCCTCCTCGTGCCTCCAAGGTCATTAGCCATGTGGGCTTATTATCTGTGGCAAAACGCAGCCATTCCACCCAACATTGCAGAGCTTACTTACTGCAAGGAAATATTGAGGCTTGTATAATGGGCTTCTCTTAAAATAATATCCGCATAATGAGACGGTGGTGCTTCTTTGTGTAGATACTAACAGTAGAAAGCAGTAGGCAAGTTGCAAAATCGCAGAGTAAGTAAACATCCTTAAATAGCATTAAGGAAGGAATAACATAGCAGCCAACACCTAGGTTTTTTGGGGATGTTTTTTGATGGGGTGTTTATGCTGTCCATAGCATATAAGCTCGGATGATCGAGCTTGTTTTCAATGCTGGGCAGTTATCGGTCTGTGTTTCTTAAGATTATGGTTTGTGGTTAGTGATCTATGTTAGTCTTTTTGGATTTTCTTGGTAAGCGTCTTCCTCTTTTAATTTGTTCCTACACTTAATTCTAGACTAGCCTACTCTATTTACATATTAATTATTATAGGCTTGTACGTAATAGGTAGTTGGTTTATGTTTGGATTTGATGTTATCTGGCTGTTTTCTGGCAGGGGGTTACCTCTCATGGGCTGTGCCACGCTAACTCCAACATTGATCAATTTCAGTGGAATTCTTAAGTACTTTTCGTGTGGGCGTGCGACATTTACCGAAGTCAGATGGCAAATGAGGAACTTGATTCGCAGAAACAGGCATGGGTGAATGGTAACACGCATTTACGGATGTTGTAGCACACAGATGTGTTTTTCCCACCATGTCTCATCGACCAACACACAACCTGCCTACCCCTACACCCTCTATCCATACATCCCCCGCCACCACCACCATCCACCCACCCACCGCCACAACCGCCACTCCCCACCCACCGCCACTATCACTACCACCCCCCACCACCACAACCGCCACTCACCACCCACCGCCACTATCACGACCACCCCCCACCACCACAGCCGCCACTCCCCACCCACCGCCACTATCACTACTACCCCCCACCACCGCTACCATCCCCACCACCGTCGCCACCACTAAAATCACCACCATACCCACCACCCCCACCCTCACTACCCCCCATTACCCCCACCACCACCACCACTACCACCGCCACCACCACTACCATCCCACTACCGTCGCCACCACCACCTTCACCACCATACCCACCAGCACCACCCCACTACCCCCCACCCCACTAACACACCCCCACGACCACCCACCCACCACCACTATCACTACTATCCCCCACCAACGCTACCACCGCCACCACCACTACCATCCCCACCACCGCCGCCACCACCACCATACCCACCATCACCCCCCACACCACCACCCACCCACCCAGCTCCTTAAATTACCAAATCCTGCTGGACTGGCCGCAGCATATGAGCACATGATGGACCTACATCCGAAGCGCCTCCCAGCGGCAAGCGCTGTAAACCGCTACTAGTTGGCCGTCCGTCCGCTAGGCGGCGAGTCGTTTGTGCCAGCTGGTTTCCGGCGATAAAAACGGCCGACGTGGGGGTAATGAGGGCGGTGGCTAGTATTGGATTCCTGTCAGTGACCATAGGGTGGTACCTTTAGCATTGATCTGACCCTTGGTTGGACTGCCGGTGGTGGTGGTGGTGGTGGTGGTGGTGGGAGGGTGGGAGGGTGGGGGGAGGGGATGGATGGGAGGGGAGACTGGGTGGGGGGATCAGATTCGCCCTACAGGTGGGAGCTTCACAGCGGAAGCAGCACCTAAAAATAGCTCCAGTTGTCAACATTTATTTTTCTCAGGAATAGCCCACGTCAAGACGGCAGGTAGGGTACTTTTAGTATAGGGCAATGAATGAAGAACCGGTTCGGCATTTGTGTGTGGGTATGTGTGTGCATGTGTGTGCATGTATATGTGCATGTGTGTGCATGTGTGTGCATGTATATGTGCATGTTTGTGCACCGTCCTGATATGACCTTAGATGTTGCTAGGACGTAAAACAACAACAAACAAACAAACAACAGCATGTGTGTGCATGTGTGTATGCATGTGTGAACATGTGTGTATGCATGTGTGAACACATGTATGCGCATGTCTGCGGTGTAACGAGGCTATAGTCAATAGGGATGTGAAAAGGGTGCGTCTGGGTGATGACTGCCGAGCTGCAACCCAGGCTACATAATGGGTAAGCTAGGTTTCTATCCTGTTGTATAACTCGTTATGTGAATATTATTTTGAATGGAGTCCACCTGCATTGCTTGTCCGCTATTAGCCTATATTGTGTTTCTATATGATCCATGGGGTTAATTAATAGATATGCAGGCCGGTAAGAACAATATACGACTGAGTGCTATTATTATATAACGGTGGCTGCGGGCCAACAGACCAATAAAGACGATATACAACTGAGTGCTATTCTTGTATAATTTTGTACTTTTGGCCAGCAGACCGACATGTGCCACCTGTAGGGGCACTTCTTATGTTTGTATTTACTTGCTTTGACAATTGCTCATTAAACTGGGCTGGAGTGCCTTGGCTACCAGCTCAATGCTCCCAATACAGGGAACTAACGACTCGGGGTCACGTGTGTGTGTGCTCCCCCACTATCTGTCTCACTCGCGCAGAATTTTCACTTTATAAAGCGGAGGGGCCTTTTAAGGAGGGTCCAGACAGAGATAGCTCAGGTTTCTATCATACAGTATACAGCAGACCCCTTACAGCTGCGGGTACACACTGGAGGCACCACGTAGACTAGGAGAAGGCACGATGCCAGTCACGGCATGTGCTGTACTCATACTGCCAATGCATAGGTAGGCCTAGATAAAAGATTCACCCGTACTTGTGTAGTACACGGGTGAAGGACAACGTAGTCTAAATACGGGAGAAAATAGCTTTAGTATGGGACATGAACTAGAAACTGTGGTTCCAGGATCAAATGGCTACATATATCGGTACAGAGTTGGTGAAATGGGAGAGAATGCAAAAAGACAAGATGGCGGCCACAGAACGCCGTTGATTTCACTTTTAAATCTTATTAAACCAGATGTTTTATTATATTTTTCAACTCAAAGGTAGCGGGTAAATTTGAAGACATCTACAAAGAATAAATGTTGCTTCTTAGATTGTGAAATTAGGCTCTCATTTCATTAACCCGCTTTTTCGACCGTTTTTATATAGGGTTGGTATTCACCCGTGTACTGCGAGTACCGGGTGAATCCTTTATCTAAGGTAGGCCATCCTTTCCTTCCCTATATGACGTCACAACACCACTAATACTAGCCATATAGTACTTAGAGCCTAATGGTGCTGGGAAGACCAATCTCGACCTCCTAACTGGAAGCTCAAATAACCCATTTTATGTGTGATCTTTCATAAAGAAACACGGAATATTCATGTAATACATGTTCAAATCAATGTAAGTGACCATTACGTATACATGTATATAACTTCATATCAAAGTCAATAATATATATATCTTCTTGTTTGGAGAGGGGGAGGGGTGTAGGGGTGGCAACATTGCTTGCAGGTTACAGTTATTAGGTCACCAGGTTAATTTCCTATCACTATTGGGGTGCACCGGCATGCTACTTGCGCTCCAATGTAGCTAGTACCTGACTTGATTAAATGATTGATCGCGTACATTAAATGATCGAGATGATCGATCGTTACGTTGCAGCAATACTTGAAGTCACTTTAGAAACCTGCAACAGTGCGCACTCGTGATAGCTTTATAGTGATGCTTCATATGCATGGATGAAAGTGCTCTCCAGGGGAAAAAAGCGGAAATGCTAATATTCTCCCATAGGTTTAGCATTGTCAGGGAATCCCGGAAATTTCCCGGAAATCGGGTTTCATATATATATTGGTATACGCTGATAGTGATGCGCCGTTTGAAGCATGTATTAGTAGTGTATGCTGATAGTGCTGCGGCACTTGGAGAATTTATTAATGTTAGTAGTGTACGCTGATAGTGTTGCGGCATCAGCACCACATATTAGTATACTATGATGGTGCTGCGGGATTGAAAAATTCCGGTAATCCGCGGAATCGCGGAGATCTTTCATCCTTGCATATGCCGGCGGCACGATATCCCACTGCGTCACATTACTCTAGCACTCCTAGTAATGCAGCGCGCCAGGCAAGGCACCACTAAGTATCGAGTTGGTAAGTCTCTAGCATCACTTTGAGATCGATCCCAAGGTACCTGGCGCCACAGAGGATGAGCACCCCGTCCTTCCGCCTGGAGCTGGGCAGGCTGGGTAAGTATGTGACGTCATGGCGGGTGGAGGTGACACTGCACACCCTCAGATGGCGCTGGTGCAGTGCGGATATTACTAGTATTAGGTCTGGGGCATGGAAGTCTGTAGGTTACAATAGAACATAACCGGGCCAGGGAGGTATGTTACAATAGAACATAACCGGGGAATGGAGGTCTGTTAGTCACAATAGAACATAACCGGAGCAGGGAGGTCTGTTAGTCACAATAGACCATAACCAGGAAATGGAGGTCTGTTAGTCACAATAGACCATAACCGGGGCAGGGAGGTCTGTTAGTCACAATAGAACATAACCGGGAAATGGAGGTCTGTTAGTCACAATAGAACATAACCGGGGGCATGGAGGACTGTTGGTCACAATGGAATATAACCGGGACAGGGAGGTCTGTTAGCCACAATGGAACATGACTGGAGCATGGAGGTGTGTTAGTCACAATAGACCATAACCGGGGAATGGAGGTCTGTTAGTCACAATGGAACATAACCGGGGGCATGGAGGTCTGTTAGTCACAATAGAACATAACCGGGGAATGGAGGTCTGTTAGTCACAATAGAACATAACCGGGGGCATGGAGGTCTGTTAGCCACAATAGAACATAACCGGGGCAGGGAGGTCTGTTAGTCACAATAGAACATAACCGGGGCATGGAGGTCTGTTAGTCACAATGGAACATAACCGGGGCAGAGACGTCTGTTAGTCACAATAGAACATAACTGGGTCATGGAGGTCTGTTAGTCACAATAGAACATAACCGGGGCAGGGAGGTCTGTTAGTCACAATAGAACATAACTGGGGCATAGACGTCTGTTAGTCATAATAGAACATAACTGGGGCATGGAGGTCTGTTAGTCACAATGGAACATAACCGGGGCAGAGACGTCTGTTAGTCACAATAGAACATAACTGGGTCATGGAGGTCTGTTAGTCACAATAGAACATAACCGGGGCAGAGAGGTCTGTTAGTCACAATAGAACATAACCGGGGCATAGACATCTGTTAGTCACAATAGAACATAACTGGGTCATGGAGGTCTGTTAGTCACAATAGAACATAACCGGGGCAGGGAGGTCTGTTAGTCACAATAGAACATAACTGGGGAATAGACGCCTGTTAGTCATAATAGAACATAACCGGGACATGGAGGTCTGTTAGTCACAATAGAACATAACTGGGGCATGGATGTATGTTAGTCACAATAGAACATAACCAGGGCATGGACGGCTGTTAGTCACAATAGAACATAACCGGGTCATGGAGGTCTGTTAGTCACAATGGAACATAATCGGGACAGGGAGGTCTGTTAGTCACAATGGAACATAACCGGAGCAGGGAGGTCTGTTAGTCACAATAGAACATAACCGGGGCATGGAGCTATGTTAGTCACAATAGAACATAACCGGGGCATGGAGGACTGTTAGTCACAATGGAACATAATCAGGAGAGGGAGATCTGTTTGTTACAATGGAACATAACCGGGACAGGGAGGTCTGTTAGTGACAATAGAACATAACCAGAGCAGGGAGGTCTGTTAGTCACAACAGAACATAACTGGGACATGGAGGACTGTTAGTGACAATAGAACATAACCGGGACAGGGAGGTCTGTTAGTCACAATGGAACATAACCGGGGCAGGGAGGTATGTTAGTCACAATGGAACATAACTGTTAGTCTTAATACCCCAGTCATGCTACTGCTGGTGGCCACTTTGCGACCACAAAAAGGGATGTCACAAAGGTCACAAGTTGCCACCAAATTTCTTGTGATAATTTTGGTCATAAGGAGGTTGCAGCTACTGCACTAAAAACCTTCTGACCAAAATGGTCGCCCAGAGGTCAGTGACCATTGCTTTGGTCGCAAGGAGGTCGAAAGTAGTCGCAAGCCATAATGCGACGGGACTTTATGGAACATAAACTAATGCTACATATGATGGCGATAAATCAATCACTCATACATGAGATTCCAATACCTCAGAGCGCCCTTGGGTGCGTGCCCATGAGGTGCTCTGCCTAGTGCTACAATGCACTACAACAGGAAAGGTGATGAAAGGAAGGTTACTAAACTAAGGTGGGTAAAACCCCAGTCACACTATAGCTTGCGACTATTTTGCGACCAAATAACACACATTCACTGGTAACCTCCTTGCAACCAAAGCAATAGTCGCTGACCTCTGGGTGACACCTTTTGGTCGCAAAGAGGTCTTTAGTGCAGCAACCAACGTGGTCACAAGGAGATCAGCGACCACTGAGGACCACTTTGCGACCACCCCTTTTTTGTGGTCACAAAGTCGTCACAAGGAGTAATGTGACTTGGTTCTAAGGGCTCCTTAGGCTGGAAGAGCAGCGCCTCAGTGTTGACAATGTGTGCATTCAGAATTCACGCAGGTCTTAGTTACCAACTTTTGACATAGCCTCAAATGATACTGGTATGACAGTAACTCCGGGGTGTTCTTTTTAGTATGAGTATGAGTGTGAGTGTGGAGAGAGAGAGACAGAGAGAGAGAGAGATAGACATAGAGAGAGAGAGACAGAGAGAGACAGAGACAGAGAGACCGAGACCGAGACCGAGAGACAGAGAGAGAGAGACAGAGACCGAGACTGAGACCGAGAGACAGAGAGAGACAGAGAGAGAGAGAGAGAGAGGGTGCGCAGGTTTGATTCCCATCTCATAATATTATATTGTCTTACAACATCTACAGTTCAACAGTAATTTGGACACATCTATCAATAATTAATTTTAAGTGAGGATTAACTGTGCCAAGGGTGAGAGAGACAGAGAGAGACAGAGACAGAGAGAGACAGAGAGACCGAGAGAGAACGAGAGAGAGAGAGAGACAGAGAGACCGAGCCCGAGAGACCGAGACAGACAGAGAGAGACAGAGAGAGGGGGGTGCGCAGGTTTGATTCCCATCTATACTATTATATTTTCTTACAACATCTACAGTTCAACAGTAATTCGGACACATCTATCAATAATTAATTTTAACTGAGGATTAACTGTGCCAAGGGTGAGAGAGACAGAGAGAGACCGAGACAGAGAGAGACCGAGAGAGAACGAGAGAGAGAGACAGAGAGACCGAGCACGAGAGACCGAGACAGACAGAGACACAGAGAGAGAGAGAGAGAGAGAGAGAGAGAGAGAGAGAGAGAGAGAGACAGACAGACAGAGAGAGAGAGACAGAGAGAGGGGGTTCGCAGGTTTGATTCCCATATATACTATTATATTTTCTTACAACATCTACAGTTCAACAGTAATTCGGACACATCTATCAATAATTAATTTTAAATGAGGATTAACTGTGCCAAGGGTGAGAGAGACAGAGAGAGACTGAGACAGACAGAGAGAGACCGAGAGAGAGACCGAGAGAGAGAGAAACAGAGAGACCGAGCCCGAGAGACCGAGCCCGAGAGAGAGAGACAGAGAGAGACAGAGGGGGGTGCGCAGGTTTGATTCCCATATATACTATTCTATTTTCTTACAACATCTACAGTTCAACAGTAATTCGGATACATCAATCAATAATTAATTTTAAGTGAGGATTAACAGTGCCAAGGGTGTCAAACCTGATTCTAAAGCCTGCTACACACCTCCCGTATACTATTCACACGCTAAAACTGCACTGCCCGACGCCACCCATCACAACCCGACCCGTCCCGTTTCCCGACTAAGTTTTAGTCGGTTTCAGTCTTTAGGTGTGTGACCCCCCCTCCCGTTTCAACCTGACCCGTCCCGTTTCCCGACTAAAAACTGCCCGATTCATTTTTCGAATCCCGTACACACCTCCCGTATAAGACCTAAAACTGAGTTTTATACGCGAATCGCAAGGCTCAGGTGTGTTAGGGGGTCACACACCTAAAGACTGAAACCGACTAAAACTTGAACTTTAGTCGCGAAACGGGCAGTTTTAGGTTTTATACAGGACGTGTGTGCCAGCCTTAACATTGTTAGGATTATAAAAACCATGGACATTCATAGACCTCCCTTAAGTCATATAACCATATCTAGTATATTAAAACAATTATTATGCACTTATCTGACTGCGTTATTCTCTGAGAAGCTAGTGCATATAAGACTATAAATAAGCTTTACAAAATTGATACTATTCGCTACCATGCCTGGTGTTGGGCATTACTATAACAGTGCAAGGACTGGTTGGCTGACTGGGATATTATGTCACTGTATAAGTGGCTATATATCCCAATGGGGCAATACTATAAAGGCACTATGAATGCGCATTGTCACAAGTCAGTATGCGTCCTCATTTGACTTATTATGTTGCTAGGACATAAAACCCCACTCATTCACATTCTTGGCACTGCTATTCCATTTGGGTAATAATAGAAAGTTCCCCATGTGCAATTCATGTGTGGTGTGGATAGAAACCTTGAAGGCCCATAAGTAGTTAGTGAAACCTTCCCACCCTCACCCACCCCCACCCACCCTCACCCACCCCCACCCACCCCCACCCACCCTCACACATCCCCACCCACCCCTACGCAACTTAGAAACCCCGCAGCCAACATTCGGGTCACGCGATGGTTGCAGATTGCAAGTGGAATAACAAATTAGAAAATCAAATATTCGATCAGATCCGTTCGGGGAGAGCAATTGTCTATGGTGTGCCTAAAGGTAATCGGATTTTTAAAGCAAATTACGGGGATTTAAAAATTAAATCTAATATTTTCTTAATTAACTGCGAGTAGCTGGGTTAATCTAAGATTCGCCGTTTTGGAGGGTGATTTAAACTTTTAAACCTTTAATAAAGATGGATGGGTTGGCGTTCCGCTGTTATTGGTTCTATTGGTAGGTAAGTGGTGGACTTTTACGTTGGTAACATGGAGATGCATTGTCTAAAATTGTAAAGATTATGTGAATTAAAAGGTTAAAACTAACAAATGAAAAAATGGACATTATGTGATGTTGAAAACCGTTCACAGAAATTGAACACAGAAATGGGCACTCTCTACTAAACAAACAGTTCAGATGAATGGTAAGGGGCTGTCACATTACGACGCAACACGCCAACGTACGCCGACGTATGTGATATTTGCCAGCTACGTCGGGATATGTTGTTATGCGGTATGCATGCGTTAGGCGCTCGTTGGTATATGTCAATGTACGTCGACGTTCGTCGAGATACGGCGTCACGAGACAGGGGGTTGGCAAAGTTTTGTGCATGCACAAAACTTTCGACATACGACAACATGTGGATTTTACGTCGGCCGTACATTATGTATACGTTAGGCGTATGTCAATGTATTTTTGACATACATTAGACAAACGTTGCTCACTATGTTGCATTACATTGACCTACATTAAAGGCAGTGGGAATGTACAGTCCGCATACTGACAACGTATGGATAACATACATCTAACGTACGTTTAGCATTTCTCCAGTGTGTCTTGACGTATGTAACGTATCTGGCATGGTTCTGGCGATCGAATAACATATATAACGGTCACCGGTGTAATGCGAGCGTAATTCAAGCATTTTTCACCCGGAAGCATGTTAGCCATACGTTGGTCATACACTATGTATATGGTATGTATACATCCAACTTCCCCACCCCCACACTGAAAAGTTTGACGCTTCTCGACGTAAAAATGTGATTTTACACATTGGCCGTGCGCTTGCGAGATGCGTCATAATGTGACAGGGCCTTTAGTGGTCATAGAACATTTATTAGCCTTTGTAAATGGACGCTCTGTAACGAACACTGGCTGCATTTGAGTGAATTGCTTAAAGAGCAGACAACATTTAGGGAAATGCACACAACAATAGTAAAGTATGTACTGAATGGATACAACATCAGAGGTCATACACAATTCAACACCTTCTTTTAGCGTGTATGATTTCTGGTTGTTGATGTTGTTTTGGTGGTTGTTGTTTGTTTTTGTTACTTGCTTTTTGGTGGGGGGAGACGGTAGGCTATTTTTGGAATGCGCACTGCTGGCAGTTTTTGTGAGAACATGGAGAGGCATGCCCACACGAACCTGCCCAACGCAGGCTTTAAAACACTCTGGGATTAGTCTACAAACTGATAACCCAGCAAGTCACCCAGATATACTGAAGCCGGTATGTATTGTCACATATACATGCCGAGGCCTGGACAGTGTACAGACAGCAGGTGAAAAAGCTGCATGCCTTCATGATGCGACATCTGCGTTCAATCATGAGGCTAACCTGGAAGGACAAAGTGACAAATAAGGAAATACTCGAACGGATGGGGCTGCCCTCTATGGAAGATCTTCTGATCAAAAAGAATCTCCGGTGGACTGGACGCCTCATGAGGATGTCATCAGACAGGCTACCAAAGCAGATCCCCTATTCTCAACTGTCTTCTGGCTACAGAAAGAGAGGGCGCCCCCGTCTCAGGTTCAAAGATACCATCAAGAGAAACCTGAAGCTGAGAGACATTAAGACCGACTCATGGACGCAACTCTCACAGCAGAGAGCTAAATGGAGAGCGGCAGTCAAGTAATGAAAGCAGTCTTTGTCGCATCACGACCGACAGCATGATGATGATGACATGTTCTTAAGAAGAAAAGAATCCACTAATCTGATCCAGTGATAGAAATAAGCAAAATTTGTCACTTGTCCATCGGACAAGTCTGGTGTGCTTTTTACTTATTCGCATGAACTTCCACTTTTCCAGATTTGATTATCATGATTATTATTGGTTCCTAATCTCTGTAACTGGTTAATGGTAAATTACTTCTAGTGTCTAAGTATTGTTATATAAATGCTCAGTGTTATCTGTACCTAGTTAACTTTAAATTATGATTTTCAACCCCAAAATTGGCAACATTTTTATTTGCTATATTCTGCTTGTCCGCAGCTAATCTCACTTGGCTCGGACAAGCAGACATGCCTTATCTCGAATGCTGCTTATCCTTCAAATTAAAGCTCTGAGTGAGACTAAACAAATGGTGCCACTTTATAGAGACATGGTGCGAGTCTTCTATTGGACACCAATGCTAGTTTGCCATGCCATACCCATGGGAGTTAAGAGTCCTAGAATTCCGCTCGCTAACATCGTTATCCTCTCAATTTATACCTAAACACAGCCCCAACAATCCTCCACGGCTGCCCCAGATGTCCAGTCCCAGATGTCCAGCCCCACAGCTTAATTAAAGTAAGTCCTTCCCATTTTATCTGATTAGATTATTCTTTAAGTGATGCCTCGCCTTGCCAATGAAGCTCTTGTGACATCGGGTACCGCTCACTGTAATATCACTTTGTAATGCTTATTTCCTGATCAAACTCATAAGCAGCACTGTATAATTCCTATTAAACTTGACACTACATCCAATACTTGAGCAGACCAGCGGCAATAGACTACATCACAGTTCCGACTGCGCATGCACTGAAAACGGCCTTGGGAGCAAAGCAAAGGCGTAGGGCCATTGAGTTTGCTGATACGCACATTGAAAAACGTCAGTTTTATTCAAAATTAATAGAAATCCAAAACCCTAACCTTATTAATTTAATATAATCTTTTTGTTAAACATGTTTTCTATATGTGTGCCAAGCGGTTTGTGCCTAGGTGGTGTGGTTTTATCAATATTTTACTTTTTCTGTATGGAGATTACTCACTGCCATTGACAATGCATTGAGTACTCTGGCTATGGCTCTAACACTAGTCTGAGCGCCTAGATCTTTCTAAATCTAAATGCACATGGCATAAGATGTGCTGATTATATTGATGTAAATCCAATGCTGGATAAAAGATTAATATCTTAATTTATTATTATTTTTTTTTTAGTTAGTATTCTATGTTTCAAACAAGAGCTGAGATGAGCTGAAACTAGCACATTTCATAGCTGCACACAGTGTATTAGCATGTGCCATGTGCTTAAGCATGTAGTAGTCCGGAGTGTCGAAAACTCAAGTCTAAAATGTGCAAAATCCGCCAGCTTAAGCTTAAGCGGCCCCCTAAACCCCCTGCCTAAATTAGGAGTACACATCGTTAAAGGTCTAGCTACGCCCCTGACAATGCAATGATTTCAGTATCGCAGTATTAGTGTATGTAATAAACTAATATAAAATAATATTTGGTTATAATATATATATAATAAAAATCACTTTACATCATTGTCAGGGTGCAAACACAATGATTAATTTGGGATATATTGACCTGCACAAATTAATTTAACCTCATACTAAAACATGAAATACTATTCTGCAAAATTCCCTTCTAGGAACAGAATTCACCAGGCAGATAGATACCCGCACGGGCGTGCTGTCGGGCAGTGTGTTGACCAGGCGTACATAATGACAAATGAAAACACCGTGGTATGACACACTGCCTGCGCCACCACATCGATCACGACACCACATGGTCGCAGTGAGTGAGTACGTGAGTGAGTGGGCCTAACCACTCGTGCACAGGCTCAGTCCACCTGCTCAGTGGATCCTTTTGCAGTGTGGGCTATTTTCCATTCCAACCAGTGGTCCACAACTGGTTCATCAAAGGCAGTGGTATATGCTGTCATGTCTGTGGGAAAGTGCATATAAAAGACCCGCTGCTGCTTATCGGAAAGAATAGCCCATGTGGCGGCAGCAGGTTTCCTCCAAAGATATATGTCAGAATAACTATATGTTTAACGTCCAATAGCTGATAATAAAAATCAATGTGCTCTAGAGGCGTCATTAAATAAAACAAGCTTTACTTTTGCTTTACAGGCTGAGTCCAGGCGTTCCATCACTTTAACGTTGGTTTCAAGGTGAATTAGGTCAAATGGATTAAGGGGTGGGGGGTTTATTCAAGAAGACTCACACCTGCTAAGTGTACACTGTGCAGCCTGCAGTGCTTTCAGATACACAGATCCAATATTCACATTCGTCCTAATTTTGAGTTGTCAAAATGAGAATCAAATCATTGCATCCCTACAACATTGCTTGCCCTTGTATGAGCACCGTACCGGACGGGCTTGCCGAATCACTAAGACTTATACCCCCATCACACCAAACTAGTTCTCGCTACGTTCTTGAAAATGTTGCTGAACTGTCTCAAACTGTGTGTGACGGAATGGACATAGTAGCAACTTTTCAGTCTTTTTACGAATGGAATGGACAGGCTAGAACGGAATGGTGCTCCAGAACTTTGAGCATGCCCAACATTTTCTTGCAGCCACGTTCTACCCCGACCACAGCCCGTTTTAGAATGCGGTCGGACGTTTTGAGAACTCGTTTGGTGTGATGGGGAGTTAAGACACAAGTAAGAGCGCCGGTTGACTTCCTAAGCGGGAGGTCACGGGTTGGTTCGAACCATGACTGAGTCAAACCAATAACTTACAAAACTGATACTTGTTACTACCGAGTCTGGCGCTCGGCATTAATAGGATAGGAAAAGGACAGGTTAGCTCAGTATTAAGATAATGTGACTCTGTGGGATATCTTACTGGCAGTTATAATTATGTTCTGCAAACATACCTTATCGACAGCATAGCCAATACATCCTATTCCCGACAATCATATTAAAGCGGGAAAACAAAAGCTGACTATTCAGAAAATACAATTCCTGCCTAGCTGTATTAGTAACTACACCCGTAACAGTACTAGGTAATAGAACTACTAGAACTTAGTGGAAGCGAGTCTACTGAATAACAACTCACCGATAAACCTTGTGTGATTTACAACCACTCAGTTGTTCTATGAAGAAGCATTATAATGAGTAAGTTACTAGCAATTCTGGATTGAACACGTATTTCCATATGTCAGTTTGGTCACTATTTCTACCTACACAATTTATTGATTCAGGTCCAACCTAAAAATGCGCCTGAGCAATCTATATAAAAAGTTGTTTGACATACCCACAACGACCATTTGGATAGCCGATATATCGCATGTGCCGACTATAACTAAGAGCAACCTTATTAACGACAAATATCCAGTATATTATGCATACCTGTTCCATATTCTTAGATTCTGCCAAGATGATTGATGATGGTTGAGTGTAAAATCCAAACAATTTAATGTAATGTAACCTGAATGTCCTGCCTGTATGTCTGTCTGTTTCCCTTAGATTAGCCAAGTAAGTGATCGGAGTTACAACTACATGTGTGCTGGTCTCACAGGTACACTTGTACTATCACTTGTGTCTATAGTTTCAATGATAAAGGCCTATCACTCGGAGATAGCTAACTATGTCAGGGACTCCTATCAGGTTAATATCTCCAATAAAACACCAGATAATGTTATATTAATTCTTTTCTTTTAATCCATTGAATTAAATAAGGGACATCTTAATCTATGTAAAATTAGTTGGCCTGGTTTTCTCTGCAGTCATATATAAGGAGACATTATATATATGTTATATATATTATATATATATACAGTTAGAGCCATCCACCAGAGTGGACACCGGAAGCCAATATGGAGGAGTCACTAAGGAACCATCTCCAAGCGCACCATTAATTATTAAACCAAAGATCAATGTTGGAATACTGTTCAGGTGGTTGACGATGGAGGAATTCCACTCATAACCTAATATACTGCCTCCCCCACCCCTCCTCCGCCACACCCTACGCGACCCTTCAACCTAAAAGCCTGTTTATCATGCGCTCATCGATGTACAAGTGGGGTGCGCTGTTTGGATAGCGTTATTGTTTAAATATATTTCAATGAGAGAACATAATCTTCCAGCTCGCATTGGATCCTGGTTGTTAATGTTGTTATTGTTATATATGTAGTAGTATGCACTGACCTCTCAGGCAAGGAGCCGCATAGACAGGTAGATGTGGGTAGGGTGGTGACATCAGGGAGCGTAAGTGGTGTAATGGTTAACACACTTGCCCGGAATACAAGATATATGAGTTCGATTCGCACTCTAGTGAGCATTAGATGACCATTTAAAAGAGGGGGACGAATGTAGTAGTCCAGGGGGACGAATGTAGTAGTCTGCACTGACCTCCCAGGCAAGGAACCACATAGGCAGGTAGGCATGGATAGGGTGGTGACATGAGGGAGCATTGGTGGTGTAACTGTTAGCACACTGGCCCAGATTGCAAGAGATGTGGGTTTGATTCCCGCACTAAGCGCAATATTTCCCATTTTCATCATATATATATATATAGAAAATAAACGCATGCATATCCCTGTTGTTTTGCTTAGGTTTCAATCATTCTGGGAAGACAGTAAGTAATTCCTTGTAATATTAGTGACACTGCTCCAGAACTGGAGGCAGTGCTTAAGTGACCTCCCTGCGTAGGGTTACTATGGACCATATCCCTGGAACTCGCTAGCGCTAAGCTATCTTAAGGCTCTGTCACAAATCACTGGATTGGGGAAACGGAAATAAACCGAACAAAGTCCGGTTTGTGTCCGTAGCATATCCGTTGATATCCGGCCCGATCCGTTAAAAGTTTTGAGCATGCACAAAACTTGCAGCCGATTGCACCGGACTGACCTATGCGGTTATTATCCGTTACCATCCATTACATATTCATTACCCATCCGTTACCCGTCTGTTACATAATCGATACATTTCAAGTCTGAATAACACCGGACTAGAATATTCTTTGTCCGGTTCTGTCCATTGCTCAATCCGCCATAGTGTGACAGGCACTTTAGCGGAAAGCACAGAGGAGCCGTTTACGAATCACCCACTCCCTGACCCCCTGGTGAGCCATCCTTGCAACACTGAGCACCCGGCGGCACACCGGTCAGTAAAACACAGTTACCCGAATGGCTTTTAGTGGTGGCTCCACCGCAGGTGATAACTTCCAGTGTAAATGAATCATGGTGGTATTCTCGTCTAGGATCTACACGCCCATCGGCTCTGTCGTGTTCAATAGACACGGCACACACAGCATCAACCAGTGGGAATGGATATTAAGGGCAGATCTGATTTAATCATGAATTATTCACTTCACTTTCCTGTGACCTGTGAGGATCAGTGGGGAACCAATGACAACTTTTAAACCAGGTCTCTCTTCATTTCCCCCGTTCTCCACAGCCCCTTGGGTTAGTTCGTTTTTACATCCTGGCAACATCTAAGGTCATATCGGGATAGGTACCAACTTGTGACAGTGCAGACTCATGGCAACTATACAGTGCTGCCCCACTGGGAGACCAAGCCCCCAACACCATGACCTGATATTCCACTCAGTCACACAGTTCTGGCCACTAGTTGATGTCTTCCAACTTCTTTTGCTTACCTCTTCTTCTTCTTTTTTCCCATCTCACGGTAAAGTACCTTGCATGATCAGCCGATCATGTGACATGGCTGCACCACTTCAATTCATTCCTCTTAACCATCTTGCATCTTGAGTAGGTCTTTTATAATATCCATGAATTAAAAGCACCATACACAAGATGGCCTGACTTAAACTTGGGAATTCATACATCGGAAACTCAATTTACTAGCTCACACACACCCCACGCGGTGGCCGAATCTGTGGAGCGCAGGCTTCCCGTGCGGAAGGTCGGGAGTTCGAATACCAGCGAGTCAAACCGATGACTTATGAAATTGATACTGATAGGCAGCTGATCGGCATCAATAGGATGGGACAAGGACTGGTCAGCACAATGTCAGGATAACATGACTGGGTGGGATGTGGGATATCTGATATCTGATATCTGATATCATGGTGCTGACAGCCTCGTCTCCCAGTTGGCAACACTATAAAATTGTCATGAGTGCACACATGTCAGTACCCATCCTGATATGACCTTAGATGTTGCTAGGACAAAAAAACAACAACTAGCGGACACAAATTATTGGAACACAGCTTACCAGAATCCACGACCAATAAACAAATTTAAAACACTCAATATCAAAGGGAGGCTACATGAATAGGAAAGTGGTTCAGTATGTCTTGGTCCTGCGTGTGCATAGGCCATATAGTCAACCACTTCTATATATCTCTAATCAAGACAGGCTAATACAAATAAATCAAATACTTCCCACTTCAGCTAGCTCTTCTGAACCCAGACCCCACCACCCAATACACACATACAGTCAGGGATGAAAGTAGTCTCCGGCAGAAAAACACGGAAATCAGACCGAGACCTTGACGCTAATGGCGAATTTCCGCGAAAACACGGATAGGATTAGCAATGTCAGGGAATCGCGGGAAAATGCCAGAATTCAGGTTTCAACTGTCCTTGTTGTGACTAAATTATCACCCATATCTAACTCTTTCTTGCTTGGGTTTGATTTTCTAGCAACATGTCAGGTCACACGAACGGTATTCGGACTAATCGATTGCTGTCATAATATATTAACGATTTATTTCACGTTAATCAGTCAATATAAAAAAATTGCAGAAATCTGCAAAATCGTGGAGATCTTTCATCCCTGTATAATCCACATACCATGATTCACCCCCTCCTCCCTCCTCAACCAGGACCTCCTCCCCTCCCATTAAGACTATGCGAGCCCTCAGTCATCACCTACTACCCCCTCCTTAACCAGGACCTCCTCCCTTCCCATTAGGACTATGCGAGCCCTCAGCCATCACCTACTACCCCCTCCTTAACCAGGACCTCCTCCCTTCCCATTAAGACTATGCGAGCCCTCAGTCATCACCTACTACCCCCTCCTTAACCAGGACCTCCTCCCTTCCCATTAAGACTATCCGAGCCCTCAGTCATCACCTACTACCCCCTCCTTAACCAGGACCTCCTCCCTTCCCATTAAGACTATGCGAGCCCTCAGCCATCACCTACTACCCCCTCCTTAACTAGGACCTCCTCCCTTCCCATTAAGACTATGCGAGCCCTCAGTCATCACCTATTGCCCCCTCCTTAACCAGGACCTCCTCCCTTCCCATTAAGACTATGCGAGCCCTCAGCCATCACCTACTACCCCCCCCCCCCCCATAACCAGGACCTCCTCCCTTCCCATTAAGACTATGCGAGCCCTCAGCCATCACCTACTACCCCCTCCTTAACCAGGACCTCCTCCCTTCCCATTAAGACTATGCGAGCCCTCAGTCATCACCTACTACCCCCTCCTTAACCAGGACCTCCTCCCTTCCCATTAAGACTATGCGAGCCCTCAGCCATCACCTACTACCCCCTCCTTAACCAGGACCTCCTCCCTTCCCATTAATAGGGTCCATACACAAGTGAAGATATAGAATTCAAAACTTTTTCAAGGCTTTTCAAGGCTGTTTTTGATAGGAATTCAAGACTATTTTCATTTGGATTCCATGAAAAAAACAATGGCGATTTCAGGCTAAATTAGCCTGAAATCGCCATTGTTTTTACCCAAATAGCTTAAAGTCAAGCCTTTTCAGGCCCCATATGGACCCTGCATTAAGACTACCCCAGCCCTTAGTCATTACCTACATCCTCCCCCCTTCTCCACTGAGACTCCTCTGCCTCCACCCAGGATTAAGTTACATAACTAATTATGATGTGATGACCTAGAAGTGATCATAAGTCCACCGTGTGCTAATCGACCCCCCGGCATAGTTAACAGACACACCACCTACAGTCTGACTATACTGGTATGAACTAACACTTTGTAAATAAATATGTGACTTTTTGGTTAAGTATGAGGTGTCACTGTATAATTAATAGTTGCAATAATATGTGTAAAATGATTAAATATGTATGAATGGATAAAATATCAAATAGGCTTATAGACCTATAGTAAGTTAAAATGTAGAATAAGCTTAAGAGACCTACAGTAAGTTAAAATGTGGAATAGGCTTAAGAGACCGAAAGTAAGTATAAAATGTGGAATAACCTTAAGAGACCTATAGTAAGTACACATGTGGAATAACCTTAAGAGACCTATAGTAAGTACAAATGTGGAATAGGCTTAAGAGACCGATAGTAAGTAAAAATGTGGAATAGGCTTAAGAGACCGATAGTAAGTACAAATGTGGAATAGGCTTAAATACAAATGTGGAATAGGCTTAAGAGACCTATAGTAAGTTATTATGTCACTCTATGTGGCCACCCACAATGCCTAGCTGCATCACTGTGGGAACCATCACTAGGGGTGTGGGACTGTGTGTTTATTTGGGTAACCAGCCTAGGCCAAACTGAGTATACAGTAAGTGGAGCCCAGCGTGAAGCACACTGTAGGTGGAAGCCAAGCTGTGAAGTGAGACCGTACTGGGAGCTGACAGAACTAGGAATTGGACCTGCTGTTGTAAAAGGTGAGAGACTGGAATTATTGTTACATAAGAAAACCATATGAGAATATTGTGGGAATTGTATATTGTTGTTGTAGATTGTATGTGTTGAGCGAGAAAAGAATTAATTTTCTGACCAATAAATATATACAGTATAACCCCGTTAAACCAAACTTGAAGGGACCCTAGAAAATTGTCTGGATTAACTGATCATTGGTTTAACCGAGCTTTGGCTTCGACTTTGACTTGGCTTTGGCCAAAATGTGCTTGCTTTTGGCGGGGCGTTCGTAACCCTACAATGGTTACCGCCTGCAAAACTGCAGCAATATAGAAAGCCCCCGATAAATCGGTTCAATCTTTGGTTGAAGATTAATCTTCAGGTGGGACGGTTGTAGAAGCTGGCAATGTCTTTACAGCATTCAAAACGGTGAAGCGTTGGGGCGGCCCCAAATCACTCCGGTCCGGCGGTAGCAGAACACTCATATCCAGTAACAGTAGCAAGGGTTCAGGAGGAAGGCACGGGTAAAGGTGGGTCCAACAGGTTCCAGCAACAAGAACAAAGCGAGAGAAATGATAAGGTACAGGGCCCCATCCAAGCAAACAACTCCCTTGATCAGGGAGAGAAGTAAGCCCAGGAGAAGAAAAAAAAGGTAGAGTATAGTACAGAGACATGAGGAGAGTTGAGTCAAAGGATCATGCGTTTTTGCTCTATGGTGACCAGCCAGCCAGCCAAAGACACACACAGAGTATGAGTAGAAAGAGAAATGCTGGCGGGCTCCCCCTCCTGGAACTCTTTTCAGACATTATCAGTCCGCACAGTCCGATGAAACCTTTAACATGTTTAAAACCAAAAACACTCACCTAAATTTGATTCTACATATCCAACTTATATACTGGCACACTCATATTAAATAGTTATTTCTGCATAGAGAGGAATACCAGGTCAATATAAATAAAAACCTGCCACTGTTAAAATCTACCATGTCCTGCCTGCATTTCAACGTGCATCCCATAATTTCTTTGTGTTATGGTTTCACTTCAAATATCTGTATAGCTAACCCTCGACGCTGACAAAAAAAGACTGTACTGACATGAATAAAATTGCTTACCAAAAAATATAAAATAAAATAAAAGTTACTTCAAACTAAAGAAAAGTAGATTACAATGATCAATCTAACAATCTAAAAAGCATGGCCGAAACTAAAAAGAACAATCGGTTTGTGCGACTTTGAAGTCGACCCATGCTGCCATGAAGGACCCACTTTTGGGCATCGCTGCACGACTGGCGGTCATTCCATAAGCCCATTTGATAGAGTAGGGCGGTGAGTGAGGAGCGCTCACCTCCCGGCCTCACATGGCGCATTCCGCCCGTAATGTACCCCATCTAAGAGGGCTGTCGTCTTAACTATTAAACTGCACATTTCTCTTTTAAAGTCAGTTTATCAGGACCTGATCATGCTACATGATATATGCTTAGTTAGGTGTAATCGCTCTAAATTGAATAGGATTATATTTTAACATCATATGTGGTTGGATGGATTTGGTAGGTTGGTTGTTACAGTTTTACGTCCTGGCAACATCTAAGGTCATATCAGGACCGGTACTGACTTGTGACAGTGTGCACTCATGGCGACTTTATAGTACTGCCCCACTGGGAGACCAGGCCACCAGCACCATGACCTGATATCCCACTCAGTCACATTATCCTGACACTGAGCCAATCAGTCCTTGCGCTATCATAATAATGCCGAGCGCCTGGCTAGGAAACGACAAGTACCTATTTTTAAGTCATTGGTTTCACTTGACCAGGGTTTGAACCCGCAGGTTCGAATCCCACGATCTACCAAAACGGGAGACGGACATTCAACCATCTCGTCTGGTCTTTAAAGTTAGTTTATCAGGACCTGATCATGCTACATGGTATATGCTTACTTAGATGTAACCTCTTTCAATTGAATCGGACTTTATTTGACCATCATAGATGGTAAGATGGATTTGGTTGGGGGAGATTTTCCTGTCTGTACGAGAAAATGAATATCTACAAACTAGTAATATCTTACCAACAAATGTATCTATAAAGAATGAACAGCCTAACAAATAACACCCAAGATAACGCACAAGTTAAAAATGTACATAACATTTATACAGATATGTTAACTATTTTGACTCAGATAATGACTCAAATAATTTGTAACCAGACAGCATGACTGAATGAGTTGGGCGGCCACCTCTGGTAGGTCGTGGGATTCGAACCCCTGGGTTTGAACCTAGGCCGAATCAAATGACATAAAAAAAGTATAGTTGTCGCTTCCTAGCCAGACGCTCGGCATTACTAGGATAGGGCAAGGAGCAGTGGAATGAGGAAGACCAAGTGTCCGCGATAGAAATTTCCCCTGCTTAATCAACGAATTAATGTACCATAACAAAAGCTTTAAATAAAGACTGAGTTTATGTGATATTGTTTTGTTTATTATTATTATTAGTAGTAGTAGTATTATTATTATTATAATATATTATTAATGATCTCAGAGTGTGGCTTACGGAAAGTGGGTGGCGACTTGAACTTGATGCGTTTTACGAGGTACCGGCGGGCAGATCTCGACATCAAAGGGAAGGCGAGAGAGGGGAGGGGGGAGGGGGGGAGGGGGAGGGGGGAGGGGGAAGGGGGAGGGGGGAGGGGGGGGCACAATAAATACCTCACCTCCACCCCTGCCCCCGGCCACTGGAAGTGCCACAGCCTCAGCCTGGTAACATGACCCAGAGGAGGAGCGCAACGCAACGCCCATCTCCGTGGTACTAATACTACCCATGATAAGCGATATTTTAACCACATTATTTTCACAGAAGTCAAAATTATAAACTCATTTACCTTCACATATCTTTTTCTGTTAATAGTAGAACCCTCCTCTGTTTCTCATACCTAACCATGCCTGCTTCTCTCCGCAACCTTTGGAGGCGTATTGCTAACATTTCGCCAACCAGTTTAACAGAGTAGAATGATCTGAGTATTATAGATACTCTACTGTCCCCCTCCACATCATACATTTCCCGGATGCGTAAAAAAAAAAAGAAGATTGTTTCTATTATAACAATTTTCTGTTACATTGGAAATTTCATACGTGAATTATGTGTTAGTAAAAAGTAGCACACTCGGTGATTAATAACGTTAGTTACCCATAGCACTCCCCCCCCCCCCCCTCTCCTTTAATTCACAGTACCGGTCATGGGCCCCGTGGATTCCCGTCTGTGTTGTCAGGGATGAAAGTGGTGTCTGGCAAAAATCGCAGAAATCAAACTCAGATTATTACACTGATGACAAATTTCCCCGATAAAGCGGAATTCACCCATTGACTTAGCACTGTCAGGGAATCGCGGAAAAATACCGGAAGTCAGGTTTCAACTATCCTCGTTGTGACCGTATTATCGCCCATACCGAACACTTTCTTGCTTGGGTTTTATGTTCTAGCAACATTTAAGGTCACATCAGAATGGGATTTGAACAAATCAATTGTTGTCAGAGACATCCTGATTCTTGCCATTTTGTTTAACATTAATCGGTAAGTATTAAAAATCGCGGAAATCCGCGAAATCGCGGAGATCTTTCATCCCTGGTTGTGAGTGCGATTTCACTCCGTGGAGAGACCAGACGGGATCGCCGAATGAGTTAGAGCGTCCGTCTCCCGTGCTAGTAGATCGTGGGTTCGAACCCTGGTCGAGTCAAACCAATGACTTAACAATTTATACTTGTCACTTCCTAGCCAGGCGCTCGGCATTATTAGGATAGGGCAAGGACTGGTTGGCTCAGTGTCAGGATAATGTGAGTGAGTGGGATATCAGGTCATGGTGCTGGCAGCCTGGTCTTCCAGTGGGGCAGCACTATAAAGTCGCTATGAGTGCGCACTGTCACAAGTTGGTACCCGTCCTGATATGACCTTAGATGTTGCCAGGACGTAAAACTGTAACAACCAACCAACCAAATATACTCTACTCTATCTCTCTTCTTCTATATACTTTACTCTCTTCCTTTCTCTTTGTCTGTATTGTTTTCCTCATAGCCTACATACATAGCCACAGATACGAGCATTAGATTCTACACCATGATCTACCAAAACGGGAGACGGACGCTCAACTAATTCGGCCATGCCGTCTGGTCGTGTAACTATGGCGTACCATTCGTCCTTTACATACTCCATAATAGGCGGATAAAAACTGGTGCGTCAAAATAAAATGGGATCTATGGATTAATAATTTGATAATTGAATCATATTATAAAATTGTAATTATTGTATAATGTTAAGGCATTTATCAGGTTTTCTCTGAGTATTGGTGATGGCTGCTGCATGTTAATTAGCCAGAGTAAAATACAAAACAGTGATATCGGATGTAGATTAGTCTAAAATCAGTTTTGTTGTGAATGAGTTCTGGTGCTTTTGATGTCAACAAATGCCATGTTCATGGTGAGAAATGGGTTGAAGTGCATTAAGTCACTTAATTATTGGACGGAAAAGGTTACTGGAAATTCCCATGAATATCACTACAGAAAATGCTATGAATAGAAATTAGAGATGTTCTTTTTTAAAGCAATGTGTTAGGGGGAATTGTCTATATATATAACCTACAGCACAATATAAGATATAAAATCTGCGATACATAAACAACCAGCCATTATAGAGAATAACAAATATATTATGGTTCTCCCAGGTTTAAGTGGTTGCCGGGGTACCTGATCACTGAGGCTATCTGAATTTTTACTAGTTGCTTTATTTAAACTACCATCCTCGCCTTTAAAGTTTAAAATAGATTAACAAGCAATGTGCCGTTCGTGTGTGGGCAGGTTAGTTACTGAGTGGGTGTTATGTGAGCATGTGAGTGAATGAGTGAGTATGTGAGTGAGTGAGTGAGTGAGTGAGTAGTGAGTGAGTGAGTGAGTGATAGTGAGTGAGTGAGTGAGTGAGTGAGTGAGTGAGTGAGTGAGTGAGTAAGTAAGCAAGTAATCGTGATCTATCACCATATATCCGGACCACGATTTAGGTGTTTTTTGTATGTGTACATTAGTTGATTAAGCAGGGGAAATTTCAATCGCAGATGATTGGTCTTCCTCATTCCACTGATCCTTGCTCTATCCTAATAATGCTAAGTGCCTGGCTAGGAAGCGATAAGTATAGATTTCTAAGTCATTGGTATGACTCGACCAGGGTTTGAACCAGTGAGCTCAACCAGGAAATCACAGTGAGCTCCTAGGAAATCACAAACCCCCCTTGGAGATCGCAAATCCCCCATGCTTTGTAGCATTTATCACCCCAAGCATGGCAGCTACATGATTGATTTTGAACGTCTACCAGATCCGGGGGGATAAAATGGATTCAAGGAGGATCAAGATGGATTAATCCTAATGAAAACATCTTTGCAATAGTCCAGTTCGTAATTCCGACCGCACATGCGCTGAAAACAGTAACCTGGTCGCCTGGCCTTTATTCACTTCAGCATCATGTAGGATAATGATACAGATAGTTGTACTGGCTCGTTCTTTGACAAAATTTGACCTGTTGCCCTATCCTTCTTGTGAGTGGTCGCAGTGAATATGGTCCTTGCTGTGGCAGGCATGAAATTAAAAATAATCAATTAATCCATCTTGTGAGGGAGCCCCCATATATAAAAATAAATGTGGCTTAATCATGCTTACATAAATACAATTTTTACAATAGACCAGTTCGTAATTCCAGCGTCACGATGCATTGTGGGAATTTAAAAAGCAAAACAAACCTGCACAAAGCACATGTGCTTGCTTTAAGACTGCGAAACATGGGGGGTTTGCGATGTCCAGGGGGGATATGTGGTTTCCTAGGAAATCGCAAACCCCCCATGCCAATATATGGTCTGGGGGTTTGCGATTTCCTAGGAAATCACAAGTGGGGGTTTGCTATTTACAGGGTTTGAGATTTCCTGCTACACCGGCTCCTACCACACAATACCTATATAACACCCCGTCCACATCACACAATACCTATATAACACCCCGTCCACATGTATACACTCACCCACACTCCACACCCACCTACACGGACACATACAGCCACCCATGCGACTGGATTATGGTGGTTGGTTGTTGGAGTTTATGTCCTGGCAACATCTAAGGTCATATCAGGACAGGGTAGATTATGGTGTTATACCGTAAGAGAGGCAGGCCAAGAAACAGTTTGCGCCGTGACCTGGAGGCAGCTGTGAAGAGGTCTGGCCATACATGGAGACAGCTGGAGAAGATGGCCCAGGACTGGGATAACTGGAGAGCCCTTGTTCGTGGCCTATGCCCAAAGTTGGGCGGTAGGCGTAAGTAAGTAAGTAAGTACCGTAAGAGTGGGTCTTGGCAATTTTCTGGTTTAAAAAAAAAAAGGTGCCCTATGCAAATATTGCCAAATGAATCATAGGCTCTCCACTTAACAAAGAATCAAATATGGCATTTGACATACTTTACTGGTTTTAATTTGCAAACTTAGCAGCCGCTGATAGACTAATTTTCAAGGGTTTGCAGATTTCAACATTAATGGGGACCTTTCATGAGCCATTTCTCTCGCTACACCCTTGGTGGCAGCACCCGTTTCCGGTCCAAGACGGCCATCATGGTTGAGTAGAAAGGTGTCAGTGTGTGGTGGGGGTTTAGGGATGTGGTGGGGGTTTAGGGATGTGGTGGGGGTGTAGGTATGTGTGTGGTGGGGGTGTAGGTGTGTGGTGGGGGTTTAGAGATGTGGTCGGGGTGTAGGTGTTTGGTGGGGGTGTAGGTGTGCATGGTTGAGCTGTAGGTGTGTGTGGTGAGGGTGTAGGTGTGTGTGGTGAGGGTGTAGGTGTGTGTGGTGATGGTATGTGTAGGTGTGTGGTGGGGGTGTAGGTATGTGGTGGGGGTTTAGGTGTGTGTGGTGAGGTGTAAGGGGTATAGGGGTCTGTGGTGGGGGCTTAGGGCTGTGGTGGGGGTGGTGGTGTAGGTGTGTGGTGGGGGTTTAGGGATGCTAAAGATTGTGAGGCGCCGCTCTCCAAGACCCCTACACCTCCACCACAAACCACCTACACCCCCACCACACACACCGTCAAGCGCAAACCACACACATACACCCCAACCACACCCCTACACCCCACCATACCCACTCACCCCTAAATCCCCATACACCCTCACCACACACACCTAAATCCCCACCACACCCCTATACCTCCACACAAACATATGCCCCCCACCACAGACCCACCATACACACCTACACCACAACCACACCACCACACCATACACCCCTACCACACAGCCCTAAATCCCCACACACACACCCACACACACCAAAATCCTCACCACATCCCTACATTTCCACCACACAAACATATGCCCCGACCACACACACACCATACACACCTACACCCCAACCCCACCATACCCATACACCCTTATACCCCACCCCCCCAAATCCCAACACCCCGACCACACACACCAAAATCCTCATCACGCCCTGCCTCTATCCAACCGCAGCATTACATGATACCGGCATGGTGCACCATCTGACGAGAGAGTCTTGCAAACTGAAAGGTCCCCATTAGGTTTGAATTCGTGGACTTCTCTGAGGAGATAGGGTGTGTTTCTGTTATTTTGTCTACAAGTTTAAATTAGTCTATACATGTAAGGAATATGATGTACGACCTTACTAGCTTTCATTTCCTGCTTCCAAATAGCTTGACAAATCAGGAGCTCTTGGAAAGGCTAGACTTGGGTGGGGAGTTCAGCAATAGTTAGTATTCGTGACATGCAGTAAACTGAATAGAATGTGTGAGGTGGCAAAGCTGCATAGTTTGCTACGATAGTCGTTGCGCCTTTCACCTCATAATTAAAGCAAAATGTTACGTAAGTGGTACCATATCCTTATATTATGTATAATCTATTATATACATATATAAATGCTCAGAGAATTATTTAATTATTTATTAGGCGATTCATGTGAGTATATTATTAAAGAACCGGCGTCATCCAGTGGCTTTGCTGCGGAACTCCTGGGCCCAGCGGCTTCCGACGCCACTCACTGTATTTGAATGTTCAGTTGCCGTCCGTTTTTTTGCTTTTGATTGAATTCGGTAGGGCATCTTTGGCTCAGCCCGGAGTCGAATCAACAAACCAACCCAATCTGCTGGTCTCCTTGTCATTTCGTAGGGGAGTCTTATACTACTATATAACAAAGCACCATGTTATCTAGATAGCACCATTTCCATATACTGCTAGTATACAGTAAAACAGCTTGTTACGTAGGTGCCACCATTTCCATATAGCAAAGCAACACTTTGCATATATGTCACCATTTTCATATACTACTAGTATATAACAGGCCTGCAACCTCTTTATTTATTTGAACCGTGGGTAAACATTTAACACCTTGTCGCCAACGCTCTGCGCGCTAATAACATCGATTACGTGGTACATTAAAAAAAAAGTTAACAGTAGAAAAATCCTAACTCACTTGTTAAGAATAAAATCGTAGCCATTGTAGTGCATCAGCATTAGTAGCTATTGTAGTACGCACGTATTCATCACTATCGTAGTGTATAAGCACTTGTAGCTATCGTAACTATTGTAATGGATAATCGTTCATAGCTATCGTAGTGCAAAAGCATCCATAGTTATCGTAGTGCATGAGCATTTATAGCTATCAAAGTATCATAGCACATAAGCATTCATAGCCATTGTATCGCGTAAGCATTCATAGCCATTGTAGAACATAAGCATTCATAACCATGGTAGCGCATAAGCATTCATGGCCATTGTAACACATAAGCATTCATATCTATTGTAGTGTGTGAGCATTCATAGCCATTGCAGCGCATAAGCATTCATAGCTATTGTAGCACGTAAGCATTCAAAGCCATTCTAGCATGCAAGCATTCATAGCTATTGTAGCGCATGAGCATTCATAGCCATTGTAACACATAAGCATAACAATAAACAAACCGTACTTCCAAACCAATGTTGTTCTGATATAGCAAGTAGCATGAATGTCGCTGAAAACAATGTATTTCTTTCTTTTTTATTTTAAGTAAAAAAAGGTTAAATTAATAAATGGTCATGGTTTTGTTTGTACCACCCACTCCGGCCTATGTGTTTACCTTTACATCCGGGTACCCCTGTAGTGCACCTACCCACCAACCAGGGGGCAGCACTAGAGCGCGTGCAACCAATAAAACAGTCCATTAAACCCTGCGGACACCACTAATGCAGCTATGGAGGAAGGCGGCATGGATGATGGGTGGGGTGGAAAGATGGGTGGATGGGGGGGGGGAGATGGGTGGATGGGGGGAGATGGTGGGGGGTTAGTGGGGATGTGGGGAATCACACCACCACTTCGGGCGTCTTCCGTCATAGATTTGGACGTGTTGGAGGATGCCAAAGTCCCAGAACATCCCCCGTGGTCATTGAGAAAGCCATCGGTTATCCTCCGACTCACGGAACTGAGGAAGTCTGGGACACATCCACTCGAGTACCAAGGAGTGCATGCAGAGATTCAAGGCCAGTTTGCAGACCACCTCTCCATATACACTGATGGTTCGAAAGACCAAAGCCGGGTAGCTGCTGCGGCAGTGTGCCGATGGGAAAAATTTGGTGTACGTTTGCCTGATCAGAGCTCGATTTTCACTGTAGAAGCCCGAGCACTCCTTCTCGCATTGGAGTGTATCGAGGTATCTAACCACACTAACTATGTTATATACAGCGATTCGTTCTCTTGCCTCCTGGCTGTTGCTGGACTGAAAACGAATCACCCTATTCTAGTAACGGACATTTATAAAATGAACCAACTGACAATGGATGGGTATGACATCCACCTGTGCTGGGTGCCTGGCCATGCCGGCATACAAGGAAATGAACGAGCTGATCGGGCTGCGAAGAAGGCCCTGAACTGTGATCTTGAACCATGTCTGATCCCTCACTCTGATCTGAAACCACTAATAGCCACCTACATAAAATCCAAATGGCAACATGAGTGGGATGAAAACATTAATAAACTTAAAGAAATTGAACCATCTGTGGGAAAGCCACCACAGACTCATGCGGGAGGTCGGCGGGACCAAGTGGTCCTTAGCCACTGCCGTATTGGCCACTCGTGGCTTACACATGCTTTTCTGCTCAAGGGGGAACCTCCCCCTGAATGTATTGGGTGTCAGTCCCCGCTGACACTCAAACATATTTTTACTAAGTTGCGTTGATTTTTTGGCCCCATGCCAACAGTTCTACACTGCAGACAGTATGCGTGACCTTTTTACTAAGGTAAAACAGGAAAACATTTTAGCCTTTTTGAGGGCAGCTGGACTGTACCACCTCATATAGTTTACTAAATAGATTCTATCAATTATTAATAAACCTTTTCTTTTTCTATGGGAATTTGTTTCCCTTGACTACAAATATATGATTGTGAGCTTTCTAATTTAATGAGTGTCTATTGGCACATAATTGATTGTCTGCTTTTACATGTAAAAGCGATGGTTTGAACAAAAAACAACCATTTCTCGCCGTGAATATGGCCTATGCTGGCGACACGGCGTAAAGCAACCATCAATCAATCAATCAATCAATCCATCATAACTTATTATACAGTATAACCCCGTTATACCAAACTTGAAGGGACCCTAGAAATTTGTTTGGATTAACCGATCATTGGTTTAACCGAGCTTTGGCTTTCCACCTTGACTTGGCTTTGGCAAAAACGTGGGTGCATTATGAATGTAATATACAATGTATGTAGACACTTTGATTATTGTTTTTTTATGTATACAATATAACCCCGTTGAACCAAGCTTGGATAACCCAAATGATCGGTTAATCCAAACTTTTTTCGGCGGCCCGGCAAAATACTACCATTTATCATATAAAAAAGTTGGTGGGGTCTCAGATGACCTTCAAGTTTGGTTTAACCATACTGGAAGTGGCCTGGGGTCTGAAAATTTTGCTTGGATTAACCGATTGCTTGGATTAACCAACTTTGGTTTAACCAACTTTTTTATATGATAAATGGTAGTATTTTGCCGGGCCACCGAAAAAAGTTTGGATTAACCGATCGTTTGGTTTAACCGAGCTTGGTGTAAAGACTACGTCTCCATAAAGTAAAGTTGAATCCTTCCTGCAACTAATAGATTTACCACTCGTTGTGGTCACCAATATGTAAAATACTGTCAAATTGAATCCACTTACTCAATTAATCCACTTGTCGTGGGTCACCAGTATGTAAAGTCTACTGCTCGAATCTGTGGTTGTGTAGGCAGGCTATAGTGAAATCAATACAGGCAAAGAGAAAGTAAGAGTATAAAGTGTGAAAGAAGAGAGAGTCAAGCCCTCTGGTTTATTATTTATATGGTACATGGATTCAGTGTAGAGGATCACCCCACCCCATTCTCCCAATGAGAAACAAGCATTATTGGCTCTATCAATAGGGATCCAGCATTCCTGGTCCCCATGGTTACCAGTGATCTGCCCACCACCACCAGCCTTAAGCCTGAGTGTGGTGATCCTGACTAGCAGAGGGGGGAGGGGGTAGGCTCTGAGTGCCCCTTACACACAGTCCTGCCAGCACCACTATGTCTATTTACATCTGAATCAAACACCACCAGCACCTACATATACACATACATGCACCTGGTCATGTATACCCGATCAATAATAGAACATTTGCATTCCCCCACCAATGCATTAAATCGGAATATTTTACATTGGTTTAACTGGGTTATACTGAATATGGTGTGAAACCGAAGCCCGCGTTCATCATAGGAACCCATCGGCGCCCCATGTTTGACAGTACGGGTATTCCAAGTTTCGCTGGTCCTTCAGTTGGGACTGAGGCTACGACCCAGCACGCCGGGTCACAGCGGTTTGGTGCTTCTGTGCTATGCTGCTATACTTGAAAATTAGTCAACAAAGCCCACGGCCAGTGTTTAAATGTGCACACTTAAATCAATTTGGTATGTTTTCAAACTAAAGTAGGGTAGATTATAATGATTAATTTAATCTATTTATCTAAAAATTTTAACAGAAACTCAAAACTATTGGATAATGGAACTTTAATGTTATGTCTGAATTCAATTCCCCATGCCATCACCTCTGGCAATTTGGATTGCCACCGCTGTGTATAACTTACAGCATCATCAAAGGCCAGTTGCGCTCATACCATGTCTATGTGGTGTGGGAGGTTAAAAATCCCTTGGGTTGGTAGAAGCGTAGGCTCGGGCTTTTTATTGACCAACCGTCTAATGTTGAAAACAAGACTATTCAGACTTATCCATGATAGGAAGTATAAATCTTCACAAAAAAATATAATAAATTTAGCGTTGATAGTTGATACATCCTAATACACGTGATATGCAACAACTTCTTGCGAACCAGCTATGATTAGTTTGTTCAACACCAGTTTCGGTGTTATGCACTTCAGAAAGCATAAGTACATTAATTACACCAAAGATGTTATTCTAGCTGAAATCCACGGACCCATTCCCGCTCCCCAGATATTCAAACTGACATCAGATATAATAAACAATGCTACTTGCATCGAGAGACCAGATTTCGAAGCATAATCAACTATTAAACAGTGCCGGGACAGAATTTGGAGATAAAAATGTGTTAAAGCACACAGCCAGCTCATTTTTCACGAAATTAAAAGATGTTCACATGTTAACGGGTAACAATATTTTAAAGTAATTACCGGATTGGCCGATATCGTGTTTGTGAGTCCCCCAGTCCCCGGTTGTCTCTATAGAGTCACGGCACCCAACCAGCCAGCCACCCCTCTCCAACAAGTCAGCAGAGAAACACGTCATGCAATAAGCATATAAAGGGGCTGTCACATTAGGGTTTTTTGCAGGAGCGTATGGTGGCGTAGGCGCGTTACGTCATATACGTCGGCATACGCTGTATACGCTACTCATACGATACTCATACGCCGCCAGATGCCGGCTTATGAGGCATACGCCGCCATACGCTTTCATAAATCCGTCGGTCCACATTTTTTTGTGCATGCTCAAAAAATCTCGACCTATGAGGGCGTATGGCCCGTACGCTGCTCATACGCCGGCATACGCTCCTCATACGCCGACGTACGCTCCTCGTGCGCTAGGGGTACACCGGCATAGGTTTTTCATACGCTCAACTTGTGTCACCGGCGTATCTCTAGTGTATCTCTAGCGTATGTAGCGTACGCATAACCTACGAGTTACGTATGGGAGCGTACTCCTAGCGTATGCACAGCGTATGCACAGTGTATTCCACAGGTCTCGACATCGATCTTGACTCATACGCTACTCATACGCTCATATGCTATGCATACGCTACGCATACGCTACTCGTACGCTCCACATGCCAATCAAAACCGTCAAAAAATGTCACAGCACGCTCCCATACGCTCCTCATACGCTCCTCATACGCTCCTCGTACGCTCCTCAGAGGTTCCACATATGCTCAAAACCACCTGAAAGGTCACCAAATGTCATCATAGGCCGGCACGCGCATGACCTACGTAGGTTTTCAATATGCTCCCGCCATACGCCGTAATGTGACAGGGCCTTTAGGCAGATATATGGAGGCTCAAACAGTGTGCAATATTAGACGCGGGCGACATACTTATTAGGAAGCAGTGTGTAGCGTGATCACGTTCTCGTATCCAATTACACCCGAGACAAGCCAATGTTTGTGTATTTGGATGTAATTGTGTTGGGCTCTTGTCTGTGTTCTTCTATCTCATCATCGTTATATATATTAAGATAAGAATAAGATTCCATTATACGTGGTGTGTGGTATCCGAATGCGAACGAAAAACGCATTCGCACTGATCTGTCTGTTGAGCGATCCACTTTGCCGTCCATGCATTCGCATTTGAAACCGGATATATTGAAGCACCACTGTGCATTTACATGCTTTTCAATTTCGCGACTTTACTATAAAAAGGTTCTATCTGACAAAATGGTGCTTTTAAGATAATTAGGACTAAAGCTGTGTAACTGCATGATAGCAAAGCAGATAGAAAAATATTATATTTAATATATCTCAGTGAAAAATACCAGTTGAGAAACAGTTGTGTAACTGCCCATGATAGCCTTTTGTAGATAGAACATTTTTACATCCATAACACCAATTCGGTCACTTTGTCAGATACAGTACAACCCAATTAAACCAAACGATCGGTTAATCCAAACTTTTTTCGGCGGCCCGGCAAAATACTACTATTTATCATATAAAAAAGTTGGTTCAACCAAAGTCAGTTAATCCAAACTATCGGTTAATCCAAATAAAATTGTTGGGCCCCAGGCCACTTCCGGTATGGTTAAACCAAACGTTCATGTGGTTATAAGGTCATCTGAGACTTTTTTATATGATAAATAGTAGTATTTTGCTGGGCCGCCGAAAAAGGTTTGGATTAACCAATCATTTGGTTTAACTGAACTTGGTTTAACTGGGTTATACTGTATACATAAAAAAAAAAAACAATCAAAGTATCCACATACATTGTATATTGCATTTATAATGCACCCGCGTTTTTGACAAAGCCAAGTCAAAGTCAAAGCCAAAGCTCGGTTAAACCAATGATCGGTTAATCCAAACAAATTTCTAGGGTCCGTTCAAGTTTGGTTTAAAGGGGTTATACTGTAGAACGTTTTTCTAGTAAGGTCACGATTTGTTGTCACATTCATGTATACAGCATATATGCCTTCCTGGAATCTTAGCTTCATACATATACATATACATCATATATACTATATATAACAATTTTAAAAGAAAGAGTAGTAGAGCTGTAGATAAATACTAGCTGAAAAATATGGCCTTGAATTCATCCTTGTAATCGTACATAAGTTAGGACTACAAGTGCATACGTCACACAACTAAATTGATATATATATATATTCACAAATACTCATTGTATGGCAATGCAGTGTTGATAGCTTTCTTTTTAAAGGTATTACAAAAGAATTCTTACCCCAGAGATAATTGACAAGGTTGTTCCTAATTATTGTGGAGATTATTGAGAGTGAAAGCCGGAGACTTCTTCACAAGTTTCTTCCAATGTTCTGGGGAACATGGCAATGAGATTCTCACGAGCAACAACTAGAATTTCTCCGTTTGACAAATCCACAAAAGAAGGAATAAAAAGTATAACATGATCGACGAAACGCACTTACTGCACTGACTGACATGACATTTGCATCTCTTTTCCTGTCTTTGTAAATTTAATTAACCCATGATCCAATTATGCATCGTGGGGAAAAAAAGGGGTTTAAACTCTGAGGGAATTATTTTCAAGCGAAAGAGAGGCTGGGAAAAATTACACACCACAATGAGAGATGTCATACAAGACGCGCCTTCTATTAACGGTTTCGCGGCGCTCCCCACCAACCAGTGACGTCATATCCGGACAACCGGTGGCGTGTCATGTGACTGTAGCCGCCGGCACCAGGTTTCCGTGGTACATGCACTAACATTTAAGTTTCCGGTGGATTGTTTGAAGCTGCATAGTCCGATAAAAACATCAAATTTTCAAAACCTAAATAATTATCTAGATTTGATTCTACATATTCAACTTAGATACAGAAGCATTTATTAAATACCTGTTGCCATATAGATGGGAATACGGAGACAGTTGAATAGAAGCTGTTACTGCGGGAGCCTATGGTGACAGAGATTTGGCATTCTTTCCTAAATTAATTTGACATGTTTATACATCAAATCATCATAAAAGTTAGCCATTTTAAATAAATTAACCTAATATATTTATATAGGAAAAAGACAGAAACTCAAAACCATCGGACTATGCAACTTTAACCAGAACAAGACCCTCTTACTAAACTGAACAAATAATCCAATTATTTCGCGGAGCTGAAATGTTAGTAAATGCACCCGGCCTCAGTTATGCCATATAATATAGTGGTTCCGGTTTCAGGGTGATAAAAGAGTTGGCTCCTTAATGCAGCAGCCCATCAAGCATCTGTTGGTAGTGAATTATTTATTATTCATGTCAGGCTTAGTGCATTGAACCCAGAAACCTCCAACCAATATAGCTTGATAGAGTTTCTATACCCCCATACCGGGCGCAGTGGCCGAATCTGTAAAGAGTGCAGGTCCCGCGAGTGGGAGATTGGGAGTTTGGTTCCCGGTCGAGTCTGAGTCAAACCGATGACTTATAAAATTGATACTTTTCGCTTCCTAGCCTGCCGCTCGGCATTAATAGAATAGGGCAAGGACTGGTTAGCTCAGTGTCCGGATAATGTGACTGAGTGGGATATTGGGTCATGGTGCCGGCAATCTGATTTCCCAGTGGGGCAGCACTATAAAGTCACCATGAGTGCGCACTGTCGCAAATCAGTACCTGTCCGTATGTATGACCTTAGATGTTGCCAAGACGTAAAACTGCAACAACCAACCAATATATACCCCCATCCTCACCCACTCACCCTACCCTCCATCCTGTTATAAATGACCGCCATATTTCTTCTGTAATATTCGGCCCTCTCATTGCACCTACCCGTGGGCTTCTATTTTCATGTCCCCTGCCCCATTAATCCGCCCCCCCCCCCCCCGATCTCCAAAGGACACTTTTGACGTAATGGACGATATATGTACAGGTGCAATACTATATAGCACACAACTTAAAGCTGCTTATGGCTGGCGCACACCTCCCGTTTACGATTCGCGCACTAAAACTCGCGACCCGACCCAACCCGCTTAAAACTGAAAACGGGCCGATTCATTTTTCGAATCGCGAATCGCAATCGTAAACGTCCGCTTTTAGCACTAAAAACTGAGTTTTATGCGCGAATCGTAATCGCTAGGTGTGCGCAGGGGGGCGCACACCTAGCGATTTTTGTGCGCGAAACGGGCAGTTTTACATCGTAAACGGTAGGTGGGTGCGCACAAACGGTAGGTGTGCGCCAGCCATAAGTCTGATGAGAGATGAAAGTGAAGTGGTCTGCACTGACCTCTCAGGCAAGGAGCCACATAGACAGGTAGGCGTGGGTAGTGTGTTGATATCAGGGAGCCTAGGTGGTGTAATGGTTAGCACACTGGCCCGGAGTGCAAAGAGATGTGGGTTCGAGTCCACTCTAGGCGCAATATTTCCCATTTTCATCACCCCCATGACACTGGTGCCATGACCAGGATCCTGTACAAGCTACGTGCTGTATAGTTGTTGATCCTACCCTGTGTATGTAAGTGCGTTGCCTTGCCTGTGTGTATGTAATTGTAAGCATTAAAATACTTACAATTCCAGGGGGACGAGTGTAGTGGTCTGCACTGACCTCTCAGGCAAGGAGCCACATAGACAGGTAGGCGTTGGTAGTGTGTTGATATCAGGGAGCCTAGGTGGTGTAATGGTTAGCACACTGGCCCGGAGTGCAAAGAGATGTGGGTTCGAGTCCCGCTCTAGGCACAACATTTCCCATTTTCATCACCCCCACGACAAAAGCATCACATTTTGAAAACCGAAACAAAAACACTTATCCAGGTTTGATCCGAGACAACCAATTTAAATACCAGGACACTCATTAAATATGTATTGCTGAACAGAACAGAGATGTGATTGACCATCAGCAGCAATCTCTGAAAGTCAAGCCGCAAGGTTAGGGGCCATCCAGGGCCCCAACGGGGTCCGGGACAGAGCTCCAATGGGGGCCCAGGGGGCAGAACCCCATTAGCTCACAACATAAGCACTTTAAGAGTTTTAAAATTAACATTTTCAGCGGGAAAATACACATTTTCCCTTTCTTTATAAACAGTAACACATAATAATAATAATAATAATAATAATAATAATAATAATAATAATAATAATAATAATAATGTTTTGACGGTAGGCATATATATGTAACAATGAGAAAGATTCTAAAATGTTATTTTCACCGGAGCTGCACGAATCACAAGAATGACCAATTTCATTATTAAAAACTCGGAAATCAGTGAATCCTCGGGAAAAATAACATTCCTGATAGAAGGAATTTTATTTTGACATGGATGTACGAATTGAGCTATTATTATTATTATTATTATTATTATTATTATATTATTATTATTATTATTATTATGGATTTAAAGCTTCTAGGACTGAAAGAAGACGATAGCAGTAAAAAATATCCATGAACAAGCAATACTAAATCACAGACTATAAGCAATTTAAGGTCCCAACTAAATCTTCACCCTTTTCAACTTTCAACACAAAAGTAAATGGACGAAGTTATGACACGCCCTGCTCTGTCCGTGTCATTAAACCAATTCGGCATTAACTTTATTAAGTCCATTTCTGAGGGGGAAAAACACCAAAAAACTGAAGCCGTCAAGCAAATTCAATGAAAGTTTCACAAAGTCATCCGTTCCAATAAAACAACCTGCTCTATGCTGACAGTGAATCAAAATGGCCAGTTGTGCTGCCGCAGTATGCAAGCACCCCATTGAATTCTGAGTGTATATATAGCCACAGCAGCTCCCGAATGCAGACATTAAAACCCTGCAGCGCCCTGTAAGTTTCTGTATACCATTCTTGTAAGGTTTCTCAAAAGTTGGTGCATATTGGCAGATAAGCCTGAAAGCTTATTTTGTTGCTTGGTTGTTGGAGCTTTACATCCTAGCAACATCTAAGGTAGTAGTATCAGGACGGGTACCGAATTGTGACAGTCTGCACTCATGGTGACTTTTATAGTGCTGTCCCACTGGGAGACCAGGCCACCAGCACGATGACCTGATATCCCACTCAAGTCACATAATCCTGACACTGAGCTAACCAGTCCTTGCCCTATCCTATTGATGCGCGAAAAGGAAGAAAGGAAGGCGGGGGTGGAATAAGGCGTTTTATTTGACGCCTCAACAGAGAAATACAGAGTACAAGGATAGGCTCCAGGGAGCGACAGTGAGAAACTCATAAGGAGCAAAAGTACATGTCAATAAGGCTCCAGAGGGGAGTGAGGAGCTCAGAAGGAGCCAGAAATGTACATAGTAAGGATGAAGGTAAGTAAGCTCATGAGGAGCGGATAAATGAATAATGTTCGGATAAATTAAATGTCAGTAGAGTGAGGGGGTGCCGAGGAGCCCTCCACCGCTGGAAAGAAAGGGTGTAGGGATAGTTGGGTGGGTGGGCGGAGGAAAATGCAGGGAGCTGGAGGGCGGCAGGAGGGTGAATGCTGAGGGAGGCCGGCGGGCGGCCTTATAAGGGAAAGGGGGGAGGCGCGGCAGGAGCTGAGGTGTGAATGCTGGCGGCCCGGGGGAGGGCGAGAGGTGGCGAGCAGCGGGCGTCGGGTGAGGCGCGAAGGCTGCGCGACCCGGGGGGGGGAGGGGGGGGGGGAGGGAGGTGGCGCCGCGCCGCGCCATCTGCCGAGGTGAGCAGGCGGCGCGACACGGGGCGGGGGAGGGTCTCTTCCTCTCCTCGCATCAAACGTAATGCTTCGCATTACGACCGATGCGCGAAAAGGAAGAAAGGAAGGTGGGGGTGGAATAAGGCGTTTTATTTGACGCCTCAACAGAGAAATACAGAGTACAAGGATAGGCTCCAGGGAGCGACAGTGAGAAACTCATAAGGAGCAAAAGTACATGTCAATAAGGCTCCAGAGGGGAGTGAGGAGCTCAGAAGGAGCCAGAAATGTACATAGTAAGGATGAAGGTAAGTAAGCTCATGAGGAGCGGATAAATGAATAATGTTCGGATAAATTAAATGTCAGTAGAGTGAGGGGGTGCCGAGGAGCCCTCCACCAAAAAAGGCGGAGAGGGCTCGCGGCGCGCCCGAGGGGCGAGGCGGGGCAGCAGGGTGGGGCGGCAGGGGGGGTGCACTGCGTCAGGGGTCAGGTTCCCTCTGGGGGCGGCGAGTGTCCGTGGCCTGCGTCGACAGGGAGCGGGCGGCCAAAAAGGAGGAGGCCCGCTCCTTGGCGAGATCCGGTGAGGAGGTCCGACGAGGGTCGAGCAGGGGGGCAGCGAAGTCCTCAGGGCTCGGCGGGGTGGCGGTCGGGGGCGAGTCAGGTGGGTCGCTGAAGGCGGTGTCGTGGGGGTCGGCGGCTGTGATGTCTGCGGAGGGTTCTTGGTGGGGCTGGGCTGGGCTGTGGCCTGAGGCGTGAGGTCCGAGGTGATGGTCCCCGGCTGTGACTGGGAGGCGCTGCGATCGGTGGTCGCTGGGAGGATGTCGGTGGACGGCGGTGTTGATAGGGTCGGCGGCTGTGATGTCGGCAGAGGGTTCCTCGTGAGGCTGGGCTGGGCTGTGGGCTGAGGCGTGAGGCCCGAGGTGGTGGTCCCCGGCTGAGGCTGGGCGGCGCTGCGATCGGTGGTCGCTGGGAGGTTGTCGGTGGGAGTTGCGGGGCTGTCGGCAGTGGTGAGGGTGAGGCGCCGGAGGGGGCCCCCCGGGCCGGCCGGGGGGGAGGCCGGCGGATCAAAAATCCGCCGAGGTGGACGGGGGGGTCTGGCGCTCACGGGTTTGTTTTGTGATGCAGTCGGCCTCGCTGTGCATGGTTAGGACGTGCCTCACGTTGGCGCAGTATGCACAGACGTGACGGCGCCTGTCCCCCGCTTCACCGTGGGCCTCCCCGACGTGGGCCCGATCGCACGAGGCGGGGGCGCGGTTCCAGGCCGGGCAGGGGGCCCCGTGGGTGTCCCTGTCGTAGGTGGCTGCGGGCGTCGGCTTGGACTCGGGGGAAGTGCGCGCCTCGGTGGAGAGGGTCGAGTGGGCGGGCGGGGGGTGGCGGTGGCTTGGTCGTCGGGCATGGCGAGGCAGTCTAGTCTTAGGAGGTTAAGCGCTACCGGGTCGTGCCACCCCTGGGGGAAGGTTCCGTCCGCGATAGAGGTAAACACGGTCTCGGAGTACCGGCGGACGGTCGCCCAGGGGTAAATGAGGTTATCCCGGCAGACTGCGAGGTGGTGGTGGTGGAGTCCGTGGGCGGAGTGGGCGGGGAAGTCGGGATGGTCGATGAGGGTGAGGAGGGCGAGGGTATACTCGTCCTTCGTCGCCTCCCCCCTCTTCACCGGCTTCCTCTCGGGCCCTCGCTTTACTAGGTCGGAGGGGAAGATGTAATTGGCCGGGATTCCTTGGCGCCTGACGGAGTGTCGCGCCTCGGCGGATGCCAAGATCTCCCGGACGGCGTCGGCCGCGGAGGCGGGGCTGTGCCGGGTGTGCCCCTCATGGTAGGCCGGCGACGTGATGGGCGGTGTTTGTGTGGAGAGGTGGCGGTACCTCTCGTACTCCGGGTGAGCGGCTCCGGGGAGGGTCGCCTGAGGCGGCGGCGGGTGCCGGGCCGCGGCGGTGGCAGGCGCCCGAGGTGTCTCCAGGGAGTCGATCCGGGCGTGAAGGTCGATCGCAGCCTGGCGCGGCGGACTGCTGATGGTCGAGCTGGATGCGCTGGAGTGCCTCCAAGAGTGTCGACATCTCGGAGCCCGAGGTGCGGCCCGAGGGCGCCGCGGGGGACGCCGGGGCGGAGGCCGGGGAGTCGTCCCGGCCGGGCGCTGAAGAGGGCCCGGGGTGCGGGGGGCGGCCCGGGATCCCTTCCGTCCACGTCCTTTTCCCTGAGGCATGCTGAGGCTGAGCTGGGGCAGCGGTCTGAGGTGGAGGAGCCAAGGAAAATGCAGGGAGCTGGAGGGCGGCAGGAGGGTGAATGCTGAGGGAGGCCGGCGGGCGGCCTTATAAGGGAAAGGGGGGAGGCGCGGCAGGAGCTGAGGTGTGAATGCTGGCGGCCCGGGGGAGGGCGAGAGGTGGCGAGCAGCGGCGTCGGGTGAGGCGCGAAGGCTGCGCGACCCGGCGGGGGGGGGGGGGGGGGGGGGGGGCGGGGAGAAGGGAGGTGGCGACGCGCTGCACCATCTGCCGAGGTGAGCAGGCGGCGCGACACGGGGCGGGGGAGGGTCTCTTCCTCTCCTCGCATCAAACGTAATGCTTCGCATTACGACCAATGCTGAGCATAAGGCTAGGAAGTGACGAGTGTCAATTTTATAAGTCATTCGTTTGACTCGACCGGGGACCGAACTGACGATTCGGCCACCGCGCCCGGTCGGAGTACAGGAAGATGGCAGTGAATATGGGGTGCACTGATGAGTGTTGATTCTCCACCACTTCATACGAACATGGGAACCCTGCAATCTCCTCCACTTAAAGCAGCGCCGGGAACCAGGCCTCGCCAGTTATAACACCTTCGGTGCTGGAGACTCTCTATAGCGGCTGGCTGTCCTCGGGGTCACTTTCAGGTCACGTGACTGAATGTGTCGCCACCCCCCACTAGAGAGTCCTTACGGGGTTCATACAGCTATTCAGCAACCAAATTTAAGGCCTTTTTAGGGCTTTTTCGGGTAAGAAATTCTTTTTTTTAAGGCCAAAAGATATGACATTATAATGATTATATACATGTCAACTCTTTATGGTCTTACTTCACCAGGTTTCTGTACGCTATTTTTATGAAGCAAAAGAAGCAACTAGGGAATTAACATCTTTATTATACTTAACAATTGTCCTAAATTAGTTAATAAGCCACACCTAGACATTCAAAACACTGTTGTCAAACAAATTTTTAAGAGACACCTTCAAGGCTTTTTCAAGATTGTGCGAACCCTGCCTTATATAGGAACGGCGCGGTTTGAGCACTGTGGCCATGTGACGTCTTCAAGATGATATAATTACTGGGGAAAAAAGATTGTTCTGAATCATCAAAATTAGTCTTACACGTAATTAAATTAGTTTTGAAGCTGAAAACGAACCAGTTGAATCCTGCATATAAGGAAGTATTTGAAAACACAGATGATGCCATTTACAAACCCAGGCTGAACTTTTTTCGGTCTCAGACTAAAGCCCCGTTCACACACGGGCCTTAAGTTGGAGACAAGGAAGCCTGGGATGGTGCAGGTAACAAAAGAGGCAACAAGAGGTAGTGATGGCTCCAGACTGATAATAAACGGAGCCAAAAACAGATCATATGAGAGGAGTACTGAGTACATGAAGGCAAGGGAATGGAATACACTGGGAGTAGAAGAAAGAAGTACATGGACAATAGAAACATATAAACAATTAATCAAAAGAGACTAATGCACTGCTAGACTAATGACAACAACAAATAAAATGAATTAACAAAGAAAAAGAAAGGTAGATAAATAAATAAATAGAAAATACACTGATAATTTAAGCAAAGTTTGAGAGGGTATAGATGATAGGTATGATACATACAAAAGGTCAACTTTAAACTTAAAATCAAAACCTAATGACCACTAACACAGCAAGGTGAAGACATTCAGAGAAATTAACTATTGGTAACCAAACAATAATCCGATTGTAGAACAAACAAACTCACAGAGGTTTGGGGGATGTGGGAGAATGCTTACAAACAGAGAAAGAATGCATGCAGTAGTTAGCTACACAACAACTGAAAGTGATAAAAAGAAGGCGAGTCACAAGACTATTACTGTCTAGTGGCAAAAACAAGTCATTTGACTTAACCGTTATGGGCAGCATAAATACACCCATCACAAAAAAGTTGCCTCAACTAGTTCACCGCATCTAATCCACCTCACGAAGCGGTCTACATGAGACAAACTAGTTGAGTCCAATCAGCCCTAATTCAGTTCAATGGCGCATTCACATGGAAGTTTTGAGGCGACATAGATGAAGCAAACTAGTTGAGGCGACTTAACGTGTGTGTGTGTGTGTGTGTGAACGGGGCTTTAGAGACTCACTTAGCGGGTTTAAATGCGGATTTGGAAATCTGGGTACCAAACCAAGTCTTCAAACATCTCCAGGGGTCTCGCTACACAACATAAGGGATGCCGGGCCCACCATTTGTCGACAGCATAAATTGACTTATTCAATAAGCCCACCATCCGTTGGCAGCAACTTACACACACTGCCTATAAGTGGAAGCAGCTGTACCGATTCCCGCCATCCCTTTTACCGATTCCCGCCATCCCTTTCCTGAATACTGGGGATCAACTGATATTCCCCCATGGTTGTTGAGATGCTCTCAATCATCGTACATCTAGCAGAACTAAGGACTGAGGAAGTCTCAGACACATCTGCCTGCCTATCCTAGACCATACTTGGATGTTCGTAATCAGTATCCAGACCACTTCTGCAAGCAAGGACAGGTTGGTTAGTTGGTTGTTGAATTTGATGTCCTAGCAACATCTAAAGTCATATCAGGACGGTTACTGACTTGTGGCAGTGTGCACTCATGGCGATGGTGATTTTATAATAGCGTTTCACCACTGGCAGACCAGGCTGCCAGCACCATGATCTGAAATCCCACTCAGTCACATTATCCTGACACTGAGTCAACCAGTCCTTGCCCTATCTTAATAATGCCGAGCAACGGGCTAGGAAGTGACAAGTATAAATTCTTAAGTCATTGGTTTGACTCGACCAGGGTTCGAACACATGGGTTCGAACCCCACGCTCTACCAAAAGGAGAGACAGACGCTCAACTCATTCGGCCATCCCGTCTCCAAGGACAGATAATTGCTGTACCAATCTCCCATGGTTGGTTATAATATAAGCTAGATATTCAGTCATTCTCGATACAAGCACAATTTTCAGGCCTTGCACTTTTTCTCACATTAGAGTGCATTGAGAACTCTGACCAAACAAATTGTGTCTACAGCGACTCTTTTTCATGGATCCTGATGGTTGGACATCTCTAAGTACTGAGAAAGGTGATTCTGAAAATTAATTCCTTGTCAATGGTAGGATACAACATCCACCACCAGCCTACCATCTGAGGAGTGACGGCAGTGGCAAAGCTGGTGTGGGTGGCAACTCACTACATCCTCCACGGAAAAGATATGCTGGGTTTTAAAATGTTGGAAAAAAAAACCATGAAACCAATCTAAACCAGTCTCTGCATTAGCTGCATTGGCCAATGATAGGAATGCAGTTTACTCCCCACCCCCATGGGTAGGGAACCGAGCATTAACTCATATCAAAGTTATTTTTAGTCCATTATCTTGTACCCGGTTTGAGAAAGTATTAGTCCCGCTGGACAATATATATTTCAGACAGGGTAGTTTCAAGTCTAGGTACTAAAAAACAAGACATAAGAACGGAAATAACTGTGCAGTCATAATATAAATTATAATTTTACACAACACACACAAATCGAGATATACTGCATTTTGATGGTTCCTACATGCAACCAGATAGGGTGGCCGAATGAGATGAGCGTCCGTCTCCTGTTTTGGGAGATCGGGGGATCCGAACCCAGGGGTTCATGGGTTCGAACCCTGCTCGAGTCAAAGCAATGACTTAAAAATGTATAATTATACTTGTCGCTTCCTAGCCAGGCGCTCAGCATTATTAGGATAGGGCAAGGACTAGTTGGCTCAGTGTCAGGTTAATGTGACTGAGTGGGATATCAGGTCATGGTGCTGGTGGCCTGGTATCCCAGTGGGTCAGCACTATAAAAGTCGCCATGAGTGCACACTGTCACAAGTCGGTACCTGTCATGATATGATGTTAGATGTTGCTAGGACGTAAAACAACAACAAACAAACAAACGGCTCCTAAATGCAGCTGTAATATTCAGATTAGTCTAGTGGAGAGCTTTAATTTGATGCATACATGTGCATGATGCATGTCAGTTTATTTTGATGAATAAGGTCGAAGCAGACTCCTAACTGAGGATACCAACTGATACCTGTTTCACCAAATATTTACATATTCAGTATTATGATGTTAAAATAATAACCCTCTTTCCATTATATAAAGCAACATGACCGAGGTATGATTTATTTTAGAATAGTTATTTTAAATACCTACTGTTAATTCCATAAAGAATTTTTTCATTTTAAAATTCTCGTCCTTATTACATTCTGGTGAGGTTTAGCTACAGAAACCCTTTCACGCCCAAAAGACATACACACGCGCACACACGCACACATACGCGCACACACACAGACACAACCGGCGTGCCAAGTAGCGCTGTTGCCATTGCATCCGGAATTGGAATCAGAAATTCCTACGAGTGAGTTCAGAATTCTCATCTCCCAAAGTGGACAAAGGGGCACACCCACTGTGATATACAGTAAGTGGGAATTCTGATTCTGATTGAAAGCTGTGGCCGAAGCTCTCGTGGCATTGTGTTTATTCACACACACAATTACTTCCAAGCATACCGAGCGCGGTGGCCGAATCGGTAGAGCGCAGGCCTCGCGTGCAGGAGATCGGAAGTTCGATTTCCGGTCGAGTCAAACTAATGACTTATACAATTGATACCTGTCGCTTCCTAACCTAGCGCTCAGCATTAATAGGATAGGGCAAGGACTGTTTAGCTCTCTGTCAGGATAATGTGGCAGTGGGATATTGGCTCATGGTGCCAGCAGCCTGGTTTCCCAGTGCAGCAACACAATAAAGTCACCATGAGTGCGCATTGTCACAAGTTGGTACCCATCCTGATATTACCTTAGACATTGCCAGGATCTTAAAACCAACTTACAAACACATTCTCCTCGATCAATCCTGAAAGATTGCAAAGAATGTGCAGTTATGACCTATGACCCACCACTCTCTCCCCATGCAGGGGGCGGGGGACTATAAAGACCTTTGTTGTGGTATGGGTTTTGCTAACCATGAATCCATTTTTTTTTAAAACAGCCTTCTTGTAGTAGGTAAAGGTTATAACACTGAGGGTTTCCTAATCATACCCCACACCTGGCGATGCAAGATTAGTGTTGAGCCGAGTGTCTGTCCATGACAAGTAGATTGAGACAAAAACATCGGATTAGATTGTTTGTTTTGGTTTTACATCTTAGATATATTAGAAATAATATAAATCGCCGATTACTAAAAACTGCGGAAATGCTTTGACTAAACCATCCACCAGTAAACCCTTCAGCTTGTCATCTGACTAGTTGCTGAACTCAAAATGTAGTGACATGAATCTAGCCCCAGAACTAAATATCCGCAATGCTTTCGAGGCACAGCAACAGACACTGACAAGTCTCCTTGTTCACTAATGGAGAAATAAGAACGCCAATCGCACTCTATAAAAATCACATGAACAAAAGAACAGAATTTTGTGACTGCTACTTAAAATCTGTCGAATTGGTGATTCTAAAATAACGCAGCAATAGTGCCTGATTATAATTACACACACATCCTCATTATTCGCGCAATGTCGTCTGCTGAGTGAATGATTTGAGTGGAGCGGGAAAACAGCCTTTACCCGCAGCACCTTGGGTATTGTGCCTATCAGTATCAACTCGGCCCTCGGCTTCGTGCATAGTTGAAACACAGTGCCAGAAGTAGCCAGTTTCCTCAGACTTTCTCAGCAAAGAGATCTCATATCAAAGATTTTCTAGTTGAGAAAAAAGAAAGAAGCATGTTAATACTGTTGGTTGGTTGTTGGGGTTTTACGTCATGGCAACATCTAAGGTCAGATCAGGACAGGTACCGACTTGTGACAGTGCACACTCATGGTGACTTTTATAGTGCTACCCCACTGGGAGACCAGGCCCACCAACACCATGACCTTATATCCCACTCAGTCACATTATCCTGACACTGAGCCAACAAGTCCTTACCCTATTCTAATAATGCCCAGCACCTGGTTAGGAAGCAACAAGTATCAATTTTTAAATCAATGGTTTGACTCGACCAGGGTTAGAACCTGTGGCCAAAATAGGAGATGGAAGCTCAACACATTTGGCCATCCCGTCTGGTCGAAGCGCATTATGAAGAATAACACAGATATATTGATGATAATTATTGATGACTCATTAGCTCTGTGCGTGTGTGTGTGCGTGAGTGTGTGTGTGCGTGCGCGCGTGTGTGTGCGTGTGGTTGTGTGTAATTTGTGTTCTTAAATATTAAAGTTGCGGATGCGCTCTTAGATAACTTCCTGGAACTGGCCCCAGAATCAGAGAAATAGAGTGATCAAAAGCACAGAAAGTGGCCTCCGTCCTCTTGATTCCACGCTGACACTTGAAGTCAATTATAAGCTCGGTGCTTAACCATTTCAATGCCAAACTGCCACAGATTTAGAAATTGTCTTCCTTATTATCTGATCTGTAGTGTTATTTTCTGTCACAAAATATCGGTTATTTGAACTAAGATTAAAGGAAACAAACATTTACTATAACCTGCATCCGAGAATATTCTATGGTCATTAGAGGTGACGAGCTTAAGATCTTGGTGATCTTTGTTCAGCAAAGATTAATTTGCCAGTGGACAAACAAATGCACAGGTAGTGAGTGCCTAGTGGTTACCGGCAATGTTGTCAGTGGGCGGAAGCGGCTGCTTAGGCACACCCAGTAGTAGGCAGAGGAAGAAGAAGGCGGGGGGGGGGGGGGGGACCTATTTTCAAACATGTTTGTCGCCATCAATAAAGAGCTCAAAATACAAGCAATTAATCATACTCCCCCTGGATGGCATTTTACAGTGCGCCGAAGTAGGTACATAGGGGATAGTGAAAGGCCAATCCGCCAGATAAGGTGTTATCGGGGGTACTGCAGACATAGTTAAAACTTAAAGTCGCAAAATGGGTTTGCCAAGTGATAAACGACTGGGTGTTAAAGTTGCATAGTCCGATGGTTTTGAGTTTGTATCATTTTCTGAGATAAATATATTATGTTGATCGTTATAATCTAGCTTACTTTAGTTTGAAGTAATATTGCCTTAAAATGACTAGCTTCGGAGATATTTGAAGTATAAACATGGACAATTAATTTTGGAATGCTTGACAAAACTCTGACCCCATAGGCTTCACCAGCAACAGGGTCTATTACATTCTTGTCGTGAATATGGCCTATGCTGCCGACACGGCGAAAAACAACCACCCATCAATCAATCAATCTATTACATTGAGTTAGCATACCCTTCTATGCAGCAATAAATACTTAATAAGTGCAACAATATCTAAAGCCTGGTACACACCTCCCGTATTCGATTCACGTGCTAAAACTGACTGCCCGACGCGACCCGTCACAACATGACCCGTCCCGTTTCCCGACTAAAACTGCCCGAATCATTTTTCGAATCTCATAAGATTCCAGTCTTAAGTCCTAAATCTGAGTTTTAAGTCGCGAATCGGAAGGCTCAAGTGTGTTAGGGTGTCACACACCTAAAGACTGAAACCGACTAAAACTCAAACTTAGTCGGGAAATGGGCAGTTTTAGGTTTTATACGGGAGGTGTGTACCGGGCATTAGTTGGATATGTAGCTTCAAATATGGATAAGTGCTTTGTTTTGGAAAATTTGTTGGGTTTATCGGGCTATGCAACTTTATAAGCTTAGCTTAGATCATGTTACCTCAATAAAATGCCACGATCATCTTTGTTTTTAAAATATGATTACTACTGCTTGATCAGCACATGTTGATGCATAAGGCTTATTCAATAAGTAGGCTTAAAGTTGCATAATCCACCCGTTTTGAGTTGTTGCCCTATCTTTTCATAGGTTGATCACTACAATCTACTTTATTTTAGTTTGAAGTAACTTTTATTTTAAAGGGTTAACTTGGAGGATATTTAAATTTAAAGTTAAAACACATCAAATTGATTTCAGTGATTTCAGTGAGTGAACTAAGCGACTCATTAGCAAGGGTACTGTGGTGTTCTCTGTGGTGGAGTGGTTAGAGTGTCTAGCTTTTTTCCTAGGTCAGCCTCCCAATCTGAAAGTCGGTCATTCGATTCCCCATGCCCCCATCTCTGCCAATTTGGATTTCCACCCACTGTGTATAACGTACAGCGCCATCAAAGGCCAGTTGCTCTCATACCATGTCTATGTGGTGTGGGAGGTTAAAAATCCCTTGAGTTGGTAAAAGTGTAGGCTCGGACTTTCTATCGACAAACTGTCTAATGGTGAAAACAAGTCTATTCAGCCTTATCCATGATAGGCAGTATAAATCTTCAAGAACACCCAAATACTGGACACTGGCTTTGTTTATTGATTTTTTTAGCATAGCAGCACAGCACAGAAGCAGCAAGCTGCAATACATGTTTAATGAGTGCATCAGTATCTAAGTTGGATATGTACACTGAAATCTACGTAGGTGTTTTGGTCTAGATAATATCACGTGTTCATCGGACTATGCAGATTTAACCCCACCCTGTAAAGAACATCTGGACTCCATGAGTTGTGTCAAAGACCCTATAATACTAAGACGGCTCACTCCCTATCTCTCCCATGATAATGTAAATTCTGCAGTGCCACCTTGTGGTGGGTTTGATCGGCCCAGCTGCTGGTTGGTGTTTCACATGTAAACACATACAATTATATTATACATGAGATAGGTAAGTATGAATACACATCAATATGAAATTGCTGTGGACAAATACACATCATCATCAGCATCATCATCAGCATCGCCATCATCACACATCTTTCACATTCATATATACATTTATACATATAATATAGCACCTGTTTAACCAAGAGAACAGCCAGCGCACCAAGTGGTGGGTTTGATCATTTTGATTACACAGTACAGGCTGAGTGAGCCGTCTTAGTATTATAGGGTCTTTAGTTGTGTGTAGCAACTAACTTTATTTAGAACCTTACGTCATACTCGTGACATAGGAATACATATATACCACACACACCCCACTCCACCCCACACCCCGACCCCAAATGGAAGCGATTGCTAGAATTACAATTAGGTACTTGCACTTAGCTGTTTGATCCAGAGAAGATTCGATAAAAACAATGACTCACCTGAAACAATATCAAAGTGGTTAATATGTGGTATCATGTCTCAGTGTGTCTATCACACAAACTAACACAAATGGGTGGAAAGACACATGCTAACATTTCATCAATTATCAAAGCTCTGTGCATTCTTCTCTCAGTAAGAGAGTGTGTTCCTTATACCTGCTCCTTTCAAGGATGCCCAATTTGGTAGCAAACACAAAACATTGCTTGCAAAAAGCAAGTAGACTTTCCGATGGCTTGGGGGATAACATACCGGAGAGTGGGGTCGAGTGGTGGAGCTGGGCAAGGCCTGCACGGTCAATCGACAATTATTTAACTTGCTATTATTTTTTTTTAAAGATTGAATTATGTCCGTGAATACATGTGTAAAGTCGTCGGCCGGCAGCCATAGTTGTGTAGGCAGGCTAAATAGGAAATCACTACAGGCAAGTATAAGAAAGGTAGAGTATAAAGTGTGCAGGAAGACAGAGAGCTTGCACCCTCAGGTTTATTATTATATAGTGGTTTTAGAATCCAAGATGGCCTGTCACATGACCAGATCTGCCAATCAACAGGAAGCATCCACATATCCACCAATTAATAGCAAGCATGCTTGTAACCATCCTTGGTTGTTTTGGTTTCACTGCCCTTTTGTGTCTGGGTGTGCAGTGATCTGTATCTAACAGTTGGGGGGGGGGGGGGGGGGGGGGGTTGTGAGCAGAGCTGCTAAGGCCCTATCACACTAACAGTAGTGCCCCTCTCACATTATCTATAGAATACACAGTGTCTATTTAATCTAGGTAAAGGATCACCAGCACTACACAATACCATATGCATTTGGTCATATTACATCATTTACCTTATATATAACATTTGTAATCCCATATAGACCAGTTCACATCACCCACCAATGTGCAATTATCGGAATATTTTACACATGGACACCAGATATATGGTACCCAGTTTCAGAGAACGGCCCATTTACACAACATCATCGACCATCTCGTCTATAAATATACGAGCCTCAACTCGGAGACAGTCGGCCGCCCCGTGCAGTCAGAACCCAACACGAGGCACCAACCACAGCCCGATTGGTTGGTTGTTGGAGTTTTACCTACTGGCAACATCTAAGGTCATATCAAATCATGTACCGACTTGTGACAACGCGCACTTATGGCAACTTCATAGTGCTGCCCCACTGGGGAATCAGGCTACTGGCATCATGACCTGATATCCCACTCAGTCACATTATCCTGATACTGAGCTAACCAGTCCTTGTCCTATCCTATTAATTCCCAGTGACAGGTTTTGAAGGGAAAAATATAAATTTTATAAGTCATTTCTTTGACTCGACCTAGAACCAAACTCCGGATCTCCCGCATGCGAGGCCCACTCTCTCCCGGTTCGGCCACCACGCCGAGTGCCACAACCCGAAGCTAGTCCTCTAAGTGATCTATTTCTCCTGTCTCGCGTGGCGCTGATGGACAACGAGAAGTGCGGAGAACACCCCATCTTGTCAACAAACAATACTACTAAATTGGTGCTAAAATTAAAAAGCCACATCAAGACTCCTCCAGGCGTGTGCCGGAGGGCTCATTGTCCAGTCCGTTTCATCAATGAATCGGAATGGCAACAGATGCAACAAATGTTTTAAAAAACCCACAAAAAAACCTCCTCCCCCCAAAGAAAACGCACACACAAAAAAAAACATAAGTGGTTTGGTGTTGATTGTTGGAATTTTACGTCCTGGCAACATATAAGGTCATATCATGACGGGTACCGACTTGTGACAGTGCACACTCATGGTGACTTTATAGTGCCGCCCCACTGGCAAATCAGGCCGCCAGCTCAGTCACATTGTCCTGACACTGACCTAACCAGTCCTTGCCCTATCCTATTAATGCCGAACATCAAGCTAGGAAGCGACAAGAATCAATTGTCTAAGTAATTGTTTTGACTCGACCAGGAATCGAACTCCCGATCTTCCGCGAGGCTTGCGCTCTACCGATTCGGCCACCGCGTCCGGTCACAACATAAGTAATAGTTGTACTGCTTATGAAAGATACAAAGCAGAAGACGTCAATACTTTCGCGAATACAAGAATTATATTAGCCTTCTGTAAGGAACTATTATAGTATTACTGTATTACTATTAACAAAGTATCAGCATCGGTAGAGCGCGATTATACAATCGTGATCTCAGTAGTATTGGATGGAAATGGTCCGTAAAATGTTAGTGAAGTATACCTTAGGAGACATAACAGCTCCGTAGTGGTCCATTGCTTCAGGAAGATGCCAAACAAATGATGTGCCCGTCTGGCTGTCTGTCTAGCTGTACAGATGTGTCTTAAGTATGCTGTTTGTATGTCTCTGCTCTGTCAATAAGAGTGTGTAGAACTGTCAGTGTATGTGTGTATATATAGATATCTGTATATACAATATATGTATATATGCATAGATAGATAGGTAGACAGACAGCCAGACAGACAGACAGACAGAGACAGAAGGACAGACAGACACATACAGACATACAGATATATAGATAGATAGATAGATAGATAGATAGATAGATAGATAGATAGATAGATAGATAGATAGATAGATAGATACATAGATAGCTAGATACATAGACAAATAGCTCTATGTGCAATACTATAATGCCTTATTGTGATAATACTAGTAAGACATTGTATAGGAAAATTGTTTGTTTATACAGGTACCGAACCTCTTATCTGGCTTCCAGAAATCCGGAATTTAAAAAAAAACAGCTATTTTTTAAACTGGTTAAAAACAATTTCGTTCTTTACTTTTCAGAATTTATTTTATACTTTAAATATATATCTAGGCTGTCTTTAAAAAAGGCCCGGAAAATCCAGAAATCCGGGTCACTTCCGTTCCTAAGCTGGCCAAATATTTGGTCCGGCACCTGTATTCACATCAGCCTTATGTAAATATAAACAAACCATTATTTGATAACATGTCTCACTGCTATATCATGCACTTCCTAGCCTGGCACTCGGCATTAATAGGATAGGGCAAGGGCTGGTTAGCTCAATGTCAGGATAATGTTACTGAGTGGGATATCGGGTCATGGTGCCAGCGGCCTGATTTCCCAGTGGGGCAGCAGACTCATTAGCGACTCATTAGTGTCTAGCTTTTTTCCTAGGTCAGACTCCCAATCTGAAGGTAGGTGGTTCGATTCCCCATGCCATGAGTGTGCACTGTCACAAGTCGGTACCTGTCCTGATTATGACTTTTAAGTAGAGTTGCCAGGACGTGACGTAAAATTCCAACAACCCTTTCCTGACACACTGAGGTCAACTGCTAACTCCTGACCGATATAGAAATACTAGTATTTGAAATACTACTCTTCCCCACCGCGACGCAATACATGTGTGAGTGTTCGTTCGTGCTTCTCCCTCAGCCAAGTGGCCATGGTGAAAAGAAATGACGACAAGTAGGCCAGTAGGGAGGTAAACGTGACAGTTCAGAAAAAAAGAAGTCAGGCAGCTCATTCTCGTGAGAGTGAGAAGTTAGTTCCAGAAGTCCCCAAAAGGATCACACTAGGTTTTGTCAACAGATTGCCGCCATCGCCCTTTGGTTTACGGGTGGTCGGTTGGTTGATGTTGTTGTTGTTGTACGTCCTAGCAACATCTAAGGTAATATCAGGACGGGTACCGACTTGTGACAGTGCGCACTCATGGCGACTTTATAGTGCTGCCCCACTGGAAGACCAGGCCGCCAGCACCATGCCCTGATATCCCATTCAGTCACATTATCCTGACACTGAGCCAACCAGTCGGTTGGTTGATTGGTTGGTTGTTTTATGTCCTGGCAATATCTATTTTATACATTAAAGCTGCATAGTCCGGTGAAAACATCAAATTTTCAAAACCAAAACAATTATCTAGACTTGATTCTACATCTCTAACTTAGATACTGTTGCGCTTATTGAACATGTGTTGCTACATAATAGGGAATACTGAAGCAATTTAATATAACCTGTTACTGTTGATGCAGAAGCCTATGGCTATGGTGTCAACAGTTTTGGCATGCTTGCCAACATTTATTGACCATGGTTGCACTTAAATATCTTGAAAGTTGGCCATTAACAATAAAAGTTACTTTAAACTAAAGTAAGGTAGATTATAATGATCAACCTAATGTATTTATTTCAGAAAATGTCAGAAATTCAAAACCAACGAACTATGCAACTTTAAGCTAGTTCCTTATTCTCTCACATGGCGCCACCTGCGAGTGATTAACTGCCACCTACTTCCGCTATTGTATGCCGGATTTTGAAAAGAATGTAAAAGCTGCCTAGTCCGATGAAGCATCAACTTTTCAAAACCGAAACAATTATCTAGAATTGAATTACATATCTAACTTTGATACTGATACCCTTATTAACCATTTGTTGCCACATAGAAGGGAATGCTGAGTCAATTTAATAGAAGCTGTTACTGCAGAAGTCTATTGTGTCTGAGATTTGGCGTGTTCGCCAAAACTAATTTGACTTGTTTTCACTTCAAATATTTCAAAACATAACCACTTAAAATCAGTTACTTCAAACTGAAGTCACATAGATTATAACAATCAATTTAATATATTTATCTCAGAAAAATGCCAGAAACTTAAAAACCATTGACTATGCAACTTCAAGAAGAGTACCGAGTGCACAGATACACAAAGATAGCGTTACATGGACAACCCACTCGTGGTGCAATGGTTAGGCTTACAGCAGACCCAATCTCTGGCCGATTACGTTCGCTAAATTGGCGAATGACACCATTAATGTCGTGTATTTAAGTTTGGGCAGTGGTGAGATAAATTGGGGATAACTGCGCCCGGAAGTAGCGGGAAGTATTCGCATCCCCCACGACCCCTGTTACTTGAGCCAGGTCGGGGACCATCTGCTCACGTGGGTTTAAGTGAGCTTCCGGTCCGACTGCGCATCGTTCTGGAAACAAGTCGGTTAGGCGGCACAATATCCGCCATTAAAGTGTTCGACTAATGCCACCTTGGTTGTTGGAGTTTTACGTCCTGGTAACATCTAAAGTCATATCAGGATGGGCATTGACTTGTGACAGTGCACACTTATGGTGACTTTATAGTGCTGCCCCACTGGGAGACCAGGCCGCTTCCACCATGACCTGATATCCCACTCAGTCACATTATCCTGCCACCGAGCCAACCAGTCCCTGCCCTCTCCTAATAATGCCTGGCTAGGAAACGACAAATATCAATGTTGTAAGTCATAGGCTAAACTCGATCGGGAATTGAACTCCCGACCTTCCACACAGAAGACTGCGCTCTACCGATTCGGCCACCGCGTCCGGTGTTTGCATAATGACTGATGGCATGCATGGGGGGCGGTGCGGGGCGGATCTGCCACAACACACATTCATTCCCAGTATTTAGATTGCTTCTGAATTGATATCCCTAGTACAGTCCATTTAAATGTAATAGACTATAGAGCCTGAGTGTGAGAAAGGGAGCATTTTATAGAGATTCAGTGAACTATAACCCCTGATGCTGTCCTAGTAGAATGCATTAGACAGTGGTACCAGCTCTTGTTGCTTTCCACTTTGTGAGGGCAGTTGTCTTAATGACCTGATTAGTAGCTTTGCAATAGATATGGGGTTAGTTAATTCTGTGTCATGTGTATGTGGGAGGGAGTCTTCTTTTTTTTCTTTAAATCCAGAGATGGTAGCTTTATGGGGGGCATAGATAATTTTTAATTCGGATAATATTACTGAGAGACAGAGTGAAAAGAGGCAAAATCGGCAATATTGTATACCTCATGAGGTAGGTAGGTAGCTGGGTTGTGGCACTACCACACTACCTACACACTCCCTACACTAGAAACGCACTGTCAATAATTGATGCCATTAAATGTGGTAAAACATACACGGTTCTGTAATATTTCATAGAAGAGGCATTACCGGGAAAAGTGAGAGTAGCTTGTGTTTTCACAAGTATATTCAGTTATAGAAATAAGCAAAATTGTTCACTTGTCCATAGGACAAGTCTGGTGTGATTTTCATTTGTCTGGCTGAATCTTGTACACAGTATTGGCTTTATTATCTCAGTTAACCTCCATGGGTATGCAAATAAAACTACGCACATAAATCAAAATAACTAAACAAATGTAATAAATATTGTACATTTTCACTTGTCCAGCGGAAAACCTCAAGCCATATTCTGCTTGTCCATGCCTGCTCTCACTTGGCTCGGACAAGTGGATAAGCTTATATTTCGAATGCTATTATTTACCCTGCTATTCTATCTAAATCGAGATATGTTGCGACAGCAAATCATTCATTTATAGTATTCATTTTCTGAAAGTCATTCATCTAGTTTTATTTTTTTTAAATAAAAATAAGGGCATAAAAAAACACGAGCATGCATATGTATTAAAAGCCACAGACAAATTTTCAGACAAATTCTGACTTACTGAAAGCCAAAACTCCTTGTGCCACACACATGTATACACACCCGCGTACACACACACACACCCGCGTACACACACACACACCCGCGTACACACACACCCGCGTACACACACACACACCCGCGTACACACACACACAACCACACACACACACACACACACACACATATACATACATGCTTTGCTGAGGGACGGAGTGAGAGCTGCAACTGGGAGTTAGGTGAGGCAAGAGGGGTTTAGTAAAACACCAGGTTATTCGCATGCCTCTTGAACCAGTCTCAATCTCTGTGGTACACTGAACAGTAGAAACAAAGGTATTAGCAGTAGAGCAAGACGCCTCCCTCCTGAGAATTTACAACTTTGTCAGTGTTTGGACTAAAACCACAAACAATAGTCGCGTTGTTGGTAGTGTAGCATGTGGGATGGCAGCGTACATAACTGAGGCCAACACAACCATGTATGAAGTTTGGTAATATTACTTTACCGCTTTTGGTAATATTACTTTACCACTTTTAGTCAACCCTGTCAGGATGCTGCAGATAACCTTGCTTGGTCCTAGTTATAAGTTAGTTATAGTTATTCTCATTAATGTAGAAAGTGTATGGTTATGACCCCCCTCACAAGTGATAGCGACTGTTCAGCAGAACACAACACACATACCTGGCAACACAGTATTCTGGTAGAGAATCCTTTAATAATCACTAGTTTGGCAATAGCGTAGTGCAACAATATCAGCTTGGAGAGTCGAGGGGCCCTGGTTGGCTGTCCTATCAGTTGCAGAGCTCCACACATGGTTGATTGACAGCACAAACATTAGGTGGTAGAGACAACCTCCATCCCCCACCCCACCTGTGTACCATGCCATATGCGCTTTCTGGGGATATCCTTATATGTCTTTGTTAACTCTCTGCATGTTGTGTCACTATGGTTCCCATAACCCCTCTGCCTGCTGTGCTCCTTCCTTGTACTTTTTTGCCTTAGAAGTTAGAGTTAGAATCGGAGAATATTACACATGGACTGCAGCGCCACCATAGGCCAGAAATGAAAGCTACAGGGTCACGTGTCTTCACAACTACATATATAGATATGTGCAGATTCATACACTGAGCTTGTCACTACAATGCGCTTCACCCGAAGACAGCTGCTCGCTCTACATTACACTGCCACACTCCAACACACAGATGCTGAACACATCCAAGTGCTCACAGAATTACATATGGCTGCCTAACGAGCTGCTCTGTATGTGGGTGAGTGGGTGGGTGAATGAGCGATGGTCCGCTCCCTTACCCGTCACGCGGACAATCACTGTCAATAGTGATTGGAAAATGATAGCCGTGTTGAGATGATTGATGATCCGTGCTCCCGCTGATAACCTCCTCCACCCCCGCCCACACTCACCCTAACACACACCCACCCCTGCCCCCCTGCTGGACCCCTCATATAGACATGCGCGATGGCGAATGAATGAGGAGCTAAGGGACGGTTTGAGAAGTGTCAGGGCGAGGGCGAGGCAGAGGGCGGGAAGTGTGATGGTGTGGGTGGGATTGGGAGCTGTTGGGTATGTCAAATGTGTCATGAAAATAGCATTCATTACTATTAACACAACATTGTCTGAATCCTGATCAACAAGTGTTACAAATTACATTGGTCATCATGAATACACACTTTCGTGCTCGCACCACTTTATTACTATTAGGGCTAGATTCTTAGTAAAACAACCCCTAGGGTTCTCCGATGACTAAATGAAACAAAAGCTACATATATATATATAACAGTCCATGTCCCACTGGTAACTTCATATAAGAACATAGTGACAAACACAGGAGTAATTTGTGGTGGGTGGAGGTAGTAGAAAGAGGTTGTTGGGTGGGTCTGTATGGCGGCGCGTCACGTGGTGTCAGGCACGGACATTATAATACACGGCTGGCTGCTTTGCTGCGCACAATGAGGGTGGGGTGCGGGCAGTAGTTATAGTCGGTGTTATTTATAATGGTACCTGGGCGGACAGAGCTCCCATTTGTCACTGTGACAGTGCTGCCCGGTGATTTGGCGTGGTTGGCACTAGATAAAAGGTTCAACCCGGTGTGGTGGTTTCAGCGGGTTCCCGTGCTCAGAGGTGTCCTTCGCTTCTGCGCTGCTTCTGCGCATGCGCGGATTTCGCATCAACTCGGGTCACCTGAGCCACTTATTGGCGCATGCGCACATCCTACAAACTCGGGTCGAATAATCGAATACGCTTCTCCGCGCTCGGGTGGACAATCTTTTCTTTTTTTTTTTAATAACCGATAAAAATACAGCAAAGTAGGATTTAAAGTATTTTATGATGGCCCAGTTTACCTATATTTCCATTTAATTAATCTAAGTTATTCTTGTTATGCACATGGCACGTGTATTTGTCGACTCCACTCGCCGTGTTCTATTTGAATTTCTGACGACTCGGATGACCCGAGTCGCCCGGGTCGTGTTAATCGATTACGGCCCGTTGGTGCGAAATCCGCGCATGCGCAGAAGCAGCGCAGAAGCGAGGGACACCTCTGAGCACGGGAACCCGCTGAAACCACCACACCGGTACTTGCAGTACGGGTGAAAACCAACCCATTAGAAAAGGTAGTGAAAATGATCTACATGTTAGGTAATTGAAACGAGCAGATACATTCTTAATGTAAGAGGCAACATATATTCTTCACATACATCTTAATATTTACCTGCTACTTTTGATTTGAATAATATAATAAAACATGTAGTTTAATGGAATTTAAAAGTGAGATCGATGGCATTCTATGGTTGCCATCCTGTCTTTTTGCATTCTCGGCCATTTCACCAACTCTGTGCCGATATAAGTAGCAATTTGATATTGGAACCAGGGATTCCACTTGCTGTTCCATACTAAGGTTATGTTCGCCTGTATTTAGGCTATGTTGTGATTCACCCTTACTATACTGCAAGTATGGGGTAAATCTGTTATCTAGGTTCACACTTCTCGGTGTATCCACGTAATATAAGGAAGCCATCCACATAGAAATGCTTGTTTCTTTCTGGAAGTGACTGCCAACGAAAGCTATGCAAGCCATGCTGTTTGTTTGTTGTGGAATTCTGTCCTAGCAACATCTAAGGTCATATCAGGATGGATACCGACTTAGGACAATGCGCACTCATGGCTACTTTATATTGCTGCCCCACTGAGAGACCACGCTACAAGCAACATGACTTGATATCCCACTCAGTCACATTATCCTGACACTGAGCAAACCAGTCCATGTCCTATCCTAATAATGCCGAGCGCCTGGCTAGGAAGCAACAAGTATAAATTTTAAGTGAAAGTTGACAAAATCGACTAACCAGAAGGCTATATAGACTGAGGTGAAAGTTGACAAAATCGACTAACCAGAAGGCTATATAGACTGAAGTGAAAGTATACAAAATTGACTAACCAGAAGGCTATATAGACTGAGGTGAAAGTTGACTAAATTGACTAACCAGAAGGCTATATAGACTGAGGTGAAAGTTGACAAAATCGACTTACCAGAAGGCTATATAGACTGAGGTGAAAGTTTACAAAATCGACTAACCAGAAGGCTATATAGACAGAGGCAAATGTTTACAAAATCGACTAACCAGAAGGCTATATAGACTGAGACAAAAGTTTACAAAATCGACAAACCACAAGGCTATATAGACAGACGCGAAAGTTTACAAAATCGACTAACCAGAAGGCTATATAGACAGAGGCGAAAGTTTACAAAATCGACTAACCAGAAGGCTATATAGACTAAGACAAATGTTTACAAAATCGACTAACCAGAAGGCTATATAGACTGAGACAAATGTTTGCAGATCGACTAACCAGAAGGCTATATAGACAGAGGCGAAAGTTTACAAGATCGACTAACCAGAAGGCTATTATAATAAACGGAGGCGAAGGTTAACAAACTCGACACTCCATGAAAAATACCTGGAACGACATCAAATAAATATGCAGCCTAGAGTAAACGGAATGTTAACATTCAATTCTTGTAATGGATGGTCAGCAAAGAATAGAGAAGAGAGACAAACAAAATCGCGCTTCCTTAGACTAAATGGTTGAGAGGTTCAGCCCTTCCAACGCAGGTGGCATAGTGATTGTGTTGCGCACACGGCCTGCACCTATTCTGCCGCACTGAATGACTTACACCACCACACGGGGCGCTCTGATAAACGTTCCTGACCATGCTCATGCATATATTCATAGGTCTTTTCTTTTCTTTTCCCGGAAAGCTCATCTTATAATGGCCAGAGTTCCTTTGGGCTTAGTTTGCGATATAAAAAATAAAAAAATAAAAAGAGAAAAGAAGGGCGTGGCAGACGACTTAAGCCCGAGCACCATCTGTGTTCTTTATTGTGCAGCCATGGTTACCGCCAGCCCTGGTGAAGGCGCTTTCACACCGAGTATTTTAAGGGCGTGAAATGGGTGTAGGCGCAAAAAGTAGGGCTGTACGCAGGCAAAGCATGGTCATTTCTTAGTGGGGTCAGAATAGCTTCCCATTATGGAGTAAATGTATTGGCAATTTGCTACATCCAATGTTTGACCATGTAACCCACTCACTCATTCACTCTGAGTGAGTGAGTGAGTGAGTGAGTGAGTCTTATTTTAAACAAATCACCATTTCAACACCTATTTTAAAAGGGCTGATATCAAAATTTTACATTTGTATTTTTCTATAAACGTTTTTTAAAATAAAGGACAATTAAAATTTTGTGCGAAATAGACAGTAAATGCATTTTATTTGTAAACATATATTTCCTTTGACTGCATTGGATTAAAACAAAAAGTTTCTTTGTTGGGCTTTTATATCCTGGCAACATTAAGGTTAAATCAGGATGGGTTCCGGATGGGCACCGACTTGTGACAATGCGGCTTTCATTGCCACCTTATAGTGCTGCCCTACTGGGAGACCGAGCCACTGGCACCATGACCCGATAACCCACACAGTCACGTTGTCTTGATGATACTGAGCTAACCTGTCCATGCCCTACCCTAAACATGCCGAGCGCTAGGCTAAGTAGCAACATACTTCAATTTTGTGAGTCATTAGTTTGATTTGACTCAGCTGGGATTCTAATCGACCTTCAGCACAGGTTTGTGATGAAAATACAGGTACAACCACAACTGCTGTTGGAAGCATCCCAACAAGAACTATCAGTCTGACTGCCACGACCCCGAACACCACACCTGCCTGCCAGGCCTTGACCGAGCAGTAGGGAGAGAGGGGCTGGCTGGGACCAGCACCTGGTAACTTTGGCCCGACCTCCATCTTGTTTTGGTTGACCTCATTTTGACGGTGATGCCCGTAGGGGTTATGCGGATGTCTCTAGCCGCCAGGGTGTGTCCTGGGTTGTCTCGTGCTCCTGTCTGTAGGAGGTTGCCCTGGCAGAGTGCGGTGTAGTATCCTATTAGCAGTGCAGCTGTAAGCACTCGTGCTGTGGGGCTTGCCGTTGAGAGGTAGTTGATGACTTGCTGGAGGTCTATTGGGGTGAGGGGCAGTGCCTGTGTCGGTACGTGTGCTGACAGTCGTTGCACCCCCCGCTTCATCAGTGTGTTGGTGCTAGTGGCTCAATGTTGTATGTTTCTGCGAAATGGAGGTAGCGCTTTGCTTGTGCCGACTTGTTCCTGCAGGTGCCGGCTGTGAGGCCAGCGAAGTAGACCTGGAGTATTCTTTGTGGAGGTTGTTGAGGTATCCTGGTGAGAGAGAAGCAAATACGTTTTAGCGAGCCAGGTTACACTACAGGCCAGTTGTGAAAACATTGGTAAAGTCAGCTATTACTTTGGTTAGTGCTAGTTGGTTACATATGTTTGCTGCCATGCCACGAGCATTTTGGTTGGTTCTTCGTCTGCTCAGGGCATCCGCGAGGATCAGGTCCTTTCCTGGTTTGTGGTGTATGTCTATTTCGCAGGAGTTGGTGGCTGCGAATAACCATATTTCATGTGCGCAAGCTGTTAGGACAGGGTCCCTCCCTGTGCCATTGTTGAGTACTTGCTGACTCGCAGCATTGTCAGTGTTTATTATTATTGTGAACTCGTTTGGGTTTGGGGGGTGCCAGGGTCCTGAGTGCTACGACGAGGTTAATGGCCTCCAGGTGGACGATGTTGCTTGTGCTGTGTGCGAGATCGTCTGGGTACGCTTGTCCGTAGAATGTGGTTGGGGTGTGGGCCCCTCCCCCGGTGAATGAGGAGTCACACTCTATGACCCATGGTAGGCGTGGCTCGGTTTGAAGGAGGACTAGTCCGTTAGAGCGTTCCACGAATTCGAGGAACCAATGGATGTCGGCCCGTAAGTCATCTCTTACTTCTGTTTTTCCTATGAAAGGTGCTTCCATGAAGCGTCTGGCAGAGATGACACATCTCGCGATGGATTGTAGGCAGCCTGCCAGTTGTTGTAGGTCTTGTCGTGATGCTTGTCTGGGAGAGTTCCACTTCTCGCACAAAGTGTAAAATGGTTAAAGCTCGAATCTGTGGTTGTGTAGGCAGGCTATAGTGAAATCAATACAGACAAAGAGAAAGGAAGAGTATAAAGTGTAAAAAAGTAGAGAGAGTCAAGCCCTCTGGTTTATTATTTATATGGTTACATGGGTTCATTGTAGAGTATCACCCCACCCCTTTCCCCCAATGGGAAACAAGCATTCTTGTCCCTACCAATAGGGATCCAGCATTCCTGGTTCCCATGGCTACCACTGGTCTGCTCACCACCACCAAGCTGTATGGCCCCATGGCCACCACCAATGTTGACCCTTGAGTGTGGTGATCACTATCCCAGCAGAGGGGGAGGGGGTAGGCCCTGAGTGCCCTCACACCCAGACCTGCCAGCACCACTGTCTATTTAGATCCCACTCAGGCACCACCAGCCCTTACATACATTTACATACATGCGCCTGGTCACGTACACCCATCAGTAATAGAACATTTGCATTCCCCCCTATGCCATAAATCAGAATATTTTACAAAAGGACTAGCAAGTTGAATTACAATCAACTAGTACCACATTCCCCATCCCCTTCTTTCTTTGTATGTTGCGTCACAGTTCATGATGCAAGTCACGCAGACCGTTCATACTTAATAGGCAATATTAAAATGCATTGTGTGAAGTCCATAAAAGAAAGATGAACGAGTTGGAGCAAATCTGACACTCTGGCTGGCCCTCAAGACCTACCACTACAGTTTATTAGAGCAAAACCCATGGCAAAATGATACAATGGAGGAGGCAGCTGAGGTGAACCCAGTCCATGGTCTATAATTTGACCTGCTTCAAAGAAGACATAACTTCCTGCCAGGCTGCTCAAGCACTTCCAACCAAAGATAGAAGCACATGACAGAACACATATAAGAAGTGCAACAAAGAAACAATTAATTACAAGGCAGGATAATTACTAATAATATGCACATAGCCTGTTATACATTACATAAAGTGAACTATTATATGAAATGATCAATTACTAATCAATTTCCGAACTAAGAAGACATTGTTGGTAATAAAAATGTCCAAAAGCAAAACGTTCCCTGTATGATCCCGGTCAAGTTAGTTCTAGTCTTACTACCATCCTCTATCCAAAAACTGCACTATATTCCATCCTACCATGCAGCACACTGGAGACACCCTCCTGCACTCTGCCACTATTGAGCCACCACCCTCATCCACCAACCCAACCAGCCCTTCCTACTCCTCCTCCTCCTGGTCAACTAGCTGCTGTATGGTGGCCTTCACGCCCGTCTCCCAGTGCAGTACAAACGCGTCTCTCGTCAAGTATCCCAAACCTTCCCATCACCGGAAGTGCCCCACCCTATCTTAAGGCTGGAGTAGCGTGCACAGACGCATGGTGTCGATACTGACTCAAAACAGTTATGGCAACACTTCGCTTTTAGGATGATGATGCTGGCTATTGGAGTTTACGTCCTGGCAATATCTAAGGTCATATCAGGACTGACTTGTGACAGTGCACTCATGGCAACTTTATAGTGCTGCCCCACTGGGAGACCAGGCCACCAGCACCATGACTTGATATCCCACTCAGTCACATCCTGGCACTGAGCCAACCAGTCCATGCCCTATTCTAATAATGCCGACTACCTGGCTAGGAAGCGATCAATTTTTAAATCAATGGTTTGACTCGACCAGGGTTGGATCCCATGGGTTCGAATCCCATGATCTACCAAAGCAGGAGATGGACGCTCAACTCATTCGGCCATCCCGCCGTGTAGGATGATGACGCGTTAGTAATAAACATCCATCATTATGCACATCAACTTTTTCATGAATTGATTACAATTCTTCTGGAACAGGGCTTAATGGTGCTTTTAAAAATTTTTAACTGGGATTCAACATTAGCTGGGAGAGGGATTAATGGAGCTTTTATATTTGAATTGAACAACATTAGTAATAAGCCCCCCCCCCCCAAGCAAAGAAGGTATGTGTTGGGTTTTATTATCAGTTCTTAAGACAGTAGAATAAATAAATATATTCTTATGGCAAAATCTTTTTGTCAGCAGTGCTTTTAAAAATGAAGTCGAATTGACTCTGTCTTGTTGTGAATGGTTACATACCTATACCCGTATCGATTAGGTGAGACTGCAGCTGCTCGATCAGTCAGTCAGCTAAGTCCCTTCACATGTTGCGTGTAGCGCTGCACGAGTCAGTGCAGTGTGAGCAGCAATGAATGTGAGCCAGTTATACCACCTCATTTCAGAAGCGAGGTAATGATTGAGGTTTTACATCTCAGCAACATTTGAGATCATATCAGGACGGGCATCGACTGGTGATAATATAAACTACTGGCGACTTTACAGTGCTGCCGTACTAGGATATAGTATTGCCGGTACAATGCCACTGCATCTCGCTGGTACAATGTACTGCGAATCAGGCAGTCATATTATCCCAACACTGAACCAACCAGCCTTTTCCCTATCCTAGTAATGCTGAGCGCCAGGTAAGGTTGCAAGCATTATCAATTTTGTAAGACTTTGTATTCACTAGGCCGATAATCGAACCCATGACTTCCCGCACTGAGAAGCGAGCGCCCTACCCACTCAACCATCCCATCCGTTCAGTATATATGCAAGCAGATAAAGTATTGAACGGGGATGCAACGTGTGGGTTGGCCTACAATCAGGGATGAAAGTGGTCTCTAGCCAAAACCTTGGCGCCACCTAACGGGTTCCAGTAGAACCAAAGGCGAATTTCCGCCAAAACGCGGATTTCCCCCATAGGATTAGCATTGTCAGGGAATCGCTGAAAAATGCTGGAAGTCAAGTTGCATCTGTCCTTGTGACTATATTATCACCCATACCTAACTGTTTCGTTTGGGTTTGATGTTCTAACAACATCTAAGGTCATATAAGAACGGAATTCGAACACTAACCAATTGCTATTATAAATAAGTAAGTAAATATCAGTATTTTGTATGTTAATGTTAATCGGTGAATTAAAAAAAAATCGTAGAAATCGCGGAAATCTTTCACTCCTGTACAATGTCACACGGAGCAGACGGGATGGCCGAATGAGTTAGAGCGTCCGTCTCCCGTGTTGGTAGACCATGGGATCGTGGGTTCGAACCCTGGTCGAGTCAAACCGCTGACTTTAAAATTGATACTTGTCACTTCCTAGCCAGGCCCTTGGCATTATTAGGATAGGGCAAGGACTGGTTGGCTCAGTGTCAGGATAAAATGACTGAGTGGGATATCAGATCATGGTGCTGGTGGCCTGGTCTCCCAGTGGGGCAGCACTATAAAGTCGCCATGAGTGTGCACTGTCACAAGTCACTACCCGTCCTGATATGACCTAAGATGTTGCTAGGACGTAAAATAACAACAAACAAACAATGTCACACATAGAGCACTCAATTGGCAGACATGTTTTTGGTGGGTTTTTTTTAGTGATCGTTTGTATATTCTGCTCATAACGGCTAAGTGAAGTGTATGCACTTGTTTTCCTCGTTGTGCAGTAGTAATAAATTCCCGACGTCGTACAAGCTATCTTACGCTACACACAGTGCAATAGTAACACGCGGACGGCCACAGGCCATGCCATATAGCATTCACTACACGTTAGACAGTAATAAGGTACCATACAATACAATACTTCTGGAGGCAGAAGCCAGGTCGTGCTTCACACCCCGAAGCTACAGTGAAGACGACGACCGCCATGCTCCTCTGTATACATCACAGCCCACACTGTCTGCACCCCGCGGGCTGTGTTGTAAATCCCCGCCCACGCACGCACGCACGCACGCACGCACGCACGCACGCACGCACGCACGCACGCACGCACGCACGCACGCACGCACGCACGCACGCACGCACGCACGCACGCACGCACGCACGCACGCACGCACGCACGCACGCACGCACGCACGCACGCACGCACGCACGCCTCGACCACCATGCTGGACATCCTTCGCTATGCTACACGCCCACGGGCTATGCTGCATACATACACTAACAGGGATAGAAATAAGCAGTTTTTCACTTGTTCACCGGACAAGTTTGCTGTGATTTTCACTTGTCTGTCTAAATTCTCACTTGTCCACAGTACTTAGCTTATGTCATGTATAACCATTATGCGAGTATAGAGACACGGAAAGGAATTACATGTTTATTTGCAACTTTATTATTGATTGGGTGCCTTACTTGCTGTATGCCCCCCCCCCCCCTACTCACGTGGCCGATGGCGCCGCCACGGCACGATCCTGAACCAGGACGCTACATTGTTCATTCGCACCCGAAGACAGGTGGCGCCAGTGTGGTCAATACTGTAACTACACAGGGCTAGTTAGGATATAGTGAGTATACTCAGGGATGATAGTGCTTTCATGTAAAAAAAATAAATAAAAAAGCGGAAATCAAGCTAAGATCATTATCCCGACGGAAAATTACCGTTTACACCTATATAAAAATGCCCCATGGATGTTAAAAAAGTCTGGAAGTCCGCTTACAAATGTGAAAATATCATTCCTGATACTATAATATAGGTAACTGAAGATAGATAGTGTCCTTGTTTATATTCCCATAATAGATTATATAACACATTATATACGTACCGGTAACAAGAAGGAACAAATGTACGGAAGTGCGGTTGGGGGTGGGTCACACACCCACATACTCTATGAAAAGTTTAGGCGCAAAACCACGTAAAGACCAATCCAAAAATGTATTTTAAATAACAGATTTTCATCTGAAATAATATAAATTCTCACTAATTCCACTTTTCATGTGATCACATGGTTATGGGGCAATGAACAAATGAGAAGGAATACAAACAAATAAACCATTTGACCATTTGATTCAACTGTTTATCTCCATTTTTGGATTGGCGTTTACGTGGTTTTGCGCCTGAACTCTTTATATATACCGTTTCCCCCCCAACGGACAAGCTCAAGTCATATTCTACTTGTCCATGCCTATTCCCACTTGTCCTGGACAAGTGGACAAGCTCTTATTTCAAAAGTCCGACTAAGTATTGTAGTGGTCTGCACTGACCTCTCAGGCAAGTAACCACATAGACAGGTAGGCATGGGGAGTGTATTGATATCAGGGAGCCTAGGTGGTGTAATGGTTAGCACACTGGCCCGGAATGCAAAGAGATGTGGGTTCGAGTCCCGCTCTAGGCGCAGTATTTCCCATTTTCATCACCCCCACGACACTGGTTGCCGTGATCAGGATCCTGTACAAGCTTTGTGCTGTATGGTTGTTGAACCTACCCTGTGTATGTATGTGTTAGTGCATTGCCTGTATGTATGTAATTGTAAGCATTACAAGACTTACAATTCCAGGGGGACGAGTGTAGTGGTCTGCACTGACCTCTCAGGCAAGTAACCACATAGACAGGTAGGCGTGGGGAGTGTATTGATATCAGGGAGCCTAGGTGGTGTAATGGTTAGCACACTGGCCCGGAATGCAAAGAGATGTGGGTTCGAGTCCCGCTCTAGGCGCAGTATTTCCCATTTTCATCACCCCCACGACAGTATTATTAGCCGAGTTAGAGAGTCCGTCTCCCGTGTTGGTAGATCGTGGGGTCGAACCCTGGTCGAGTCAAACCGATGACTTAAAAATTGATACTTGTTGCTTCCTAGCCTGACACTCTGCATTATTAGGATAGGGCAAGGACTGGTTGGCTCAGTGTCAGGATAATGTGACTGAGTGGGATATCAGGTCATGGTGCTGGTGGCCTGGTCTTCCAGTGGGGCAGCACTATAAACTCACCATGAGTGCGCACTGTCACAAGTCGGTAGCCGTCCTGATATGACCTTAGATGTTGCTGGGACATAAAACAACAACAAACAAACAAAAACTATTATTAGCCCATGGCTACAATGTTACACCCCCAGGCTACACTCTGGACCATACTGCGGACTACCGATATAGCATTAGACGGTGGTGGTGGAGTGCTGCCCCCTGGAGGGCCCTACAAGGACACCCGGGGGCTGGCCGTGACGAAGCTGATTAGGGCCCGGAGCTGCTCTGAGCCGCGTCTCCGAGTGGTTCAGCTTGTCACGTCCATTGCCACATGCAGTGACAATACAATACGCCTTTGCCGGAAGTCGCGGTATTCCCGTGGTTGGTCTGAACAGGCCCCTACCTAGCAGACCCGCTAAGGTCATCAGGTGTTTGTTTGGGTTTTATATCCTAGCAACATATATGGTCATATCAGGACGGGTACTGAATTGTGACTGTGCACTCATGGCAACTGTATAGCACTGCCCTACTGGGAGATCAGGTCGCTGGCACCATGACTCGATATCACATTATCCTGATACTGTGCTAACTGGTCTTTGTCCGATCCTATTAATGCCGAGCAGCTGACTATGTAGCAACACAAATCAATTTTATAGGTCACTGGTTTGATTCAGCTGGCATTTCAACTGCCGATCTTCCGCACGGGAAGCCTGTGTTGAACCGATTTGGCCACCACTTCCGGTGTGTATTTGAAGAGGACTCAGCTATTAGTACTGGTCATGCGGGCAGGTTCGCATCTAGATACAAGATTCACCCCATACTGCTGCAGTAGGGGTGCAAACCAACCCTATGTAAAAGCTGTCGAAAATGCGGGTCAAAGAATTTAGAGCCTAATTTCACAATCTAAGAAGCAACAATTATTCTTTACATATATCTTATTGATAACCCGCTACCTTTGAGTTGAAAAATATAATATAATATCTAGTTTAATCAGATTTAAAAGTTAAATCGACGGCGTTCTACGGCCGCCATCTTGTCTTTTTGCATTCTCTCCCATTTCACCAACTCTGTGCCTATATGGGTACCCATTTGATACTGGAGTCAAAGTTTCTAGGTCATGTTCCATAATAACGCTATTTTCGCCCGTATTTAGACTACGTTGTCGTTCACCCGTGTACTGCGAGTACCGGGTGAATCCTTTATCTAGTTCGCATCTAGTGTGAGGCCACGTCCAACGAGCTTCTCTTCGGATTTGGTTGGTGCGCAAACTCTCCCTTGAAAACGTGGGGGTGGACTGCATAGATGCGTGGGAATGGATCGAACAGTAGTTACCCACAGGGGATTGAGCCGACCCGACATGGTTCAATAAAAAAATAATGTAACTTGGATTGCCTCTGACTTCTCATTTCTCCTGCGAATATCAAATATGGAGACACGTCACATTTCACTTGCAAAGATGGGTGGGTGGTGTGGTAGGGAAGGGGCGCGCGTGTGTGTGTGTGTGAGTGTGTTGGTGTGTGTGCGTGTGTGTGTGTGTGTGTGAGTGTGTGTGTGTGTGTGTGAGTGTGTGTGTGTGTGTGTGTGTTGGTGGTGGTGCGTGTGTGTGTGTGTGTGTGTGTGTGTGCTTGTGCGTGTGCGGGGTCAAGGCACCAGCGTGTGGCTTGTTGCGTGTCTGCATTTGTGTGCATGCGTGTATGTGTATATTGCGAGTGTGGATGTATTCTTCCTGGTTGGCACGATGATACGATATCTCAGTCAATCGCATTATCTTAATATGGAGCCAATAAGACTTTGCACCATGCTAGTAATGCGCCCCGATCTCACGAGCCTATATCGTAAGGGAGATTGTCAACAAACCGTTACTAAACACCGAATATTTGTAAAATCTATGAACAGCAACCCCAAGGATGAGTCACCTTAAAAGAAACTAAAAACAACTGGGAAATTTGACTTAGAGGGAAAAAAAGAAGTTTACAGTACAAAGCATATTATGAGGAGAAATTACCAATATTCATACATGAGAATGGCCTGACCAAAAAAAAAATCAGGAATATATTTTATGAATTTTCGGGACTTCTAAAGTGGTTCAACGATTGAATTGGTGGTGTGTACAAAACCCGGAATGGTCGCAAATGTTGACCATATCCCGAAAAAAATCGGGTAGATAAAAAAAAAACGGAATTCCGGATAAATCAGGAAGATTCTCATATATAATATTGGAAAAGAAAAATAACAAATCCACTGAAAATCAGAAATGTCTAATCTTCGAATCCTTAACTGTGATGAGGATTTGGTGACGGGGTGGTGATGGTAGTTGGGGGGGTGGGGGGGGGTGCTTGGGTATTAGGATTGCAGCGACAATATCCTGAGTAAATATAGTAGGCGGGTACGGCGGGGACCATGTTTACGTAGGTGTAATCTATCACTGTTCTATGGGGGAGGGTAATCTTCTCACTGTAATATAAGTTTAGATGTGACCCGAGGGTGAATTGGGGAGCACTACTACTCATTCATGAGCCAAACTACTGTAATTATTTAAGTTGAATAGTCCGATGGTTTTGACTGAGTTTCTGTCATTTTCTGAGATAAGCATGTTAGGTTGACCGTGATAATCTACCTTACTTTAGTTTAGAATAACTTTGAAAAAGCTTACTTTAAAAAAAGCTAACTTTTAAAAAGCTAACTTTTAAAAAGCTAACTTTGAAAAAGCTAACTTTGAAAAAGCTAACTTTGAAAAAGCTAACTTTTTAGATATTTGAAGTACAAACATGACAAATTAATTTGGTAATAATGCCAAAGCTCTGACACGATAGGATGCCGCAGTAACAGGTTTGATTAAATTTCCTCCCATGTGGCGACATATTTAACAAGTGCACCAGTATCTAAGTTAGATATGTAGAATCAAATCTGAAAATTTGATGTTTTCATCGGACGATGCAGCTTTAAGTGTGTGCATGGCACATATATAACGAATTACCTAAACGAGCACCAAACCCTAAATAACAAACAAGGCAGGTTTAGAAAAAAATCACCCAAGAACTAAAACCACAGCAAAGTTAACTAATGACATTGCAAGCAATATAAATCAAAAGAACATGGTGGGGGCAGCATTCATAGACTTTAGCAAAGCCTTTGACATGTTGGACCACACCACATTAAAAAATAAATTAACCCGAATGGGGATAAAAGGGAAAACAGGAGACTGGAAAGTGACTACCTGCTAAACCAGAAACAATGCACTATAGTGAATGGGGCAACATCGGGGGAAGAATACTTTCACCATGGAGTACCGTAGGGGTACGTGTTGGGCCCCCTCCTGTTCCTAATTTACATAAATGACCTCAATAATTGGTTAGAAACAGAACACCTGCTTTGATACGCTGATGTGGCAGTGGTCTACGCGGCTAGCAAATCACCCGAGGAACTAGAAGCAACCCTAAATAAAACACTATTGATGTTAAACGAATGGTGCCAAATAAACAAAATAACAATAAATACAAGTAAATCAAAAACGGTATTGTTCGGTACCAGGCACACCAAAAACGTAAAGTTAAACTGCCAACTGGGGGAAGGTCAGCTCGAGTCAGTAGGCAGCAATCGCTATCTAGGAGTGGACCTAGACAGGCACCTAAATTATGATACCTGCATAACAAATACAATAAAGAAAGCTAATTATAAAATATGGCTACTAGCAAAACTAAGATACTACATAACAGAAAGCATGGCAATAAAAATATACAAAAATATGATCCTACCCTACTTTGACTATGGTGATGTCATCTACATGAGAGGGAATGCAAACCTGCTAAATAAATTACAAGTGCTACAGAACAGAGCACGAAAGGTATGCCTCCAGGTCCACAAAAGATTCCCAATGATGGAACTCCACATTAAATTAACACAAAACTACTAACAAATAGAAGAGAACTACACCTCAAGCTACTTGCACACCACTACACCACACAACAAGGTCTCATAATGACTGCTGGTAGAAACACCAGACATACAGGCGCACCAGTACTAAAAGAAACCATGAGCATAAATAAAATACATGAGAAGTGTGTTAGTCATGGCAGCACAAGCTTGGAACAAACAACCACCTCCAGTCAGAGCAATAAAAAAACTGGAGCTCTATAAACAATTCCTAAAAAAGAACAAATAAAAACCATACGCCATCATATGGGCACCAAATAACACCTGACAGACGCAGTCAAGGCAAACTGTGAAAGAGCACAAATGCCAAGGACAGGCCACGGAAGAGGGTGCACATCAAACCTATAAATACACAGCCATCTGGAGTACTGGGAGGGTCGGAAGAAATGAGGCCATAGTCCACCTTGGTATGTGTCCTGGCACAAATCATGAAAGGTATGGACAGACCAACCATGCTCACCAAACCCAACATATAATACACTATGGCATGAGAAAATACCACAACCCACCGCCAGGTCACAGTCCCGAAGGGTACGGGTGTGTTCTCGCACCCGGGTACCAACTAGGGACAGGGCACAGGCGAAAGGAAGGTGGTAAAACCAAAAGTCAGGGACAATGCCGTTAAAACTATGGTTAACAATTTAACACTGCAGCCGACCCACCTGGTCACAGTCCCGAAGAGTACGGATGTGTTCTGGCACATCTAGACACTAACTAGGGACAGGGCACAAGTGAAAGGAAAGCTGCAAACAAAACAAACAAACAAATTCTGGGAACACATCCTCATCCACAAGCCTATTACCATCTCACGGGATGTACATACTACGATATTAGTTATATGATAGGAAGTTATACCCCCCCCCCCCAAAAAGAAACCACTAACATAGATACTAACTACATACATAAATGCTGGTGGATGTTCCGGATACCAACCCGGAACCGGAACCCGGGCATACACAATAACATTCCTCACAACTGTCCAGCATTGAAAACAAGCACCCTCACGGGAGCTTACATGCTATAGGCAGAATAAATACTGTATCAATAACAAATTAAATAAGGTGGGCAATTCTTCCTGAATAACATTCAGTATTCACTACACGCCTCGCTCCACATGATAAAACAACGTGACTGGTGAGAAATTAATTAAATTTGTAAAAGGACTGAAGCTACCTATCGCTATATCACCTAGCTCAGCCATCAATCTATTAGCCGTATCAATCACCTCAATGCCACAGTCTTCTGTCCTTCAGTATTAATCATGTATCAAGGACAATGTGTAGCAGTACCAGCCCTGTATCACAATGTGCAACAGTACCAGCCCTGTATCACAATGTGTAACAGTACCAGCCCTGTCTCACAATGTGTAACAATAAGAACGAAAATAAGGGTAATTCTTTTTAACTGAACCTGGCCACGCACCATGAAGTTAATACAATTTAAAGTTGCATGGTCCAATGGCGGTTGAATTGCAGAAGGCTGACCTGAGCAGATGCAGGAAAACACTCCGGGGCAAAGGAACAGATCAGTATAGGACCACAGCTGTCCAGTTTTGAAAACAAGCAGCCTCACGGGAGCTTATACATTATGGGCAGAGTAAATACCTCGTCAATAAAATATATATATATATATAAAAAAGTACCAGCCCTGAATCACAATGTGTAACAGTACCAGCCCTGTATCATAATGTGTAGCAGTACCAGCCGTGTATCACAATGTGTAACAGTACCAGCCCTGTATCACAATGTGTAACAGTACCAGCCCTGTATCACAATGTGTAACAGTACCAGCCCTGTATCACAATGTGTAAACAGTACCTGCCCTGTATCACAATGTGTAACAGTACCCGCCCTGTATCACAATGTGTAACAGTAATGGCCCTGTATCACAATGTGTAACAGTACCAGCCCTGTATCACAATTTGTAACAGTACCAGCCATGTATCACAATGTGTAACAGGACCAGCCCTGTATCACAATGTGTAACAGTACCAGCCCTGTGTCACCATGTGTAACAGTACCAACGCTGTATCACAATGTGTAACAGTACCAGCCCTGTATCACAATGCATAACAGTACCGGCCCTGTATCACAATGTGTAACAGGACCAACTCTGTATCACAATTTGTAACATTACCAGTGCTGTATCACAATGTGTAACAGTACCAGCCCTGTATCACAATGTGCAACAGTACCAGCCCTGTGTCACAATGTGTAACAGTACCAGCCCTGTATCACAATGTGTAACAGTACCAGCCCTGTGTCACAATGTGTAACAGTACCAGCCCTGTATCACAATGTGCAACAGTACCAGCCCTGTGTCACAATGTGTAACAGTACCAGCCCTGTATCACAATGTGCAACAGTACCAGCCCTGTGTCACAATGTGTAACAGTACCAGCCCTGTATCACAATGTGTAACAGTACCAGCCCTGTGTCACAATGTGTAACAATACCAGCCCTGTATCACAATGTGTAACAGTACCAGCCCTGTGTCACAATGTGTAACAGTACCAGCCCTGTATCACAATGTGTAACAGTACCAGCCCTGTGTCACAATGTGTAACAGTACCAGCCCTGTATCACAATGAGTAACAGTACCAGCCCTGTGTCACAATGTGTAACAGTACCAGCCCTGTATCACCGACAATGTTTAACATCACGAGGCCTGCACAACTGACAATAGCACCAGTAAAAATAAGCGTAAGGCTAAAAGACGATTCTACCAGAATACGCCATGTGCTAATCCTTCTAGACTGCCAGCTGATGGAGTAAAGCCCATACATCATATGACATCATTTTTTTGCATAACAGACAGGTACCGAGCAGTTTCAGTGTAATCCTATATTATATTACCATTTCTGACCAGATATGAGTATGCGTTGAGCCTCCGTCTCCCGCTTTGGCAGATCATGGGGTCGAACCCACAGGTTCGAACCCTGATCGAGTCGAACCAATGACTTAAAAATTGACACTTATCACTTCCTAACCAGGCATTCAGCATTATTAGGATAGGGCAAGGACTGGTTGGCTATGTGTCAGGATAATGGGACTGAGTGGGATATCAGGTCATGGTGGTTATGGCCTGGTCTCCCAGTGGGGCAGTACTATAACGTCAGCATGAGTGAGCACTGTCACAAGTCGGTACCCGTCCTGATATGACCTTAGATGTTACCAGGACGTAAAAGTACCAACTATTACCATTTCTAACCCCATTAAACTGCCTCCGGTGGCCATTGCACTAGCTGCGTGTCTGGATTTAGGGAATCTAGGGGGGGGGGGGGGGTACTATATGTGTGGATGGAAACTGTAAGCAATAGAGCCCTATATATGCAGTCTGAGCTGGTTTTCTTTTGTTGGTAAAGTGACAGTCAGTTTGGGTTTTTGAAACCTTCCCCCTAAAATAAACCAATTGAATTCACCATTTTTCGGTTTCTACGGGAGGTTTTGTATATATAATATTCAGCTCAGAATCATGATATATTTGACTATTGGAACTATTTCCTCCGAACATAAAAATGCTATGCTGATAGCAGACTTCCGGAATAGTCAAGAATAAAAAGATGGTGAGACTAAGAAGTGACACTCATCTGTGCCTGCCATGTCTAAGAGTGTTTTTCAGTCATCGTTCATAAACGTGAGAAAAGTGCCTTCATTTGAAGTTTCTTACATATTAAGAAAATGAATACACTATATCATTGCATGTGTATATTGAAATTATCCAACCTACAAATTGCATTGCTTAATATATCATGTATACTTTAAGTGGTAACTAAACTAGGACAAGCAGCACACACGTGTACCGAGCATGACAGGAGATGGATGGATATAAATATCATGCACTTTAATGTCTAGCCATTGAATTAGAACCATCGTATCTCGTAAAACACGTAATCTGGCCAAGGATTTCCATGTATTTGCAATAAATCATACCAGTAAAAAAAAAATTAACGGCATGGTAACGGTTTTTAAAATTCAATTCACAGTGGGGCAGTTGAGAATGATGTCATTGTCAGATCCCATTGACAAATCGCGGTAGATCGCGGTAAATAAAGATCCCCATTACAGAGTGGTTGTTGTTCTCAATAATAGGGTGTCACTGGCACACTTCTGGATGCAAACTTGTTTAATTTGCCTAGCATTACCCGCAACAACCAAAAACCCACGACCCCACGATCTACCAGCACGGGAGACGGACGCTCTCACTCATTCGGCCATCCCATCTGGTCCCCAGCGTTAGGAGATTCGAACTCCCAACCATCCGCACGGGAAACCTACACTTTACCGATTCAGCCACCACGTCCAGTAATCCTCCTTAGGACAAACACCGACAATCTGCTTCAGTTTAAGGGTCGTCCCCTATTTATTCTTTCGCCTGTAGCTGAAGTGACCTACAACTACGTCGGGAGTTTGGTTTCCGGTCGAGTCAAACCAATGATTTATAAAAATTGACACTTGTCGCTTCCTAGCCTGGTGCTTGGCATTAGTAGGATAGGGAAAGGACTGGTAGCTCAGTGTCAGGATAATGTGATTGAGTGGGATATCAGGTCATGGCCTCTGTGGCCTGATTTAAGCCACCATGAGTTTGCACTATCACAAGTTGGTACCCATCCTGATATCACCATAGATGTTGCCAGGACATAAAAACTCCAACAACCAACTACTGCCACCTGACTGACGATCCTTCTGACATGACAAGGATAAATGTAAAAGGAGCCCGCCACCACGTGGTAAGGAGGGTCATATATAGGGCTACTACACTAGCATACCGCTTTTGGTTATCCGCTATTGTGCGCTATTGTGTATATTATACCAAGTCCCCGTATAATCTACATTTTGTGGCTGACTTAGCTCTTCCGTCCACCCACTTCTCTGAAGGTGACTCCCCGCCTCCACACCCCCACCTCACCCCATCCTACCAGTACACCTGCCTGGACACCACCTGGTTAGACACACACAATGACACGAGCATAAAATATGCATCACTCCTGCGGCATAGGATGTGTGTGTGTGTGTGGTGGGGTGGGATGGGGGTGGGTGGGGGGGAGGGGGACGGAGGTATGGGGGGTAGGCAATGGGCAATGGAACTTGTCGACCATGCAGTAATTGTAAGCCAATAGTTTGCTTCTAGAATTCCACTAAATTTTCTATTTTATTTTCAATAAACTCATCTAAAATGTAATGCATATACAAGGAAAGCTTAAGGTGTTTTAAAAACGTTCATTCCGATAAATCAGCAATCACATAAGTATTTGTGTCCTTCTGGCAATATTTCAATGGATTTGAAAGCACTGACTGCTGCAGTTGCATTGAGAGCAGCTCTGCGGTCCAGATGCGAGCTTTGTTTGTTTTACGTCCTAGCAACATCTAAGGTGATATCAGGACGGGTACCGACTTGTGACTGTATGCACACATGGCATCTTATAGTGCTGTCCCACCGGGAAATCAGGCCGCCGACACAATGATCTGATTATCCCACTCAGTCACATTATCCCGACACTGAGCTAACCAGTCATTGTCCTATCCTATTAATGCCAAGTGCCTGGCTAGGAACAAACAAGTATATATTTTAAAGTCATTTCTTTAACTCAATGTTCAAATCCCACAATGTACCAACACGGAAGACGGATGCTCATCTCATTCGGCCATCCCGACTGCTCCGCCCCTAATTAGTACTTGGAAAGTAAATTTTAATTAATGTTATCTTGTGGCAGTAGTAATAATTAATCTTAGTGGTAGCATCTCCGAGGCAGGGGCAGAAAATCGGAATCTATCCTTCTTAAGCTCAAGTTCTATTCCGCGCTGAGCAATTAAGAACTGGCGGATTTGCTATAACTATCAATTATTGCAACGGAAAGGGCGTCATGAAAACAACGGGAGTGCATCTTTTACATTCATATTCGCACCATATAAGGCAGGCAGGCGTTATAAATACCGATAATAATAATGATAACAGTAATCAAATCTAGTAAAATAATTCATTACTGTGGCAGATAGGGCACAGTAGCCGTGTCTAACCAACTGCTTAGCTACTAAATCCGTCAAACTATAATGACATCAATCAATAAGGTCTGATAACCATATTTGGGATGGCAATTTTTCCCAAACAAACAACTTAAGTGTTTTCTGATTCAGTTTTGTTCTTTTTCTTTTGAAATGATTTAACAACTTCAGTATTTTTCTGATTCAGTTTTTTTTAGGTTTCTTTAAGGATAAAGGTTGGTTGGTTGGTTGGTGGAGTTTTACATCCTGGCAACATCTAAGGTCATCCTTCAGGACGGGGAAAGAATGAAGGTGAATGATCAGTTGGAAAGACTGGACAGAGGCTCGTGTAAGTTCCCAAATTGGCCGCCAGATGCCTCCACCACAACCTTAATTCGGGCTAATCATGGAGGAAGGGCCTAATCTGAGTTACATAGCCAATCTGGGCGTTATTCGCCGCAAATGGACCCAGCTGAGCCAGCATTAATAGAGGCCGTGGGTTGGTTGGTTGGTTCTTGGAGTTTTATGTCCTGGCAACATCTTAGGTCATATCAGGACAGGTATCGATTTGTGACAGTGCACACTCATGGGGACTTTATAGTGCTGGCCCACAGGGAAATCAGGGTGCCGGCACCATGACCCAATATCCCACTCAGTCACATTATCCTGACACAGAGCTAACCAGTCCTTGTCCTAATGCCCAGTACCAGGCTAGGAAGCGGCACGTATCAATTTTGTAAGACATTGCTTTGACTCGACCGGGAACCAAACTCCAGACCTTCCGCATGCGAGGCTGTGGGTGTCCCGGCACAGTGGATATCACTGTAAGCAGATTGGAACACCATTACAACACTAACCAGCCAATTTGTCAAAGGTTGCAACAGCGACCTCAATGCCAATGTGTGTTGTATGTAACTTGTAACGGGGCGTTCACAACTGTCAACACTCAACCGTTTCCTATTCACACACCATAAGAAGAGCGAGAGGCGGGAGGTGAAAGGTCAAGCATCAACATTATGTACTGTAAAATGCTGATTGTTAAGTATAAAATAATCAACAACATAAAGTACCAATTGGGGAGGCTATGTATGTATGTATGTATGTATGTATGTATGTATGTATGTATGTATGTATGTATGTATGTATGCAGTATGTATGTATGTATGAATGTATGTATGCAGGTATGTATGTAATTATGTATGTAAGTATGTATATATCATTATATGCATGTATGTATTATATGTAAGTATGCATGTATTTATGCCTGTATGCATGTATGGATGCATGTACGTACATGTGTGTAGTATGGGTGCATGCATGCATGTATGTAGTATGATATGTATGTGCATGCACATGTGTCTATATATATGTGTATGTGTATATATGCATGTATGTGCATATGTATTCACAGGTGTATGTATGCATTTGGCATATATGTATGTGTGTATAGATTCATGTATGTATGTATGTATGTATGTATGTATGTATGTATGTATGTGTGTATGTATGTATGTATGCATGTATGTATGTTTGTATGCATGTATGTATGTATGTATGCATGTATGTATGTATGTATGCATGCATGCATGCATGTATGTATGTATGTATGCATGCATGCATGTATGCATGCATGTATGTATGTATGTATGTATGTATGTATGCATGTATGTATGTTTGTATGCATGTATGTATGTATGTATGTGTGCATGTATGTATGCATGCATGTATGTATGTATGTATACATACATACATTCACTCAATAAACTGCATGCGAGATAATTCCTACATAATACTTACTAGTCAGTATGGGTGGTCAAATGTGGTGTCCAAATTCCCACGTTACAAATGTACTCTACTTCTCATGAGAATTAGCCCCAGAATTCTGAAGATGTATTTCGGAGAACATCAAATGCTAAATCTACCAGCACACATGTTTCTATTATCAACATTTCATCAGGCATCACTTGCGATTAACTTAAGCATCCTGCATGATACTTAGCTGTTTACTGCGGAAGTTAGAGAAGGAGTTGGAAATCCTTTTTGAACTCACCTGAAAGAATTACATAAGAACAGTTAAACTTTGCACATACAATGTAAACATTAAATTAAAGTTGCATGGACTGATGGTTTTGAGCTTCTGTAATTCTTTCTGAGATTGGTATATTGATTTGATTGTTATAATCTACATTACTTTAGTTTGAAGTAACTTTTATTTTAAATGGCTAACTACTGAGATATTTGAAATGTAAACATGTCAAATTAGTTTTGGAAGGCATGCAAGTCTGACACCATAGGCTTCTGCAGTAACAGGTTCTATTAAATTGACTCAGTATTCCCTTCCATTCAGTAACAATTGCTTAATAAGTGCATCAGTATCTAAATTAGGTATGTAGAATTAAATCTAGATAATTGTTTTGGTTTTGAAAATTTGATTCTTCAGACTATGCAGTTTTAACATTAATTATAAACAATACATGCATATTGCAATACCTCAGGGAGTTTGACGCCCCTGCCATGCAGAGTTGTAAACCACTGCCTTGTGGAGGCTATGTATGTATGTATGTATGTATGTATGTATGTATGTATGTATGTATGTATGTATGTATGTATGTATGTATGTATGTATGTATGTATGTATGTAATGTATGTATGTATGTATGTATGTATGTATGTATGTATGTATGTATGTATGTATGTATGTATGTATGTATGTATGTATGTATGTATGTATGTATGTATGTATGTATGTATGTGTGTGTGTGTGTGTGTGTGTATGTATGTATGTATGTATGTATGTATGTATGTAGGTATGTATGTATGTATGTATGTATGTACGTACGTACGTACGCACGCACGCACGCACGCACGCACGCACGCACGCACGCACGCACGCATGTATGTATGTATGTATGTATGTATGTATGTTCTTGACAGAACCAAAGGCTAAGGGAGCAAACCCTAAACAGAAAACCATGTCACTGTGGCAGCATTAAGGGCAGTTGATGTATGGAACTCCCAACATCTCCCGACCAGCCATGGCAGGGACAAATAGTTTGCACCTGTCTTGACATGTTCTTGCCGGTGTGAGACCTCTATTTGCTCCCTGAGAGAGTGCCAGCAGCACTTCAACACTTTTGCAGGCAGCTTTCATGAAATGTACATTAAGACCGACTCATGGACATCACTCTCACAGCAGAGAGCTAAATGGAGAGCGGCAGTCAAGAAATGAAAGCAGTCTTTGTCGCATCGTGACCGACAGCATGATGATGATGATGATGATGATGATGATGATGATGATGATGATGATAAACAATATACGAAGATGTAAATGTGACACTAATTAAAGTAGACATTATAAATCAGAATTCATGTTCTTACATTGTGCGCTTGTGATTAGTAGAATTTTGTTATCTGTGTTAATAAAAAATAAGTTATTTAAAAGATCCTGCTGAGTCGCACTATGTTGGTTGCCAGCTGCAGGTCTCATTCGAAGACTGGCCATCTATTTCTATCCAAGTGCGCATGTCGTGATACCTACCCTCCATCTGGTGACCAGACGGAATGGCTGAATAAGTTGAGCGTCTGTCTCCCGTTTTCGTAGATCGTGGGATTCTAACCCATGGGTTCAAACCTTGGTTGAGTCAAATCAATGACTTAAAGATTTATACTTCTCGCTTCCTAGACAGGTCATCGGGATTATTAGGATAGGCAAGGACTGGTTGGCACACTGTCCGGACAATGTGAGTGAGTGGGATATCAGGTCATGGACCTGACAGCCTGGTCTCCTAGTGGGGCAGCACTATAAAGTCGCCAAGAGTGCGCACTGTCACAAGTTGGTACTGGTCCTGATATGACCTTAGAACTCCATCAGGCTCCAGGTTTCTGTTTCAGACATACATAGTGTAGTGGTCTGCACTGACCTCTCAGACAAGGAGCCGCATAGACAGGTAGGCGTGGGTAGTGTGTTGATATCAGTGAGCCTAGGTGGTGTAATGGTTAGCACACTCGCCCGGAATGCAAAGAGATGTGGGTTCGAGTCCCGCTCTAGGCACAATATTTCCCATTTTTATCAACCCCCATGACACTGGTTGCCGTGACCAGGATCCTGTACAAGCCATGCGCTGTATAGTTGTTGAACCTACCCTGTGTATGTAAGTGCATTTCATTGCCTGTATGTATGTAATTGTAAGCATTAAAAGACTTACAATTCCAGGGGGGCGAGTGTAGTGGTCTGCACTGACCTCTCAGGCAAGGAGCCCCATAGACAGGTAGGCGTGGGTAGTGTGTTGATATCAGGGAGCCTAGGTGGTGTAATGGTTAGCACACTGGCCCGGAATGCAAAGAGATGTGGGTTCGAGTCCCGCTTTAGGCGCAATATTTCCCATTTTCATCAACCTCCATGACAATATTCTCACACACAGAGCATTCCCGACAGAGGGAAATATTCATCTCATAACTGATAGCCGCACACCCTCACCTTGGACCTTTGGAATTGGCAATCAATCAACAATCTATAATGCAAATCTTGTAAGTGAAGCCATATTTCGATTAGCCCACACATCCGTGCATAAGGATCGACATTCTTCTTCCTCCGTAAGACACAATAGTCTCCATATGACAGTCCATAGCAGGTTAGACAGTCTATATGTATCGCTAAAATGTGATGCTGGAGTAGATTTCCTCAATTTACTTTTTATAATTAAAAAACTAAAATTGTTGATTACGGTGGAGAAATTTCAATCGCTGACAATTGGTCTTCATCAACCCATTGCTCCTTGCCCTATCCCAGTAATGCAGAGTGCCAGGCTAAATAACGACACGTATCAATTATTAAGTCAATGTTTTGACTCTGCCATGGTTTGAAACCCACAGGTTTGAATCCCACAAATTGTCACATGGGAAGGGAGCGCTCAACTCATTCAGCAACAGATTACATCCATAAATATATTTGAAAATGGATGCGACTTAGATTTAAGATAATCGTATTGTGTATATATATGCGAGAATGCTTAAAGTGGCCAGCACAACTGAACTTATTCGCAATTATCAGGATCGAATAAAACTGGTCATGTTTCAAGCTTGAAATGCTCTATTTATTTTCTAGGAGTTATTAAAGGCCAAACCACGGTCTGAGGGACTCTGTGGTCAAGATGTGGCTATGACTATGAGTACGACTGTCCTCAGTGATGTAGACAAGAGCATATTCCAAACCATACAATCACTTGGTTAGTTTGAAGCAACAGGATAGCATCTGGCACGGTGATTGTCCCACAACATACCCAAATTCGGCGTGGTAACGGCAAAACCCAGCAGGCGGGAACTATGGTAGCTAGCCTTATAGAGTAGAAAAAAATAATATACATATCCAAAAAAACTAACAAAGGCTACTAACCATACCAACCAACCATCTATCTGCTACTGAAATGCAGGCAATCAAATACCTTATCAGCAGCTACTGTGTGATAAGATAAGATAACACAAACACTACAACTGGCCAGCATTGAAAACAAGCCTGAATACCCGGGCTTATATGCTATGGAAAGAATAAATACAGCGTCAATTAAAAAAAATATATATAAAAAAATGTAGGTATACTCCCAGATTCGCCATAAACAGGAAGGACTCAACGGAACACATCAGAGCGCTAAACTAAACTACACATCCGCCCGCCCCCTATACAGACAGGTTCCCCTCATCAGGAGACACTCAGCCAAATGACCCCAAGGCACGGAACAACCCGCTGACAGACAACTCGGTAAAGACCTGCCCAGTGCTGCAGTGATTGTACTACATTGTGAACATGACTGCTAGTCTAACAATGGCCGACACCTCAGCCCCCACACACCACAACCCTCACCTCACCCACCCACCCACACCCGCACCACAAAGCCGCTGTGGACCGGAAGTTCAATTGGGAAAACCAGATGGAATGGCCGAATGAGTAGAGAGTCCGTCTCCCTTTTTTTGTAGATCGTGGGATTCGGACCCTGGTCGAGTTGAACCAATGAGTTAAAAATTTATACTTGTCGCTTCTTAGCCAGGTGCTCGGCATTATTAGGATAGGGCAAGGACTGGTTGGCTCAGTGTCAGGATAATGTGACTGAGTTGGATATCAGGTCATGGTGCTGGCAGTCTGGTCTCCCAGTGGGGCAGCACTATAAAGTCACCATGAGAGCACACTGTCACAAGTCGGTACCCGTCCTGATATTACCGTAGATGTTGCCAGGACATAAAACTCCAATAAACAAACAAACATCAATTGGGGAATATTGACCGGATGTGCTTTTTTTAAAGTTGTATACGAGCAGGAGACTTATACAAGCAATCGAATGGAAAGCACTGACATATGGCGTGACTGGAATCCATAGAGGAACGTGCCGTCATATTGGCACCTTCGACACGTATTGATTCGACCTGGAGAGCCAGGGGGGCATGTCACTAACAGGTCGCCGCTAGGTTCCCCCAGTACAGTGATGATCAGATAGAAAACAGTGTGCACTCTAACACATGGTCCAAAGAATTGCGTCTCTACTCCATAGTTAAGAAAACAAACAAAATTATTTTCAGAGAAATTGCGTCTATACCCCGTAGTTAAGAAAACTAACTATTTTCCAAACAATTGCACATTTACTCTGTATTTCAGGAAAAGGAACTGTTCTCCGAATAATTGCGTCTTTCAGAAAAACTCACTATTTTCCTCTGTATTTAAGAAAAACTATGTTTCAGGCAATTGCATCCATACTCTGTATTTAGGGAAAAAATATGTTTTAAATCTGAAAAATTGCGTCTATACTCTGCATTGAAGGAAAAGAAATTAGTTTTACTCTTTCTTTCATGAATTTTTCTCTCAACTGGTGATGGTTTAGTAGCACATCCTTATGGAAATCACTCCCTTCGGTAACTAGTAAAAAGCTTGCAAGTACTTTACGTGAAATATTGGTGTGTAAATGCTTTCTATCACATAAATCACAGACTATCCTTACTGATGGGTTGCGTCGCAGATGAACATAACAAATATGTGTGTATGGATATGCTCGCGCAAGCGTGCGTGTGTGCGTGTGCGTGTGCGTGCGTGCGTGCGTGCGTGCGTGTGTGTGTGTGCGCATGTAAGTAAGGAGAGATTGTCAGTGTGGATATGTGTGAGTAGAGCGAACAGTCAAACAGGCATACATATACAGAGAGGGACAGGGGGGGGGGGGGGGAGAGAGAGAGAGAGAGAGAGAGAGAGAGAGAGAGAGAGAGAGAGAGAGAGAGAGAGAGAGAGAGAGAGAAAGAGAAAGAGAAAGAGAAAGAGAGAAAGACAAAGAAAGAGCTGTTCCGTCAACATATCACACGTCAACACCTCGCCTCCAGCATACCTCAGCACACAGTCATAGTGTACTATTTATTTCAGATCAAATACACCCCCGGCACACAGCAATGCTTCTGGATACTATCTCCATCATCATGTCATCAGTCTCCTGTAGACGTGGGCTGACAACTTGCCTGCCTGGCGCAACATGGGGGTATCATTTCAGTCTCACAAAACAGCTCAAAGGTATATCTGTGACATCAACCAGTTATTACTGTTACTACTGTTACTCCTGTTACCCCTGTTACTCCTGTTACTCCTGTTACTACTGTTACTCCTGTTACTAATGTCACTACTGTTACTGTTACTCCTGTTACTCATGTTACTACTGTAATTCCTGTTACTACTGTTACTCCTGTTACTACTGTTACTGTTACTCCTGTTACTACTGTCACTACTGCTACTACTGTTACTTAATTCTCAACAAACGGGGAGGGGCATTAAGATTTAGAACCTCTTCACCGTGTCGTACTTCGTCATGACCTATCAGTTGACCTCTTTTTGATGTGTGATTTTCATCATTCTTAAGAAATCCTTTATAAAGAACAACAAAAATCAAAACTTTCAAAGGGAAGAAAAAATAAGAAGCAGAAGAAGCAGAAAAAAACAGAAGAAGCAAAATAGTGAGACTGAGAAGAAGCTTTTGGTGAATGTTGCTAATGTATATGCGCCTGCCCTGCTGGTGTCGCAATCAGCGGTGGACTCATCAACACTTTGCCTGTAGGTGTGATTAGCAATCAGCACCACCTTCAGCACGACACGCCCTCACGGGGGAGGGGGGGGGGGGGGTCTGGCGTGATCCTTACACTCTGCTAAAAAGGACATGGCAAGTTGGCAGTGAGCCCCCGGCCCGCCAGAGCGACATGGTGCTGCCTGTCTGCTGAGTACTGAGTGCTGGGTGGGAGGGGTGTGGGGGGGGGGGGGTGACCTGCGCTACTCTCATCCCGCCACCCACCAAACACCAGGCAGTGCCGCCTTACCGCTGAGCACCGCTGGTGTGAACGTCGTTGTCGTAGCCACCGCCACTACACCACCGCCATCGCCACCTCTACCACCAACACCGGTACCTCATCACCACCACCACCACCACCACCACCACTACTACACCACCACCATCGCCACCTCTACCACCACCACCGGTACCTCATCACCACCACCACCACTACTACACCACCACCATCGCCACCTCTACCACCAACACCGGTACCTCATCACCACCACCACCACCACCACCACCACTACTACACCACCACCATCGCCACCTCTACCACCATCACCGGTACCTCATCATCACCACCACCACCACCACCACCACCACCACCACCACCACCACCACCACCACCACCACCACCACCACCACTACTACTACACCACCACCATCGCCACCTCTACCACCACCACCACCACCGCCATCTCCACCACCAACCACTCAAACTAACCAGCACCACTACCTTCATTTACAACCAGATGGACACCACTTTCACTGCACCACATGTCCCTCTCCCTCCATCACTACCATCCACTCACTCATAACCAATCAGTACCTCCACCGCACCACACCTTCCCTTTCTCCATCACCAACAGCCACTCACTACCAACTAGCACCAGCATCAGTACCACCATCCTTTATAGTTAGATGGTTGTCATTCTCAGAATTTACCTCAGGATTCCCTCTCTTTTAATCATCACCACCAGCCACTCAACGCTACTACCATCATCATCACCACCACCATTTACAATCAGATAGACATCATTCTGGGAGTGCACCTGCCACATCACACGTCTCCCTCTTGAACAGTCACTTACCACCACCACTCATTCCTCTATCCTGCTTTACCTATTCATTTTCATCACATGAGTGACGTCACGCCACCCTAAATCATCCTGCATCCCCATCACCCCAATTGCCCCTCTCACCCTTAATCACATACCAACACACCCACAGCTCAGCACACACAGTTCAAACCACCACCACCACCACCAGCACCACAACATGGGTGACGCAGGTGCCAAACTGGTCAGCAGATGGGCGTGGGAAACCAGTACTCTCCATCAGCCTCCCACAGCCGATATTACTAAATACACACCGCCGTCCTTGCTACCATACTGGGTAAACATACCCGAGTTGCAGACCAGATGGGGTGGCCTAATGAGTTGAGCGTCCATCTCCTGTTTGGTAGATCATGGGATTCGAACCCATGGGTTCAGAGCCTGGTCGAGTCAAACCTATGACTCAAAAATTGAAACCTGTCGCTTAATAACCAGGCGATCAGCATATTAGGACAGGGCAAGGACTGGTTTGCTCAGTGTCAGGATAATGTGACTGAGTGGATTATCAGGTTATGGTGTTTGCGGCCCGGTCGATGTCCTGATATGACCTTAGATGTTGCCAGGATATAAAACTCCAACCAAACCAAACTTACCCGAGTTGCGCTGCAAACCACAGCGTCCGTGCAATAACTCACTCTCTGCCCACTTGCATTGGACCAGACTCGATTATGCATCAAATATTCTATACAGTGTTTTTACATAAATCTAAGTGTTTTACCCCAGATACAGACCTGTGCACCCGATCTCGCAGCTTTGCGTATTGTCAAAGCTATTTTCTGTATTCTTGAATGACTTTCAGTAACATATTTACAATGAAAAATAAACCCAAAACCACAAGCCTATTACAGTCCTCTGCACCCAGGAAAAACACTATCAGTATTCTGAAAGGCATTTTCAGTATTTTTTTCAGAGACTTTCAGTAATAGTATACTATCAATATTTGTACCTATGCGATCAGTAACTTTTAGTGTGATAAAAAATACACCAATTTCTGGAACAAATGTCCAAGAAACCCTATTTCCGTATTTACCCTTGCAATCCGGAACAAATCCGGAAACATCAGGAAGGTGCACAGGTCTGCAGATAGTTGATGACATATTAGTAGACCGTACCCACGCCCTCAAGGATTAACACAACTCAGACAAAGGGTGTAATCACGTGACCGCCACCGTCCGCTGGAATCCAGATAGCGCTATGGCTCTAGGTTGCACCCAACCTCTGCTATGAGAGCACCAGAAATGAGCAGCTCAAAGTGCTAATTAATACAGGGGCACCCTTTTATACCCCTGTCACACTACGGCGTAACGAGCAAACGTAAGGCTGACATGATCACGTTTCGTCATTAAGTTGACGTACGTTGGGTTACGCTATGATGACGTCAGGATGACGTTAGACTGACGTCAAGCTACATCACGTTACGTCATGTTATGTCGGCGTGCGTCAAAGTTTTGAACCTGTTCAAAACTTTTGACGTAACTCGAACGTAAGGGTTTACGTTCACTGAACATTCTGCGAATGTCAATGACGTTAAATGGACGTTACTCAAATGCTGCTCACTACGTTCAACTACGTTCCACTACGTTGACCCACATTAAACCTGGTGGAAACGTCCACGAGGCATAATGGGAACGTCAGGAGAACATCAGAATGTCAGGAGAACGTATGTTCAACGTACGTTCAATGTTTCGCCGTGTCATGACGTATGTAACGTCATGTAACGTAGTTCTGGTGATGGAATAACGTTCATAACGTTCCGTGAGCGTAATGACATTGTCCTCTCTCGTTGAATGACGGTATCACTACGCTTTACCGACGTTACACTCTCGTCAACTACGCTGCATCCACGTTCAACTTGTGCCCAAATTTGCATACTACGCCGAGATGTTCGACGTTCTTCACGTTCTCCCTACGCTGACGTCGTTACGTCATCGTGTGACAGGGCCTTTACATCAAAAGTCATCTTTGTGTAGCACAACAATCAAGCAGCCAACACTCACCCGCCCGGGGTGATGCACTTGAGAAACAACTGTTGGAGGATCGATTTGAATCCAAAGAGCTTTGGAGTTAATTAGTTATTGAGCTCTGAGCTGGCCAGTAGTAAACATGAGCACTCAGATTTGCTTAATGGACACTGAGCTGAGAAACTCATCGACGATATTTTTTTTTAACCAACATCGGCGCAATGCAGATAGATGTGTGGAAATAACATCTTTAATAAGTTGGATAAGAAAACAAGTTTAATTAATTAGATAATAAAAAATAGTATTATTCATATTATGTTACTCTAAAATAAAGTGCCATGAATCAGATAATTGACCGCCAAATTACCTTTAATAAAAGAAGGGCTCCCAACCTTCCGCACGGGAAGTATGCGCTCTAGCTGGTCCCGTAGCAGTTAAAGAATTTACTTTGTTTCTTTGCTTTCTTATCTTAACAGGATACGTCATAACATATTTTCTAGTTCCTGATGAACCTCAGTGTCTGAGAAAAGAACCCACACATGTAAGCCTACTTTTGATAGACAAAGCTTCCATCTGTGTCAGTAAGAACCTACACATGTAGGCCTACTTTTGATAGAAAATGAAGTTTCCTTATGTGTCAGCAAGAATCCACACTTATAGGCCTACCTTTGATAGAAAATAAAGTGTCCTTATGTGTCAGTAAGAACTGGCACATGTAGGCCTAATTTTGATAGAAAACAAAGTGTCCTTATGTGTCAGTAAGAACCGGCACATGTAGGCCTACTTTTGATACAAAATAAAGTGTCCTTATGTGTCAGTAAGAACCGACACATGTAGGCCTACTTTTGATAGAAAATAAAGTGTCCTTATGTGTCAGTAAGAACCGGCACATGTAGGCCTACTTTTTATAGAAAATAAAGTGTCCTTATGTGTCAGTAAGAACCGACACATGTAGGCCTACTTTTGATAGAAAATAAAGTGTCCTTATATATCAGTAAGAACCGGCACATGTAGACCTACTTTTTATAGAAAATAAAGTGTCCTCATTAATCAGTAGCCGCAGATACCCAGATAATGTACAATGTGCAACTTGGCTAAACTTTCCCAGTACATTACACAAACTGACATTCTCTCCACATGAATACATTCCCCGCATAGCCTTCGTGTAGATTCATCACATTAAATCACACCAAACACAAACGTATCTCAAATTACGATCGCACGCATGACGTCTTACGCACAATAATGGCTGGCACACACCTCCCGTCTGTGCGCACCCACCTACCGTTTACGATCTAAAACTGCCCGTTTCGCGCACAAAAATCGCTATGTGTGCGCTCCCCGCGCACACCTAGCGATTGCGATTCGCGCATAAAACCTCAGTTTTAGGGCTAAAACTGCCCGATTACGATTGCGATTCGCGATTCGAAAAATGAATCGGCCCGTTTTCAGTTTTAAGTGGGTCGGGTCGGGTCGCGAGTTTTAGTGCGCGAATCGTAAACGGGAGGTGTGCGCCAGCCATAAGTCTTATGTATAAATCACGAGGCGGTGTCAAAGGAGAGCCAGTACCGCTGGTCCCTCAGGATGTACTGAAGCTGAGACCCAGCATGATGGGTTCCAGCTACAGCTTACATGGTGGGAAGTTGGGGTTGGTGCCTCTCCCATCCCTATCCTTCACTATAGACCCTATACTTTAAACTCACCTTTTCATCTATAACGATATGCCTCCTGATGACCAGACTTGGTAGGATTCTTGCCATACATTTGTTTCTAATGCAGATTACAGTGAAACAGTCCTGGCAAATATTTGGGATTAGCTAAAGCCTCAGGCACACTGTGGCTTGTGACCACTTGCGACCACTTTGTGACCATATTGCGACCAAATGCCGGCGACCTCCTTGCAACCAAAGCAACAAAGACAAGAAAAACAATGGTCGGTGATCGGTCAGTGACCGGTCCCTTGCGCTTTAAATGGCTTGATATCCCACTCAGTCACATTATCCTGACACTGAGATAACCAGTCATTGCCCTATCCTAGTAATGCCGAGCACCAGGCTAGGATTAGAAAGCAACAAATATCAATTTTAAAGTCACTGGTTTGACCTGTGCCGGGAACAGACCTCCCGACCTTCCGCACGGGAGGCCCGCGCTCTCCCGATTAGGCCACCGCGCCCGGTAGCACCAAAAACTGTCAATTACCACAAAATCAGCTAATCTAAAATTTAGAGTCAGGCTACTGAGATCATCTTCTCATTCTTGAAAACTGAGAAGTTTAGTTTTAACTTTCCCATTTTGGGAGAGGCCTAAATATGATCTTGCAAACTCAAAACCTCGCCGTTTCTTGTACTTGTCAGATATAATGGCCGGTACACACCTACCGTTTGTGCGCGCACACCTCCCGTTTACGATCGAAAACTGCCCGTTTCGCGCACAAAAATCGCTAGGTGTGCGCCCCCCGCACACACCTAGCGATTGCGATTCGCGCATAAAACTAAGTTTTTAGTGCTAAAAGCGGCCGTTTACGATTGCGATTCGCGATTCGAAAAACGAATCGGCCCGTTTTCAGTTTTAAGCGGGTCAGGTCGAGTCGCGAGTTTTAGTGCGCGAATCGTAAACGGTAGGTGTGTACCGGCCATAAGTCTTACAAGGTATTGTAATCGTCATGCAAAGGGCAGCTGTTTCCCATGCCACCAGTCATAACTTCACATCCAAGTGCCTATATAACATCTCACCATGTCAGTGGGCTATACAGGACTGAACCACAGAGTATTCAGTTCTTCATTGCAGCAATGGGAAACAGGACGAAGAGACATAAGTTGGGATACCATGGCTTTATTCCGGGCAGCCCCTGGGGGCTTTACATTTGTGGTTTATGGTCAGCCGGCAATCTGAGAGCTGCAAGGAACACTGTCATGTGGTGATCAGAGTCGGGGAGATGGGAGTGGCATGAGTGAAGTGCGACATGTGAGCAAGGTGAGGTGAGGTGAAGTTTCCATCAGCAGTAGTTGGTTAATTATGAGTAATAAATTTTCTATGAATAATAAATTTATGATCAATTAATTAATAAATTGTTAATTAAGCTAATTAAATTTATTTATGAGTACTAATATAATATTGTTTACAATTTTGCGGTGTGGGTGGGTATGTAAAAAGAGAGTAGTGGTCAGTCCGGATGGGTGATGCGGAGTGACCATCATGAGTATGGGAGAGCTCTAAATGGGCTGTGATTGGCTGATGAGCAAGGTGTTATGGTGGCAGGGAGTAAGTGAGGAGGGAGGGGCCAGTTTGAGTGATTGGCAGGTTGTGTGTGTTCCCCCCCCCCCCGAAAGGGGGGGGGGGGGACAAGCCCCGCAGTCCCGCGTGCCCTGCAATGACCCCGAATGAGCAAACGCTCATTCATAACGATTGCCGTATCAGAGTTATGTGAGTGTGTTTCACAAAACCATCAAGTTTAATAGAATACAAACCCAAAGGTGTTTGACGACCAATTGAATTGTTAAAATTCATTAAGATAAAAAAATAATAATAACAGGAAAAGTCGAGGAGGTAAGTAAAAAAAACAACCCAAAACACCTATCAAAAAAACTTATCTTTGAACCTATCAAATTTTATTTCAGTGCGGTGCGTTGTATGAGAATGCATTGTCAGATAAGCCAATGCATGGGAATGGTGTTCCCTTCTTTACACACCTCGCATTTCTGGTTTTTCAAATAAACCCAAACAAAAACAACAGACGCCATTCAATTGATCTTTACTAAATAGAATGATCTCATAGAAAACAGACGTCATTTAATTCGAACACAACACATTTAGCTCGAGCAGACGACAATTGGGGTTGGTGCTGCCTGGGTTAAGGAGAGGCGATGCCTGAGGAGCCAGTCAGTCAGGTTGGGAGGCGGGGGGGGGGGGGGGGGGGGCTCCCAGAGCGTGGGTGGGATGACCACGCCTGAATGGACGGCTGTGTGGGGAGCGATAAACCAGCTCCTATGTGGATGTGCCCACGGCCCGTTTTACTAGCAGACCACTCACCAATTACTCCCACCAATGTGTAGCTGCCATATGGATCCAGGGCCCGTACACATGTGAAAATATGGAATTCAAGGCTATTTCAAGGCGTTTCAATGCTGTTTTTGATAGGAATTCCAAGACTATTTTCATTTGGATCTCAGGGGGGTGGGGGGTGGGAGTGAAATGGCGATTTCAGACTAATTTAGATCAGTGGGGACAGTTTGATGAAATTCAATTCTTTTCAAGATTAATTACCCAATATAGGTTAAATTCAAAGGTTTTTCAAGGCCTGGAAATGGTGCAAATGAAGTTCAAGACTTTCCAAGACTTTCTAGGACCCATATGGACCTTGTGGATCTTTAACAGGAAGAACGCGTAAGAGCAATCAGGCATAAAAGGACATGTTGGTGTTAACGTGTTAAATTAGGAGCGCTATCAAAATGGGATGGTTCAAATTATTAATCACAAAGACTACATTTCGACAGCTTTGATTTGTGTGTGTGGATTGTAGACGGTAGTGGGTTTGTGAAACTGCAGCAGTAGGGTTACAAGAGGCAGGGTCCCATTTAAAACATCTCTGCACCACTAACCTTCTCAGCTCTCCTCTACACATCACCATCCAGCGGCAAGTGGGGACATTCTAACTCGATCAGCTAGGGACAAGCCTACCTTAGATGAAAAAACTGCCACATGTACATAAGATAATCTATATTATGCATTCATTCTACACTATGAAATATGAGACAAGAAGGTTGGTTGGTTCTTGGAGTTTAATGTTCTGGCAACACCTAAGGTCATGTCAAGATGGGTACTGACTTGTGACAGTGCATACTCATGGCAACATTATAGTTCTGCCCCACTGGGAAATCAGCCTGCCAGCACCATGACCCGATATCCCACTTAGTCACATTATCCTGATACTGAGCTAACCAGTCCTTTCCCTATTCTATTAATGCCGAGCAGCAGGCTAGGAAGCAATACGTATCAATTTTATAAGTCATTAGTTTGACTCGACCAGGAACCAAACTCCCACACGTGAGGCCCACGCTCTACCGATTCGGCCACCGTGGCCGGTAACATGAGATAAGGCAGAAGAAATAGAAATATAGAATTCGTTAACAAGAGCCGATCTACCTTGCTCGATAGTGTTGTTTGAGTCAAAGCATAGAAATGACACATTATCATGAATATGCAGTGCTATTAAATTCGGTTAGATTGTCTTTCCCCTTCTTAAATTAACAAAGATAGTGAATATCAGCAGGCTGCCTTTTATTATTTCCTTCCCCTTTGATGGTTCCTTATTTGTTAGTGCTAGAATGTAATTAGTTGTTAATTATATATGAGGTAGAATTAGGCAAGCCTGCTATTTTTAGTCTTCACTAATTGTCATTGGTGCCCAAAGCATTTCGTATCGTGGATTACTGCAGCAAAGGTAGCTTCTTTCATTAGCCTAATTCAACTTTCTTCAAAGAAAGATCTGCTCGAAGATTCTAGACAAGGTAGCCGACGGGTTCATTTTGTTACCGGATATGGTTCTAAATAGGCCTTTCTCTTGATTGGCCCCATATTTCTTGTGTGAGAGTACTGATTGCAGTTTCAGCGATTTCTGTATGACTGGTTTTAACAGAAGTTGCTAGAATGAGATGGAATTCAACAGGGGTGGCTTCGGCAAGGTGGCTTCAACAGAATGGGCTTCAACTGGGGTGAATTCAAAAGAAGTGGCTTTAACAGAAGTGGCTTCAATAGAATGCTCTTCAACCGCATGTGTATCAACAGGAGTATATTCAACAGGAGTATATTTAACAGGTGCTTCAACAGGCGTCCATTCAACAGAAAGGGCTTCAAGATGGTTGGTTGTTGGAGTTTTACATCCTGGCAACATCTAAGGTCATATCAGGACGGGTACCAACTTGTGACAGTGCACACTCGTGGTGACTTAATAGTACTGCCCCACTGGGAGGCCAGGCCGCCAGCACCATGAGCTGATATCCCACTCAGTCACATTATCCTGACACTGAGCCAACCAGTCCTTGTCCTATGCTAATAATGCCGAGCGCATGGCTAGGAAGCGACAAGTATAAATTGCTAAGTCATTGGTTTGATTCTACCAGGGTTCGAACCCATGGGTTCGAATCCCACGATCTACCAAAACGGGAGATGGACGCTCAACTCATTCGGCCATCCCGTCTGGTTGATGGTGTGGGGGATGCTCATATAAAAACAATAGTTTTAGAGAAAATGTGAGCTGACAATTGGTAGTTTAGTAGTAGTAAGGCCGAATTGGTCAAGCTCAATATATATATAGAGGCTATATATATATATATTTATATAAAAATACATATATATATATATATGTCTATACATACACATACACACACATACAGACACGCATATCTGGCCTGTGATGCTTTCCAAGATACCAGATCCCCGAAGCCCTAACGCATATTAAATTCATCACCCCACAAGCACTCTTGTATTTTTATTTATTTTTTGGTCCATTAGTTGTTTAAGCAGGGGAAATTTCAGTCATAGACGAGTGGTCTTCCTCAGTCCACTGCTGGTCGATAGAAAGCCAGAGCCTACACTTTTACCGACCCAAGGGATTTTTAACCTCCCACACCACATAGACATAGACATGGTATGAGAGCAACCAGCCTTTGATGACGCTGTAAGTTATACACAGCGGCGGAAATCCAAATTGGCAGAGCTGGGGCATGGGGAATCGAACCGCCGACCCTCAGATTAGGAGTCTGACCTAGAAAAAAGTCAGACACTCTAACCACTCTGCCACAAAGAACGCCACTTCTGTACTTCTTATTATTATTCCCTCTGGGCTCTCAGATCAAGGCTCTCTATGCTGTGTGCCCATCAATTACCAGTAACCCCATAGAGTGGGTCCAACAAACATAGACTATTAGGAATATGAATAAGGCAGCTGAAGACTACACACAGCAATCGTTGTTTGGGGGTGTTTTACTTACAGATTCACAGCAGTAGCACTCAAATGTGGACTTTCAAACTCTTTATATGTAAAAATAGTTTTATTGTATGTGTGTGCGGTAGTCATTAGTTGGCAGTCCAATGTCGTAATTGAATTAGTTGACCATATTAAAGGGAGCCATAGAATTATATTTGCATAGATAATGACCAGTAAAGTGTTGAATCGCCCCTGGGAGTAATAAAAGCTCTACACCACGAATAACATTAAGTGTACCGACCATCTCTTATAGGGCTCATCCTTGTAATTCAACTACCAGTTTGCAATCAATCAATCAATCAATCAATCAATCAATTAATCAACACTAACCGAGAATAGCCTTTTGAAATGGGTTTTCATTTTAATTTTTTTTGATTGAGCAGGAAAGATTTCAGTCGCAAACCATTGGTCTTTCTCATTCCACTGCTCCTTGCCAAATCCTAGTAAATGCCGAATGCCAGGCAAGTAGCCGTGTGTATAAGCTTTTAAGTCATTGCTTTGACTCAGTCGGAGTTCAAAAGTGACATGAAAGGGACCAGTACCAGTGCCCCCATACTTCACCTGCATTACCCGAGATTCGAATCACACGACCAGCCAAATTGGTTGGTTGGTTGGTTGGTTGTTGGAGCTTTACAACATAGCAGCTTCTAAAAGTCATATATCAGGACAGGTACCGACTTGTGACAGTGCACACTCATGGTGAATTTATAGTGCTGCCCCACTGGGAGACCACACCACCAGCACCATGACCCAATATCCAACTTAGTCGCATTATCCTGACACTGAGCCAAGCAGTCCTTGCCCATTCCTAATAATGCAGACCGCCTGGCTAGGAAACGACAAGTGTAAATTTTTAAGTCATTGGTTTGAACCTGTGGGTTCGAATCCCACGATCTACCAAAATGGGAAGCGGGTGCCGATTCATATATGGCAGTATACTAGCTTTATTTGATTGGTCTTGATTGCTTCGCGAACCGGAGTCGGCACCTACTTTTCTGATTATTAATTCAATATGGATGCTCCTAAATCAGTTCTGCATAGTCCGCTTCCTTCATAACCATCATTTAATAGCGTGCATGTATAATCCAGCACCATGTGGCACAACAGAAAACCCTTAGTGGATTATTGATGTTACCTCTGTTCCCGAAGTCCTTTTTTTTTTTTTTGTGTAAATATTTTTATTCATCTGAATACATATTTTGTCAGCGCTGGGGCACTGGTCTTCCAGCCGTTGGAGTGATCGCATTTGATCTGTACATAGTGGAAGTGGAATGTGTTGCATTGTGTGCAGCACAACCCATTCTGAACATAGAAAGAAAATGGGGGAGCAGCCTATGCTGCATAGTGTACAGCATAGGCATCAACATAGTGCAAGATATATGCATCAAGATAGAGTGTGCAGTAATGTACACTAGTGGTTAAATCATATGCTGTGTTTGTATATCAGTTAGATTTGGTTTTAATATCGGGTAGTCTTTAAATAGTGCCATGTTGTTTGTGCATGTATAGTTATTGCTGGTTGAAGATGTAGTTATTCAGTGGTGGTAATGGGTCTCGAGTAGTGGTAGTGGGTCTCGAGTCATTGAGTTATAATAGTTGTTTGTCAAATGTGGATGGGGGGGGGGGGGGGGGGGAGAGGGGTCCATGGGCAGGGGGGGCGGACATGCAGGGAGAGAGCAGGCACAACTAATTGCACACTACCCTTGTACAATGTATACTGATGTGTAATCTTTCTCACAAAGGTAGGTTTGTTTGTTTGCGTTTTATGTCCTGGCAACATCTAAGGTCATATCAGGACGGGTACCGACTTGTGACAGCATGCACTCATGCCACTCATGGTGACTTTATAGTCACGGCGACTTTATAGTGCTGCCCCACTGGGAAATCAGGCCGCCTCCACCATTACCTGATATCCTACTCAGGCACTGAGCTAACCAGTCCTTGCCCTATCCTAATATTGCCGAGCGCCAGGCTCAGAAGCAACAAGTATCAATTTTGTAAATCACTGGTTTTACTCGACCAGGGATCGAACTGCCGACCTTCCACAAGGGAACACAACGGTAGGACGATTACTATCGACTCCCCGGCCTGTGTATGTGTGTGGGTACCTTTGCTGATTTTGATGAACTTAAGTGTTTAATTTACCTCCTCCTCCCCACCGTTCCTATCCTTTGTTTTTTATTTGTTTACTACATGACAATGTTCACAGTATCAATACCAGGCAACGATATTGTTAGTAATAAATATGACTATTCTGTGAGGAAAGTCGCCTCTGACTACAACCAAACACACCAGAAATCAGATTTCCACATAACTCTGGCAGAGCTTAGCATATCAGAGGTTGTCCGTCATTTGACAGAAAATTTAGGAAATCAGCAAAAAAAACATCAGATCTTTCATCAGTGATATTCACTGACTCAATAAAACACATATACAAAGGACAACAGCTACATAAAGTAGCACAAGCAAGACGCCCATCTCAAGCGAATATCTCCTTCAGACGGGTCCCCGGGGCCATACAGTGCTCGGATGTCACGTGAAAGGGACCAGTGCCTCCATACTTTCCTGGCATTAAGGAAAATGCAATCAGCTAAATCAAAGACCCTATAATACTAAGACGGCTCACTCAGCCTGTACAGTGTAATCAAAATGATCAAACCCACCATTTGGTGTGCTGGTGGTTCTCTTGGTTAAACAGTTGCTATATTATATGTATAAATGTGTATATATGAATGTGAAAGATGCATGATGATGGTGATGATGATGATGATGATGATGATGATATATATTTGTTCATACTAATTTCATATTGATGTGTATTCTATCTCATGTATAATATAATTGTATATGTTTACAAGTGAAACACCAACCAGCAGCCGGGCTGATCAAACCCACCACAAGGTGGCACTGAGAAATTTACATTACCATGGGAGAGATAGGGAGTGAGCCGTCTTAGTATTATAGGGTCTTTGCCTAAATCCACGCCTATTGCATTGGGGTAGCCGCACCACCAACATCTGTACGAGTTCTGCCATCCTAACGATGTTTGGTCAAGAGCTAACCTGTATTCCACCATACAAATTCAAGGCGCCTTGCAGCATTACCATTTGCTTTATTAGTCTTGCCACCTTTTTGGGGGCCCGCCGCCCGGCCAGAAAGCCCCAGGGACTTACTCAGGAGCAGCTCACAGTCACAGTAGGCTCAGAAAGAGTTAAGACCTGGTAGTTCCGCCGCTCCTTACAAGGTGGCGCCTGTCGATCAGGCTACATACAACCAGAAACTTAGTTACTTTACCCCACCCGTCTCACGGGCAGTGCAATGTAATTTGTGAATGTTGTTTGTTTGTTATTGTTTTACGTCCTAGCAACATCTAAGGTCATATCAGGACAGGTACCGATTTGTGACAGTGCGCACCCATGGCGACTTTATAGTGCTGCCGCACTGGGAGGCCAGGCCACCAGCACCATGACTTGATATCCCACTCAGTCACATTATTGTGACACTGAGCCAACCAGTCCTTGCCCGAGCGCCTGGCTAGGAAGCAACAAGTATCAATTTTTAAGTCATTGGTTTGACTCGACCAGGGTTCGAACCCACGACCCCATGATCTACCAACACGGAAGACGGACGCTCTAACTCATTCGGCCATCCCGCCTGGTCCTGTAATTTGTGAAAGTTCTAGATCAAGCGCTGAGGGTTAGTTAGCTGGGTCACGGGTTGGGGTGGATACCTCTAGTTGAGAATATAAGGATTCTCAACAAGGCATCGAATACTGATACCAGATACCAGGCCACCACGTGACCAATCAATGTATCGATTGGTGCAGTTCACAGCATTCCATAGCGAAGAGTATGACGACAATAGTGATCATCTCAGTCGCCCCCTCGAGCACGCGCACACACTCACGCACGCACACCCACACACACGCACGCACGCACACCCACGGACACCCCCCCCCCCCCACACACACTCAGGTCCACACAGAGCTGTGAAGGCTGGTGTCATCGTCCAGCATGGTTAGTGAGTGGCAGCGGTAGCTGAGCTATCGTAGCAGGGACTATTAATGTGGGATAGCAGAGAAGACGGACCAGAAGGGATGGCCGAATGAGTTGAGGATCCGTCTCCAGTTTTTGTTTGTTTGTTTGTTTGTTGTTGTTTTACATCCTAGCAACATCTAAGGTCATATCAGGATGGGTACCGACTTGTGACAGTGCACACTCATGGCGACTTTATAGTGCTGTCCCACTGGGAAACCAGGCCGCCGGCACCATGACCTGGTATCCCACTCAGTCACATTATCCTGACACTGAGCACACCAGTCCTTGCCCTATCCTAATAATGCCGAGCACCTGGCTAGGAAGCGACAAGTATCAATTTTAAAGTCATTGGTTTGACTCGACCGGGACTCGAACCCACGACCCCACGATCTACCAGCACGGGAGAGGGACGCTCTAACCCATTCGGCCATGCCGTCTGGTTCCCAGTTTTTGTAGATCATGGGATTCGAACTCATGGGTTCGAACCATGGTCAAGTCAAACCAATGACTTTAAAATGTATGCGTGTTGCTTCCTAGCCAGGCGCTCGGTGTTATTAGGATAGAGCAAGGACTGGTTGGCTCAGTGTCAGGATAATGTGACTGAGTGGGATATCGGGTCATGGTGCTGGCAGCCTAATTTCCCAGTGGGGCAGCACTATAAAGTCAACATGAGTGTGCACTGTCACAAGTCGGTACCCGTCCTGATATGACCTTAGATGTCGCCAGGACGTAAAACTCCAACAATCAACCTCACACACCAGTCCTTGCCCGAGCCAGGCGCTCGGCCAAGGACTGGTGTTCTCTGTGGCGGAGTGGTTAGAGTGTCTGACTTTTGTCTAGGTCGGACTCCTAATCTGAAGGTCGGTGGTTCGATTCCCCATGCCCCCATCTCTGCCAATTTGGATTTCCACTGCTGTGTATAACTTACAGCGTCATCAAAGGCCGGTTGCTCTCATACCATGTCTATGTGGTGTGGGAGGTTAAAAATCCCTTGGGTCGGTAAAAGTGTAGGCTCGGGCTTTCTATCGACAAACTGTCCAATGGTGAAAACAAGCCTATTCAGGCTTATCCATGATAGGCAGTATAAATCTTCAACAACACACACTCATGCGCACACGCCCGCACGGAGCTGTGAATCCTGATGGCATCGTCCACCATGGTCTAGTGAGTGGCGGCGGTAGCTGTGCCATCACACAGGGCACTATTATGGGATAGTAGAGTGTGGCTGACACACAGGCTGCATGGAATCGTTTACCCATAACAGGCTAAAAGCGTCAACTCAATACCGGATCTCGATTCGCCGCGCACCGGAGTCTCATCCGGAATCGACCAGTGGCGGCAATATAGGGCGAAGCGATTGGCGCGTTTCGCTCCTCGCAAAACTTAGAAAGAAGTGCAATACATGAATAAGTAGGCCAGGGAGATGAGTTTGTGGCAGAGGAAGGCTACATGCCAGGCATGCATGCAGTCTCCTTAAAATTAACACCGGGGATATTGGGCGGGTGCTTGATTTAACCGCTGCCCTTTGGGCATGGTGCCCTGATAGTGTTGGCAGGATCAGCAGTCGCGTGGGGTGAGGAGGCCTGCAAGCGGCACTCTTTACACCACACAGGCCACGTTTACTAACAACACAGTGAGCCGCGTGGCAATACTTACTAACAACTCACTGTTAGAGATTTGCAACCACAGACGTAGCCAGTATTCTTTAAATTAAAGAGGGAAAGCTTGTTTTTAGCTTAGTTGTTTTTTTTGCACACTTTTGGGACTTGTAACATTTGGAGTGAGCTGGACAGTAAGTAAGATGTAGTGTTAAGGGGTACCACATGCCCATATGGAGACCATTTCTGTCAAAAGAAATATATATTTTTCACCCTGGGTGAGGAGCGCAACGGATAACTGAGGGTATGCTGTGTACTGTGGGATGTCGACACATCTATAGACGTAGATACTATTATGTATTGCACTTAGCCTACATCAGACATTTATTGTTATATACGTTATTAGAGTTATAAAAGAGAAAAACCTAACACGAGGGAGGGAAGAAGGGGAAGAAGGGGAGGAATGGGAGGAAGGCAGGGAAGGAGACGGAGACATGGGGAGAGGGGATGAGGCGGGAGAGAGGGGAGGAGAGGGGGAGTGAGGGAAGGAGAGGGGGAGTGAGGGAAGGAGATAGAAGGAGGGAGCGAAGGAGGGAGGGAGGAGGGAGCGAAGGAGGGAGGGGGAGGGAGGGAAGGAAGGAGGGAAGAGGAAGGAGGTAGGGGAAGGGGGGAGAGGGGGGAAGGGGGGGAAGGGGGGGAGGGAGGAGGGGAGGGAGGGAGGGAGGGAGGGAGGGAGGGAGGGAGGGAGGGAGGGAGGGAGGGAGGGAGGGAGGGAGGGAGGGAGGGAGGGAGGGAGGGAGGGAGGGAGGGAGGGATGAGTAAATAACTTCAGAATGGAATATGCTGTGTCTGTGATGTATGGTACTGGCTGGGGTGCATGACGCGGGAGGCACCGGGGAGCATGCGACTGGCGCGGTGTGGGTTTGACCTGAATAAAGTCATTACACAACGAGACGCCAACGTATAAAGTCGGTTATTCTAGATAACATTACATGGTGTCAGATCGAAAGCGGACCTTTTGATACACCATGGCACTCTCAGGTTTGAAGCCACCCGGCCCCTTGAACTTAGTGTCCAAGTTTCTGATATGCAGTCACCAACGCACTTCTGACTAAGACCCCACAATAAAGACTGCCTCGTCTATCTATGGACTCCTCCCGTGTACCATTGAATACCGTAGGCAAGTCTGTTATAATTACCCGTGAGGGCTATTTACTCATGGGCTACTTTACTCATTTAGTGTTTTTTTAAACCCACCAAAAAAAAACACACAAAAGATGAATAGTAAGTGACATTTTGTAGATATATGACAAGTAAAAGCCACTGGATGTGGATGTAGACTGGGCTTTATCAGGGACATAGAAGTGGCCCCTGCCTTCCGCCCCCCCCCCCCCCGATACCGCTCTCCTTTACCAGTGCTCATTCTGTCCCCTAGGGGACGCTGCAGGCGGCCGTACTCCCTGGCAATCCTCTATATTGACCTAACGAGTATCAGGAGAGCAACGGGACCCGTCCTCAGTGGCATTTACTCTGCATACGGTCCGCCGCTAGTTGCTTAGCAACATTACAGCAAAGAGACCGTCAACGAATAAGCCCACATAAACCACCGGCACCAACTCTGGTTTACCTGCATGGAGTGACCGGGCGCCGTGGCCAAATCGGTAGAGCGCAGGCAGGTAGGGAGTTCGATTCTTGGTCGAGTCAAACCAATGACTTACAAAATTGGTACTTGTTGCTTCCTAGCTTGGCGCTCGGCATTATTAGGATAGGGCACGGTCTGGCTAGCTATGTCAGGATAATGTGACTGAGTGTGATATCAGGTCATGATGCGGCCTGGTCTCCCAATGGGGCAGCACTATGAAGTCGCCATGAGTGCACACTGTCATAAGTTGGTACTTGTCCTGATATGACCTTAGACGTCATATCACACAGGTAACGTCATGACGTAAATCTCCAACAACTGCGTGCTGAGATATTCAGTAGGGTTGCACATAAATCCTTCGGTTCCGTACTATCTTTCACATATTGTTAGTCTGAGAACAATTGGAGGGAAGTCAGGAGAAAATGGCGGTCCTCAGTTGGCGAGTGGGTAGGTGATAATAAAGGTAGGATTCCATGACAGAGATGGTTAGAAAATTGCTGATCTTCATTCACATGGTAAATGGAAGGGAGACCACTATTCCCAAGGGGGTTATAAATGGAAGAAATATGTAGGTTATGAAAAACAGGGATGAACGGTTTGGAAATTCATGGCGAGGTATCTGCATATAAAAAAGGGCTATAGCAAAGGGTCCCTATATGAAGATCAGTTATATACGTCCAGCTCGGGTTTGTTTTATATATGTTGTATAAGCCATTATATGAGTATAATAAGCCAGAAGATTCCATCTACTCCCCAGCCCCTCAGTCATTCTATCCATTAGGTCATCTACTGATCCAACCTCAGCTCTCCATGTGGCGCCACCTGCTCACCCATGCCTCAGTGACCATTACGCTCACTCACTGTACCACTGAAAATTTACATTGTGGGAAAGGGGGGGGGGGGGGTGGATACTTGGAAGTGCAGTTATCACTGACTTGGCGTATGCTACCAGCAACCAAATACTATAATTACAATGTGTTGTCCAGGAAAGGTACTAAAATAGCCCATGACCACTAAAAGTGTAGTCGGAGACAGAGACTGCCACCTGCCGACAGCTTTCAGAAGACACATGACATTCAGTGACCACATATGATCCGACATGGACACACTACAGTAAAAACTTTCTAAAACAACCGACCATAGGACCGAACATTGAATGGTCCAATTAGGGAGGTGGTCGGTTTAGGGATTTTATTTTATCGTTACAATGGTATTATTTAGGCGATCGTTTGGGACCCAAATATAGCGATCGATATAAGAGAGTGGTCAATCTGTGGAGGAGGTCAGTTAGCGAGGTTTTACTGTATAACCAAAAGACACGATCTCACATGCATACAGGCAGGTGTAGGCACTGAGTAGGTGGGTGCAGTGAGTTGTATTCAAATCGGTCGAAGCAGAAGGATAGGCCCCATCTGAAATCACTGAGCCTACCCAAGAAGATTATCATGATGCTTATAAGTATTATTATCAGGTATTTGTTTTAGCTGGTTTAGCATCCATGATGGAACCATGTTCTAGTGACGTCATACGGTACTAGTGCCATTCGGCCAGTCAGAGAGAACATGCTTGCAATACAAAGAAAGAAGTACACAGTCTACAAACGGTCCTAATGAATTAGTGCAGAGTCACTTCCACATTACCATATGTTGACGACATTCAACAGCGAATATGGTCAGTTTTCCTTCATTTAATATCAATTATTGACCCCAATAAATCTGTAAACAAAAGACCCCACAAGACAATCGCAACAAACCATCAAATGAAAGCAGTAACTCATTTTGGTTAACAGGAAACGTTGCTTTTTTTAATACCTGGACAATTAAAAACAGTAATTGTACGATCAAATGGCATTATTGATGGGTGGCGTGTCAAAAATCTAAAAGTGCTTTCATTTGAATGAAAGATTTGATCTATTTTAAAATGGTGGCTACCATAGATAAATCACTACCGGCCACGGAAAGAACATGTTAATGCTGTTGGGTTTGATCAATAAACAAAAAAACTAACAGAAAAACAAGATGCTGATCTGATCCTATCATGTCCTCCTTTTCAAATAAGTCTCTCATTTGCCAATCCTGGGTCTTGCTCTCGATCTCAGTAGTTGAGAATACTTTTGTTTAACTTAAGCCCCAGTAATACGATGGCTTGCGACCACTTTGCAACTATTTCTGACCAAAATAACCACTTCGTGCAACCTCCTTGCGACCAAAACAATAGTCACTGACCTCTGGGCAACCAATTTGGTCACAAGGTTTTTAGTGCAGTAGCTGTAACCTCCTTGTGACTAAAATGGTCGCTAGGTGACCGACCACTGAAGACCACTTGCAACCACCCCTTTTGTTGTGGTCACAAGCAATAGCATGACTGGAGCATTAGGTGCTGCAAGGCAATATTAGGATGCATATACACCCAATACAAATACAATCCACAATAATAAATTACGTAGTAAGCCTCAATTACTGGCCCGTCCTGATATGACCTTAGATGTTGCTAGGACGTAAAACAACAACAAACAAACAATCAATTACTGGTAAATAACTAAAAAGTGGACAAACACATCCGTGGTTATATTATATATTTACTGACAGCATTACCATCTGATGCAACATCACACAGAATATAATTAAATAATGATAATATAGAATTACTGACATCTGCTATTTATATAGACATGTTGCGCACGATTTATATATATTCAGAAACCAGACACTTGAAACATCAAAAGGCAGCTTACATGGAATTGACTAAGCAGCCTAAAAGTACTATGTAAAGCGCAGAGGGTAAGGTCACTGAGGTCAAAGTCATTGAGGACAAGGTCATGGAGGTCAAAAAGGAGGTCATATGTTCAAGTCTCACAAAAGTCACGGATATGTACCATGCGTAAAGGACTTGGGGTTATGAAAAACATGACACTGGAACACTGGTAGTGGTGGGCTTAAGATCATGGATAAGATCGAGAGCGGGAATCACAAAATCCACAAAGATCATGGATGTAGGGTCGGGAGCGGGAATCACAAAATCCACCATCACTCAGAAACTGAAGTCGGCTGGGTGTGGAAGGGAGGCAACAGAGATGTGTGTCCAAGTGTGTAGAACTCTGTTAGCTGGTTTACTTACCATTAACAAACAAAGAATACTGAAGCCAAAGGGGACAGACAATAGGATTAAGCTGTTCACCACAAACCTTTGATGCTATCGCCTGTTCTATAACCAAATGTCATATCCTGTTAGTGAAATTATTTTTTTTTAAACAAAACCATTTGTTCACTAAAACTCTAAAATATAAGTCCTTTGTCTAGTATACAGGGATGAAAGTGGTCTCCGGGAAAAAAATCGGAAATGCTGATATTCTCCCATAGGCTTAGCATTGTAAGGGAATCGCTGAAAATTCCCGGAAGTCAGGTTTCATACATATTGGTATACGCTGATAGTGCTGCACCGTTTGAAGCACGTATTAGTATACGCTGCTAGTGCTGCGGCATTTGCATCACATATCGGTATACGCTGATAGTGCTGCGGCGTTAGAAGCACATATTAGTAGTATACGCTGATAGTGCTGCGCCATGAAGGCATTAGTGGTATACGCTGCTAGTGCTGCGGCGTTTGCACCACATATTAGTATATGCTGATGGTGCTGCAGCGTGAAACAACGTATTGTTTGGTTGGTGGAGTTTTACATCCTGGCAACATCTAAGGTCATATCAGGACGGGCGCAACTTATTAGTATACACTTATAGCAACAGAAAAAATCCCGGAAATCCACGAAATCGCGGAGATCTTTCATCCCTGAGTATAGTACTCTGTGGTTGCCAAATGTCTCCCTTTCTTTCTTCCTTTTTTCTTTCTTTCTTCTTTCTTTCTTTTTCTTTCCTTTTTTTGTTTTTAGTGTTTAAATTTATCAGGACAGGCGCCTGTGGTGACATAAGTTAGGTTAGTCATAGAGAAATACGCTCCAAATATGGTTGCACCATGGTGAAAGGCTTAAAACTGACTTCGACAAAGTTCGAGCAACATGACGTTCGGGGTGATGCTGGGGTGACTGACGTTGGGACTAACAACACAGACGCAAGGATCAAGATTGACTAATATAAAATATACAACTCCTTGAAAGGTAGGGATGGAGTGGTGGGATGGGGAGGGGGACTAGACCATTGGAGAAGACTCCTACTGACATGCCGCAGGCGGGCTGGACAATACTAAAAAAAAAAAAAATTAAAAATATATATGAATGAAAAGATGACAAAATAAATAACTATAGAGGTAATCTTGGTGGCTAAGTAAGACATCTGGACTGACCTTTGAGAAGAGCAGCCAGGCTTCATTGAACCTGATGGGCCTATTGGCTAGCAGTTCTAACACCCGCTTTGGCGTGCCAGCCAACTAGGGGGCAGCAGCGGACACAGGGCAGACAGAAGACAGGTCAAAGGTCAAGGACGCGACACATGCCGTTATCGTTATCATATACTAATCAACGACTACACAATATACACATGAGTAATTCAAAACACAGGGGGTCGTTAATTGAACAGTTGAAAGTTGTATTCTCTTAGGATTATGATTACGGTCGCTTGCAGTGTTAATTCAACCAAGTCACGCATGAATGACGCTGCTTGTTTCGACTCTAATGGAGACAAAGCTTCAAATGGGGGCTTTTCTGTAAGTCTGTAAGGACACTGGGGACCTCAAGAGGAAGTCGCCACGGTTCTTATTGCATACAGGTTTAACGTACTCGGAAAGGTCAACATAGGCCAAAATAATTCATTTAATTAAACGGTGTAGGATAAATTTTCAATAATTTAATTGGAGATAAAGATCTACTCTGTAGGTGTGTCGATGAAACGCTATGCAATTACTGTTACTAAATACATGTAGTAATCGGTGTGCAGAACCCAAATGGTTGTTTACTGCTAACAATTTATCGTGAGCTCGAATTGGATTTAAGGACAAATATATTCATAGGAATTAATACATAATATTAAGGTACCAGCGAATGTTTAATCCATATACACCAATTAGCAATACACACAGTGCTGAGTGCATATGAAGTATATTAAATATATGAAATATATTAAGCAGATACCTGTGTTTTTCTTATCTCAAAGTTAGGAGCAGCTTTGAAGTGATTCATAATTTTGATTTATAAATATATAATTACCACAAGTTGCAAGTGGGGATACAATTTTCCTTAATTAATGAGTTTATTTGGCATTAATTAAAGATATGTTATTCGTCATTAGTTCCGAGTCTGCCTTTAAATAAATGAGACAGGTGCATAACATACCCAAATTAACATGTCAACGCACACAAGGCATTCACCATTATTGTATTGAAAAGAAAATATCTGAATTAATTACTAAAAGCCTACTTACACATTATGTCATGCTAACGTGCGACAATAAGCGTGATATTTGCATAAATCAAAGATGGACAAGCTAGCGAACAGGCCGTGCAAATCTCCCATACACAAAGCCTACCAATAATCGATCAATACATTAATAGCCAATCAATACAGAATCATAACCATATTATTGACTATTAATGATGGAAATTGACACACAGAGGGGTACTAAAATATCAGTCAAGTTTCAATAGAAATAAAATTAAAATGATCATAATTACTATAGGAAATAATGTTTATCTAGGAATCTTCAAATGGTTGAATCAATCGAAGTGTTGTCTAAAAGGGTAATCTATACTGAGTGTTTGTAATTGCAGTGCTTTCAAAATGAGCCGACGTACGCCACCAGCGTCGTCTACATGCTCACCTGCGACCTGTATTTTTGTTCACAACATAGACTATACACTCCATAGTGCTGCATGCGCTGGGTACAGTACCAGCTGTCTCTCAATATTGCTGTCCTTGTGACTCTAGTCGAGAGTTCAGAAGCTATAGTAAGTAAGGCAAGCAGTCCTTGCTTGATCATAACTAAAAGTGTAAAGCACCTGCGACCTTCCGGACAGGAAGCGGACGCTCTACCACTGCCAGCATCAACCAGTCGCTTAATTAAGGAAAGTATCGGGCACACCTAGTCGGACTGAGGTCTGGATGCTTCAAAATGTCAGGTAACTTCTACCTGTTGGATGTGAATGAGGTCAGAAGTAGGATGTTTGTTGTTTTACATCCTAGCAACATCTATGGTCATACCAGGATGGGTACCGACTTGTGACAGTGCACACTCATGGCTAGGTTATAATGCTGCCCCACTGGGAATCCAGGCCGTTGGCACCATGACCCAATATCCCAGTCACATTATGCTGATACTGTGTCCTTTTCCTATCCTATTAATGCTGAGTGCCAGGCTAAGTAGCGATAAGTATCAATTGTATAAGTCATTCATTTGACTCCTCAACTAGGAGTCGAACTCCCGACCTTCCGCACGGGAAGCCTGCTCTACGGATTCGGCCACCGCGTCTCGTCCAGAAGTGGGACAATCGCAGCTGTGGGTGGTTAGAGGCGGCGGAGGAGGTTGGCTAAGTAACCTACGGTGGGAGGTGTGCAAAAGTTTTGCTTGTTGTTTTACATCTTAGCAACATGTAAGGTCATATCAGGACATACCAGGTCATACCAACTTGTGGCAGTGCGCACTCATGGCGACTTTATAGTGCTGCCCCACTGGGAGACCAGGCTGCCAGTACCATGACCTGATATCCCACTCAGTCACATTATCCGGAAACTGAGCCAACCAATGCTTGCCCTATCCTAATCATGCTGAGCGCCAGGCTAGGAAGCGACAAGTATAAATTTTTAAGTCATTGGTTTGACTCGACCACGGTTCGAACCCACGAATCAATAGGTTCAGATCCCCCGATCTCCCAAAACAGGAAACTGACGCTCAACTCATTCGGCCACCCCGTCTGGTCATGTGTGCAAAGATAGTGAGCTGTGACTATGCATGTGCAAGCAGAGCCGGGGCTGGGTGAAAAGGAGTGCGGAAAGGTGGCTCCAGATGTTGGTTGGTTGTTGGAGTTTTACGTCCTGGCAACATCTAAGGTTATATCAGGACGGGACTCCAGATGTGATGCTGGCATTGGGCAGAAATGTATGTGTTGGTGGTCGATGGGTGTCTGATGACGCGTCAAAACCCCACGTGATCACATCGCACCCGGCAGGCCGTCTATCGGCCTTTATGGGTGGCAGTCTAATTACGCGCCGTAGAGCCTTCCCATCTTTCACACAAGCAGCACCGATCTGCCCCCCCCCCCCTGGTTCCTCTCAAAAGTATAGTACATGTAACAGTTGTACATCAGCAAAGACTCACCCCCGCCCCCCCCCCCCCTTGGACTCCCTCCAGACCAGCGTCCATATTCACTACCAGGGTTTCTGTCAGAAAATAATTTGAGGGTACGCAGAATGGGGGAGGGGTATTATTTTTGCACATCACTTGGTCAATTATATATAAACACTGCTATGATTACTGTTGTACACTAACAGTCTAACTGATTATTGATGCTGGCTTTGTTGTCGTTGGCTCATCGTCGAACCATTAAAAAAATTATCACGACAATTTGAGGGCACAGAGTCGTACTCTCAGAATATTTAAGGGTATAGGATTTGGCATATTTCCAGTACTTACACTGTCATGTCCCAATATAAACAGTGGCAGCTATCGTTGTTATAAAATATCCTCTTACTTGGCAAACCTCACTAATAGGTTGTAGGTGATTGAATGATCAATTAAAATATAGAGTGGGTGGGTGGAAGTATAAATCCTAGCAACATCTCATGAGGGGCACCGACTTGTAAAAGTATACACACCTGGGCCTATATGCAGGAGTCGGTGGTATTCGGTGGTAGCGAACCGAAACGGTGTTAGCCGGGGATTTCCCGGGTAGCGGCGAAAAATGTTATGCACGAAGCGGTGATAGACCTAACACCAAAACCTTAACTGGTGATACCTTACCCCTGATAGATAGGAGGTATAGCGAGTGCATTAGGCCCAAATCTATTCAATGCGACCATATTTAACAGAATTACATTCGCAATAAGTGAACTTTTATCAATTTAACCCTAAATTCGAAGCGTTATTAAGGCTACCGCCGTATTGCCGGCGATATTAACAGTTATATTTTCGAATCGACGAAGGTACAGTAAACAAACCACCGCCGCCGCCAGTATGGACAGCGACGTCGATGCGGCGACTGCGGCGATTTGTTTACTTTATGTTCGTCGATTCGAAAATATTACTATTAATATCGCCGCCAATGCGGCAGTAGCCTTAAGGAGGGTTCGAATTTAGGGTTAAATTGATAAAAGTTCACTTATTGCGTATGTAATTCTGTTAAATATGGTCGCATTGAATAGATTTTAGCCTAATATATGGGTACAGATGCAGAGGGATTTCCCAAATCTATAAATAAATTCACGGGTAGCTATAATCAAAGTGTTGCACGCTCCTGCATACAACTTGACACAGTTCTCGACGTCGGCGATAGCTACCCGGTAATAGGCTGTAACACCAAAACCCGCTACCACCGACTCCTGCATATAGGCCCTGACGGCTTTAAATTTGATGCCCTACTGAGCAACGATCGTATAACCCTACCTCACACCAAGGAATACCAATCAATGACTACCCCCTCCCACCACAGTTATTACAACCAATAAGGAGCAGGATAGCCAGCTCTTCCCTGCTGTATCTATACCTTTTCTTCTGTTGCTCACGTGGGTGTTTTTGTGACTTTTCACTCAGGAAGCAGATAATATAAGTTACAGGAAGTAGAAAACATAAGGTATAATAACTAATCGAAATGTGATTTAAATGGATGATGCAGCGGAGAAGCTGTCATATTACATTACATTCATTTGCTTGCCCTGCCAGAAAGAATTAAATGAATAAACTGCCTGGTATACAATGAGCCTAACTTTCAAGCTAGATTTGTCTCACAGTCGATGTAAGACGACACGGCCGCTGGGTGTGTAATTGGCGTCACAGATAGTGTCGAGTTTGGAGTCTGACACTTCTAACTTTGTGTCTGCAATAATGAGTTCCTACCTCATCAATTCACTACAGTGGTCGGCAGGTACTGACTGTACGAGCATCCGCTACTGTCAACTTAGCTTCTTTCAGTACTAGTATATTGACAATGATTGTGCAGTATTAGTGGAGCTAATGATATATATTATTATTATTACTATTATTACTATTATTACTATTATTACTATTATTACTATTATTACTATTATTACTATTATTACTATTATTATAATCATTATACTATACATATAATAATGTATATATATAACATTTTTAGCTGTACAGTGAGTGAGCGTAACGGCCGCTGAGGCATGGGCGAGTAGGTGGCGCCACATGGGGAGGTGAGGTGGTACCAGTAGACGACCTAATGAATAGAGGTAACCAGCTGATGGCTGGGGAGTAGATGGGATCTTCTGGCTTATTATATTTGCATAATGGCTTATACAGCATACATATATTTAATTGGTTAATGGGCTAGCCTAGATTACCCACAGTTGCGAGCTAAACTAAATTAAGGTTTTTGATACTGTGGGTAATGGTGAGTTGTTAGTGAAACAGTGCTAGGAGGAGCGGGCATATGTTAGTAACAATGCAAGAGTCTTAGGTCCGGCCCAAACTCCACACTTGCCGACATCCCCCACCCAGCCACCCTCACCACAAACATACACACACACACACCACACCACACCACACACACACACTACACACACACAACCACCACCATCACCCAGCGATAGCAGCCCCACCAGACAAACACTCCAGCAAGGTCATTACTTGCCTCTATGCATGCCTGTCTCACAATGTGTTCATCCTTTCAGCTAGAGACTGCGTTCAGACCTATAGGACAACACACACACTACACACACAAACTACGCACACATCACACTACACCTCACATACACATACATGACCATCACCAATCCACACACACTCACACACACACACACACATAGTTATTCCAACCACTTTCTGACCAGAATTACACTTGGTTTTCTCTGCTTGTTCTCCTCTCCTTCCCCTTGTCTGGCCTGATTGTGGACCACCTCCTGTCTGGGGGCAACATAGAGGGGTGAGCGGTGAAAGCCGGGCGACGTGAGTGGGTTACTTAAACACATTTTAACCACACTCGTCCTTTATTGCTAACTATTTCACAGACATATCTACATGTATAGAGATAAGATTCCATCTACGCTGAATGTGGCATGCCATTCGCATTTGCCCCGATCAGCCCATTGAGCGATCCACTTTGCCATCCACGCATTCGCATTCAAAACCGGAGATATGGAAGCACCACCGTGCATTTACATGCTTTTCCATTATATGTCGCATTTGCATACCGCATACAGTATAACCAGGTTAAACCAAACTTGAAGGGACCCTAGAAATTTGTTTGGATTAACCGATAATCTTGATTAACCGACTTTGGTTTCACCACTTTTTTATATGATAAATGATAGTATTTTGTCGGGCCGCCAAAAGAAGTTTGGTTTCACCGATCGTTTGGTTTAACCGAGCTTGGTTTAACGGGGTTATACTGTATATGGAATCTTAGCTTAACGCTACCACTGACACCAGTATCCAGTTAGGTGTAATCCCATGCTGCTTTCATAAATAATCAGTACATACTTGGACGAGCTAGAAGATTTGATGGGGACTACTTTCATAGTTGAGCCAACGCCAGCATGAACTGCTAGAGGCATCTCAGCTGCCGCTTACTGGCAGTAAAAGAAGTCGGGGAAGGGGGAGGGGGGATTGGGGGGGGTGTGCACCCACCACTTACTTTCTGCTTTATTACTCTGAGAATTGCCGGGATTTGTTTCTCTACAAACAAAGCAGTGACAATGCAACTTTGAATACTGCCGCGACTATTTAGTTTGTTGTTGTTTTACGTCCTAGCAACATCTAAGGTCATATCAGGACAGGTACCAACTTGTGACAGGGCGCACTCATGGCAACTTTATAGTGCTGCCCCACTGGGAGACCAGGCCACCAGCACCATGACATGATATCCCACTCAGTCACATTATCCTGACACTGAGCCAACCAGTCCTTGCACTATCCTAATAATGCCGAGCACCTGGCTAGGAAGCGACAAGTATAAATCTTTAAGTCATTGGTTTGACTCGACCAGGGTTCAAACCCACGATCCCATGGTCTACCAACATGGGAGACAGACGCGCTAACTCATTCGGCCATCCCGTCTGGTTCCTGCGACTACTTAGTGGAGAATTGTTAATAAGATGTGCATTTGCTTCAATGCTTCCGGTCTGGACACACTGACAAGCCCGTGCCATAAGGCTCCAGGAAACCCATATGCACAGAGAGTCAATGTAGCTATCCCAGGGAAACAAGAGTAGATAACATTTCATCATTAATTGCAACCCTATATCTGCACCTGATTTAGATGCACATGCCTGGAAGCTGGATTGCAAGGCAACACCTGTATGTATGCGTGATCATCATAGACAATTAAAATTTATATTTATCTCAAATCTTATCTACACTATAAACAAGATGTAGTGTGGCAACCTAAGTAGAATCAGGACGTGTGTTTAATATCACGTGCCTGAGCGTTTACCTCTTGGACTTATAACACACAACTGTTCATAATCGAATGTTGCAACTTTCATAGTTCAGTGAATATATTTCTGCAACAGAATCTGTTTTTGTGAGTAGATAATGATGGCTCATACAACTAGGGATTGATGCTGGCCTCAACTAAACTGGTATACCAATACAAACTCACACCTAAAACACACACTCCCACCAACTTCATCAACGGTAGCCCATACCTACTTACATCCGCTACTTACTAAGGTCATCAAAGGACTTCCAGGTCATACATCAAAGATAGCCCCTAGCCTACCTGCTTACATCCGCTACTTACTAGCGTCATCTATGGACTTCCAGGTCATACATCAAAGATAGCCCCTAGTTTATCTGCTTACATCCACTACTTGCTAAGGTCATCAAAGGACTTCCGGGTCATACATCAAAGACAGCCCCTAGCCTACCTGCTTACATCTGCTACTTACTAGGGTCATCTCTGGACTTCCAGGTCATACATCAAAGATAGCCCCTAGCCTATCCGCTTTGTTACATCCATAACATACAAAGGTCATCTATGGATTTCTGGACCATACAACAAAGATAGCCAGCCCCTAGCCTACCTACTTACATCCGCTACTTACTAAAGTCATCAAAGGACTTCCAGGTCATACATCAAAGATAGCCCCGAGCCTACCTTCTTACATCCGCTACATACTAAGGTCATCTATGGACTTCCAGGTCATACATCAAAGATAGCCCCTAGTTTATCTGCTTACATCCACTACTTGCTATGGTCATTTAAGGACTTCCAGGTCATACATCAAAGATAGCACCTAGCCTATCCGCTTACATCCCTAACTTACTAAGGTCATCTATGGACTTCTGGGCCATACATCAAAGATAGCCCCTAGCCTACCTACTTACATCCGAACAGTACCACTGTGGCACCACATACACGACCAAAGTCACACTTGCACTTCACCAAAGCAGGGGCCCTAAGTGTCGCGATTACTTCAGTGAAAATATATTATTCATTTCAACACTGTTACTACTTCAAAGACAGCTTAGTTAATTTAAAACACTTCACAGAGAATGTGGTATGCACGTATGGTTTTACGAGTGTTCATGAAACCTTTATGTCCCTACTTGAATGGTGAAATTCTATACTGTGGTTAGTACGCGTTACATCATGAGCGAATTAATACAAAAGCAGCACCAAGAAGCACACAATAGCAAATGGCGTTTTGGTGTTGCCATCATCCATCCGTCTATTTGGATAGCAAGCCACAGCCTCAGTGCACTCACCAAGGGTCATTACTGTCTTTGTACAACGATAGAGTCTGAGGATAAGAAGGGGGGTGGGGCTATTGTGACCTTCCACTTAGAACACTTAACAACAAAAATTACTTAAATGTTTTTGTTTTTGTTGTTGTTTTGTGTTAAATTAGTGAAATAGTAGTAATTTGGCAATAAGCTTGATGTAATATACTGTATGTATACACGCCCTAAAGTGTGCTTGTTTGTTTGTTTGTAATGTACATTATAGCACCCCCCTAAGGTCCTTTGAGGTCAGGTATCAACCTGACAGTGCAAACTTATGGCAGCTTTATAGCGCAGCCCAATTGGGAGACCAGGCATGTGACACCATGATCCAATATCCCATTATCCTAATTACCCAAAATAGTTTAAATTCAAGGCTATTCAAGGCCTTGAAATGAATAAATGACGTTCAAGACTTTTCAAGACCTTCCAGGCCCCTTACGGACCCTGCCACAATGACTGTACAGTTGTCTTCTCCACTCCTGGCACTTATTGTGAACTGTGAGTATAGGGGCAGCGCGCAGAAAACTCATGCCTTTAAACCATGCCTTACATTCTGCACACCGGTAAAGTAGTCAGCGCGCTCTTTACGCACTGATATCAATCCATGTGTGTTCTTAAATTTAGATTAAAGGAGTTATATATGGCATATTATGATAAATAGTGCTGGCAAAGACTTTTCAAGTGAGGAGTTATTAATACACCTAATGTGTTACCTTATATATAGTTATAAAAATGCTATGCAAATGTGGTTTGTACAGCTGTCATTGGTACTACAGATAGGTTATTCATTGTTCATAATTTAGCTCAAGTATATATTGGCAATAATGTAATCCATACATAACGAGATGTATGATATACTTAGAATCCAGAATTGCTTGTAGTGCATCTTTTACCGCCATGTTAATTCAATATGTAATATTGCATACCACATGAATAGATCCTAAATGAACTGGGCAAATACTCTTTCCATTGCTCTAACATTACCTCCAACATATCATATTCTGGTACAATTATGGTTTTTTGTTTGTTGTTGTTTATGTCCCAGCAACATCTAAGGTCATATCAGGACGGGTACCGACTTGTGACAGTGCGCACTCATGGCGACTTTATAGTGCTGCCCCACTGGAAGACCAGGCTGCCAGCACCATAACCTGATATCCCACTCAGTCACATTATCCTGACACTGAGCCAACCATTCCTTGTCCTATCCTAATAATGCCGAGCGCCAGGCTAGGAAGCGACAAGTATCAATTTTTAAGTCATTGGTTTGACTTGACCAGGGTTCGAACCCACGACCCGACGGTCTACCAACACGGGAGAGGGACGCTCTAACTCATTCGGCCATCCCGCCTGGTCTGGTACAATTATGGTGTCAATAAATGCAGCTTAAACCACGTAATCCATTGGTAAAGCTGACACCTGCCGACTTGTGTGTATTGCAGGGCATTATTCTAGGTCAAGAACCATCCATACCCTGTTGTACACTGTTATCATAACCTGATTCTGATTTTTTTTTTAATGGTATACAACTACGATAACCTGGTGTCAATCCTACATTGGATATACTACTAGGAGCACCTGGTCCAAATTCCAACCATAGTATACTACTACCGCATCGAGTTTGGCGCATTTGTTTTTGAAAGCGCAACATTACACTACACTACACTACACTACACTACACTACACTACACTACACTACACTACACTATACACACATATCTAGCATTCACGCAAATGTCAGCGCCATAAACAGAACCGTTCCCAATTCTCAAATGGAACATATGAGAACAAATATACTGCTGAGTTATTATGTGATGTATAAAACTTATGCGAGTATAAAGGCGTGTAAGGGAATATCCCCTACTGGCCACCCTGATTCTGTGTACTACTTTATGGGTGGCCCCTCCCCTGGGTGGGATAGCTGGCGCCACCCCCCCAGTGCCGCGAATACTGTCACTCACGCACTGGAATTTTTATTTTATTAGGCTAGGGCATCATATGCCCTAAGCCAGAGAATATATCATCTCAACCCACTATCTTGTCTTGTCTTATCATTGTACTGTAGCAAAGACTTTATATATATATAAAATATATAAAATATAGAGAAAAAAGAAAGAAAGATATATATAGAAAAAGCAGCACAACTACCATCCCTTGGCAATCTAGCACAACGTATACTCTCATATGTCAGAGCAACTGGTGGCGATGGTTTCATTCCAGTATTGATCACAACGCCAGGACCCCGTGTTACTATCGGTTTGTTTACCATCGGGTACAATGTGAGTGTCACAGACCATAACAATAGATGATATTAAAAGATTGCTCAACAAAGCGCTTTACCGTATAAAGTAGTTTCATATACCCTTAAATATGTATCATGAGTGGTTTAATTTTGATTTTTAACAGAACTTGTGCTCCCAAATCAATAAGTGGCAGTATATTACTTCGCGAACTGCATACTGTCTATCATATAACACTGGCATAGTTATTGCAATATGACTGCTTGTAATATGCAGAAGGAAAAAGCACCTGCTACCTCTCCATACACAGACACTTTGTGAGATGTGATCCATTACCCAAACATCTGGCTGGAGAGGTTTTGTAGGGCATCATGATGGATACAGCATTGACCTAATTGTTGAGAAAAATCAATAGGATGGCAGACAATTCTATATTAATCGATATTATTATAACTTATTGCATCAGTTTAATAATTTCTAGAGTAAACACGTGCTTACACTCTTCTTTTATGACAGGAGCATATAATTGCGGACTTAACTAACTTCATCTTAATCAAATTGATGAGCAATCAGTGATAGTGGATTGAACTATTTTTGTGTGCGTGTGAAGTGTTTTGGGTGGGCTTTTTTCAAAGTTGTGTTTTTGTCTGTTAACCCAACCAGGAATATTGATGTCCATCAATTAGTTTCGTTACCAAAATCAAACTCATAGAAATTGGAAGTGTCGCCGATTAAATATGACCGCATTGGACAAACAGATTTCTTTTCCAATTTTAAAATTTAATAAACAAATTCCTTATTACACAATATGGCTTTCTGTAGCCATTCTGGATAGAAACACCCACCTACAAGTAAAAAGTACATGCAAGCCAAATCGTCAAAACAAGATAAATCCTCATTTTGATTAGTTCAGTCCAGCCCTCCCCCCCCCCCCCCCCCGCTCCCCAGCCCCGCAATTGTCTGTGGATTTGTTGGTGAAGACCGGGCGCGGTGGCCGAATCGGTAGAGCACGGGCCTCGCATGCGGAAGGTCGGGTGTTTGGTTCAAGGTCAAGTCAAACCAATGACTTAATAATATTGGTACTTGTCGCTTCCTAGCCTGGCACTCGGCATTAATAGAATAGGGCAAGGACTGGTTAGCTCAGTGGCAGGATACTGTGACTGAGTGGGATATCGGGTCATGGTGCCGATGGCCTGATTTCCCAGTGGGGCAGCACTATAAAGTCGCCATGTGAGTGCACTGTCACAAGTCGGTACCCGTCCTGATATGACCTTAGATGTTGCCAGGATGTAAAATGCCAACAACCAACTTGTTAGTGAAACATGCCCTGCCCGACCTATTCTTAGCTCGGCGATCTGCAGCTCCGCCCGTATCTGAGGTAGGGCTGGCCGTGGAAGTGTTTGTTTGTTGTTGTTTTAGGTCCTAGCAATATCTAAGGTCATATCAGGATGGGTACCGACTTGTGACAGTACGCACTCATGGTGATTTTATAGTGCTGCCCTACTGGGAAATCAGGCCGCTGACACCATGACCATATATCCCACTCAGTCACATTATCCTGACACTGAGCCGACCAGTCCTTGCCCTATCCTAATAATGCTGAGCACCAGGCTAGGAAGCGACAAGTATCAATTTTTAGGTCATTGGTTTAACTCGACCGGGAACCGAACTCGCAAACTCTTGATCTTCCGCACGCGAGGCCTGTGCTCTCCCAATTCGGCCACCGCGCCCGGCCATGGAATTAGGTCGGCAGTGTCCACCACCGCCGCCAGGAGCCGCTCTCAGATAGCGGGTTCGCTGCCAGTTCTCAGTGTGAATAGTTTACTGCATATGATGAGATATTGATTAAACCATGCCTCTGTGACGTAACTTACAATCCACCACACCCACGCCCACGCCCACACCCACACCCACACCCACACCCACTCCCAGACCCTGGCCCCAGCTAGGGGGTTGCCAACATTGGAAAATGAAAAACCAGAACATCTTAAGGGATATTATATTGGCCATAGGCGCGAATAGGTAGGTCTAGTGCTCACCCATTGTATCACGGTGAACAATAATCGTGGCAGCATCGAGTTTAGTAATGACTCGAATTTATGTTCTCAGGCGTCTTCAATGTAGGCCTATACATAACCCAAATAATTGGAGGGGAAGGTCTGGGGATACTCCCCCAGAAAAAGTTGTAAATCTTAGATGCTCTGTGGTGCATTTTGGACAGATCTGTGATAAATTTCTACATTATTTTCTATGTTATCCTCAATAATCCTTAAGATTGATATAATATTACTATATTAATGGTATTGTACGGCGTAAGGTGATGATGGGACATAAAATATCGTACACCTTACAGCGAAACCATCAGATTTAGAATCCCTAAGGTCCAAAACCCTAGCAAAGTGTTTTGATTTGTAACTGTATGACTTCTTCTTGACAAGTAATGTAAAAATAATTTGTTTGGTGGTGGCCATTTTGAATTGTCCAATATGGCGATCCCATTGAGAATTGGCTTTGGTGCCCGGCAGATTTGAATTCAGCAGGTCACAAACTACAAGTGTGCCAAATTTCATGCTTGTAGACAAATTTGCACAATTCTTTCCCCAACAGACCACACTATAAGGGTTGGCAACCCTGCCCAGCCCCATCTGCCACCAATAACTACACTAGGTGGACCACATCCTATTCCATCACACTTACAAAAGCATGTATATTGATCATGATTGGGTGTCGGACAGGAAACGGTCGAGCGAAGGTCATGCTATTAATGGGAGGGGGAATGAGAATGTGATGAGGGGAGATGGAACATATAAGCGAGGTAACATTGAATGAGCAAAAACAGAGTTAACATATATACAGTAGATAGCTATAACTGCACAATAGATGTTAATAGCGTTGGAAATAATTATATGATAAATAATTATATGATCATTAATTATATGATAAATAATTAGGGTCAACTGCTCGGTTGTCAGTTGGATAATTGTTTGAAAGTAAATTTTATGTTTTTAGAATAAATGATTTAATTTGTTGATTGTTTGTTGATTGGCATGCTGCCAATCTAAGGCCGGTGTGGGTGGGTGGGTAAAATTGGAGCTGGGAAGTGGTCAGTGTGGGAGGTTGAGGCGGACTGACCAGCTGAGGTGTGGTGTCGGGGCACCCGGAATTTGTTGTGTTTTGATCTGAGGAGTGGCAGCGAGTTATTGGTGGGTGGAGAGAGTGTCGAGGCGAGGGGGAGCCCCCGTTCCAGTGGGGTGGGGATGGGTGTGTGTGTGGGGGGGGGGGGGGGGGGTTGGATGGTGTCAGCCTCGAGTATTCCGTGTCCAGCAATAAACACGAATGAGCGCTCATGCTCATCCAGACAATTTACATGTTTTCCTGAATGCATATATTCACTTAAATGATTTAACAATGAATCACATTAGATTTCATTATATAAACCTGCCTTGTCCAAAATAGCTCGAACTATATTTAGTGTCACTGACCTTAACAAAGAATGATATTACAGAGATTGCCCAGCAAAGCGCTTTGTCTTATATAATATGCAGGTTTATTTGGGTTTTTCAAATTAAAAAAATTCGAAGCGGTCTGCAGTGATATGCGTCATTTTATCATTATTTTAAAAGCTTGTGTATTTTTTTTATCCTGAGCGATTTGATTATCAAATACCCATAGGATTGTCTAGCCGACATGTTATTAAAGCCACATAGTCCGATGTAAACATCAAATTTTCAAAACCAAAACAGATTTTTTTCTACATATCTAACTTGGATACTGGTTCACTTATTAAACATTTGTCACCACACAGAAGTGATTACTGACGCAATTTCACTGCAGAAGCCTATGGGGTAAAAGTTTTTGCAGGCTTCCCAAAATTAATTTTGCATGGTTGCACTTAAAATATCTCCAAATTTGTGGTCGCAAAGTGGTCGCGTGCAGTAGTGTGACTGTGGTATTATGTATGCGGGATGGACTGCGCTACGCGTGGTTTGCCGCAATGCGGCCCCCACACAGGGGGAATCGATACTGATCGGACTACTGAAATTCTACAGGCTACTCACTAATTGTGGAGGGGCGGGGGGCGGGGTGGGTGGGGTGGGGGGCTGCCGTGTTGACTTTAAATTCTACTCACAACTTGCAACGCCCACATGGAGTGTCACTGACATTTAGACACATCCACACCCACCCACCCACACACACATACGCTGTTTTGTTTGTTTTTTGTTTGTGTATTGTTGTTTTACGTCCTAGCAACATATAAGGTCATATCAGGACGGGTACCGACTTGTGACAGTGCGCACTCATGATGTTGATCTGGTGCTGGAGTTCAATTTTCAGTTAGTGCACGTATTTTAAATATGTGTATATATACCATATACTAGTTTATTTGTCCTTAATTAACTCTGAGGGGAAAGATCATAAACAAAATATCCAGTTCCTCAGGTAATTACTATTTCAGCCGATTTTTAAAATGATTTGTTTGTTTGTTGTTGTTTTACGTCCTAGCAACATCTAAGGTCATATCAGGATGGGTACTGACTTGTGACAGTGCGCACTTATAGTTATACACACACACATATATATACACACATACACTCATACACACACACACACACACACATACACACACACACAGACATATATGGTTCATTCTCAGAAACTGTGTATAACTTGTGTGACATGGAACCCAAACGTGAAAACATACCAGGTAATAATAGAAAGCAATACAAATAATAACAGAATCCATATTCGTATGAAGGTTTATATTAATATTATTATTTCACCACAGTTGACTTTTTTTTCCTCTCACTTTTTGATTTGTATCTTATACAAATTGAAAAAACTGTTAGAATTAACCTTGTAACATACATGCAAACATCATTTTAACACACATCCATAACATCAGAGTCAACAATAACTATTTGACTTACTACAACGAAAAAAAGAAGGCAAATTCATTAACAATGTAATGTGGAAACGAAAAATGTGGTACACAGTTTCTGAGAATGATCAATACACACAGATCTTCAGAACATGTATAAACCCCGACCTCCCAGTACTACTTAATCAAATAAATCCATAACATGTCATATACTTAAAGCTGCATAGTCCAATGAAAGCATCACATTTTCTAAACCAAACCACTTTAGCTAGATTCGATCCTACATATCAACTTAGATACTGGTTGGTGCACACTTATCAAGCATTCGTTGCTGCATAGTTGGACATTCTAAGTCAATTTAATAGAACCAGCTATTGATAAAAGAAGAACCTACGTTGTCAGAATTTGTACATGCACGTCCAAATTAAATTAGCATATTTCCAATGCAAATATTTCCAAAGTTAGTCCTGCCCATTCCGATTAATAAAATATAAACTTTCACAACAGACTTGCGGGGAAAGTGTACCCCCCCCCCCCCTTCGTTAAGGATAGAATGCATGATTTCCGAGAAAATTAAATGAATGCAAAAACTTTTGCCCGACACTAGTAATGCAGTATTTCATAATTAATGTCCAACGGCATGTAAAGTAAACGACACGTGTCATTTTTATTTCGAGCTTCTCCTGGTTTGACTCGCCCGGGAATTGACACCTCACAGGAAACTACTCTGCGCCATTAAGCCATTACCCTCTATGTCTGGATTGTCTGAACTGTCCCAGAATCGTGAGAAAATAATGAAAGCACGACAGTAGCTGTGCTTTGATAGCCTAAGAAGCTTATTTAAAATTAAATAGAATGTTGTGTTCTTTTAAACATTTCGACTAAGTTCTAGTGGTAAGTTTATCTTGAGAAAGAGACAATAATCTCAAGTTCAATCAATTTTGTGTTAATGTAGCACACGATGATATAGTGAGTGACACGTGTACTTCGTTTGTTTGTTTGGGTTTTAAGTTCTGGCAACACCTGAGCTCATATCAGGACAGGTACCGACTTGTGACAGTGCCCGCTCATGGTGACTTTATAGTGCTGCCCCACCCGACCAGAAGAACAAGCCATCGGCACCATGACCCAATATCAAATTCAGTCATGTTATCCTGGTACTGAACTAACCGATGTTTACCATATCCTAGTAATGCCAAGCGCTGACTAGGTAGCAACAAGGATCAATTTAGTAGCTCATTGGTTTGACTCGGCAGGGAGCAGCACCTGTAGGTTGCTACAGAAACCGCCCTCTTGGCACAACTATCAATTTTATAAGTCATCGGTTTGTCTCGACTGGGAACCGAACTCCCTATCTGGACCGCGCTCTACCGATTCGGTCACCGCGCTGGTAGTTCCGAGAACTCTGACTGCAGTATGACTATACTGCACTGTCCCCAGCCTTTTAATAACTCAGTGTAGCTCCAATTTAATCACACCCAGCTGCGCCCCACCTTTCTACTGCGTGTCCCTGTGGGTGCATATGTGTATGTGTCGCTGTGTTTGTGTGTATGTTTGTATATGAGTGTGTCTGTGTTGTTGTTGATGTGTGTGTCCATGTATATGTGTGTGTGTGAGTTGGCCTGTGCGCGTGTGCATGTGAGTTGGTCTTAGTGTATATATATGTGTATGGATGCGAGTGGGCCAGTGTGTGCATTTGTGTATGTGTCGCTGTGTTTGTGTGTATGTTTGTATATGAGTGTGTCTGTGTTGATGTGTGTGTCTGTCTATGTGTGTGTGTGTGTGTGTGTGTGAGTGTGAGTTGGCCTGTGCACGTGTGCACGTGAGTTGGTCTTAGTATATATATATAGTATAGTTATACGAGTCTTACCTTGGTACAGATGATGGATAACTGTTGTTTTACCGAGGTATAAGCCTCGGATAGATGTGGGCTAGGGAGAGAAGTAAGCACGTCCGGTACCAGCAATCTTAACCTACTTATTGAGGATAAAAATGACTTTCAAACAATGGATACTATTACTTTACCGAAAAGGTACACCAACGGAATAGATGTGGCAGGGTGTGGCGGGAGGGCCCTAGCCCACATCTATCCGAGGCTTATACCTCGGTAAAACAACAGTTATCCATCATCTGTACCAAGGTAAGACTCGTATAACTATACTATTTTACCTCGGTAAACAGCCTCAGGCTAGCCTCAGGCTAGGGAGACCTTTACATAATTCATTTTTATCCTTAATATCATTCTTTCTTATTATTATAACATTCTAAATTTTTGTTCTCACCTATTCTTGTTAGTTGGCGAGAAGACGCTTTGCAACGCCGGTAGGCTTTTCTAGTCGTTTATTATAATGTTTTGCAAACGACTTAGCCGTCTTCCAGCCTGCATGCGCTAGTATTCTTTTCACAGAAATACCAAGCACCCGTGCCTTGGAGACCATGGCTCCTCTAGTTGAGTGGGAAGAGTATTTACTCGTATCCACTCCAGCCAATTTCAACACCGTAATTGTCCATCTGGCAAGTGTGTCTCGTGAAATCGCCTTATGTGGCTTTATAAAGCTCACTAATAGTTGTTGTGATGCACGTAAATCCTTTGTCTTGTATATATAAGCCCGTATGGCCGACACAACACATAATTTCCGATCATTCGGAAAACAGTCTAAGTGAACCGTTGATAAAGGGTCACCTAACGTGTTCGATTTGAGCAATTTTCTCTAAATCAAACGTAGCTTGTTGCTTGTCTATTTCTAATCCAGTTAAGGATAAAGCAACAATCGTCTGTCCTCTGTGTCCGGTTACTAACAATAACAGGACCGCGACCTTAAAACCTAACTGTTTTATATCTAACCACGAGTTGTGAGGCCAAGCCTGAAACAACTTAAATACTATAGAAACATCCCAAAACCGACTATACTTTGGTTTTGGAGGATTCCTTTGATAAATTGAACGAAGTAAATAACAAATAACATAATGTTTTCCAACTGTTTCGCCATCAATTCTAGGTAATATAATTGATAACGCACACCTCGCCGCATTAATCGATCCAAAGGAAAGTCCTTCATCCTCTAGAGAACGAAGAAACCGAGCTACTTGTGAAATCTTTGGATTTGTTGGCTTAACTTTCATTAACAAACAATGTACACCCCATTTCTTTAAATAGGTTGTATACATTTTGACAGTTCCTGGCCTCCAGGCATCCGATACTATCCTATCCTCAGTAATTCTGTCCAATCCAAATTGCTGTAGCTGCTTCCTTAGAAAAGGAATGCCAATAGGGGCGTCGTTGACACGTCGCCGTGAACCACTAGCGGTCCGTGGTGCGTCAGATTCCCGAGTTTTCTTGGGAATCGTATACGATCTTTTGCCAGTTGTGAAACTGCTGGCAGCCAAGGTTGCGTGTCCCAATCGGGCACCACCAGTATCGCATGTGTCCCTTCCAAGCCGATTTTTCTCACTACTCGGCTGATAATGCTAAATGGTGGGAAAATATAAAAATAATTATTTTCCCAGGTAATAGCAAACGCATCTACTTTCCAAGCATCCGGTTCAGGATGCCAAGAAACATAACAGGGTAACTTGTTATTATTTCGTGATGCAAATAAGTCAACTTCAGGTGTACCCCATTTTTCACAAACGAAGTTAAACAAAGGTGTAGAGAGAGACCACTCTAAATGGTCATGGAAATTTCTACTTTTATAATCTGCAAGTGTATTTTGTGACCCTGGAATATGCGCTACAGTCAGCCAGACTTGTTGAGCCTGTGCCCAGTTCCAAATCAGTTTAGATAACTGATTGCAAGACTTTGATTTGGTTCCACCCATGTTACGAATATATGCCATGGCAGTAGTATTATCAGTTAGTATTCTAACCTGTGATTTATTTATCTTTACTAAACTACGTAAGCCCAGATAAATAGCACGCAATTCTAGTGCATTAATATAGTCTGATTTTTCATCATCAAGCCATCTACCTCCTGTTGTGACCCCATCTCGATGAGCTCCCCAACCTTCTAACGAAGCATCAGTAGTAATTACTGTATTAGGTTCCGCCATGCGGATTGGATTTGGTGAACTTGCTATATGTTGCATCCACCATCCAATATCCTGCAACCCTTCTTGCGAAATAAACATCTTTCGCTCAAAATTGCCTTTAGTTCGTGTTAACGCTAAATTTTTATCTATTTCTAGCGACTTAATATGGGCCTTCCCATATAACACTGCAGGTGCATATGATGTCATTATGCCAATAAGAACAGCAACCTGTCTAATTTTTGGCTTTGATAACTTAATAAGCTGAGTCGCTGTAGTCATAAACTTAATTAGTTTTTGTTCTGTTATCGACACTGTAAGGGACTGTGTATCCAGAATAAACCCTAAACATTTGAGTTGTTTTGTTGGTTTAAACACTGACTTTTGTTGATGTACATAAAACCCCAATTTAGTGAGTAATGCACATAAATCCAAAACTGCATTCACACAACCAATTTGTGTTGATGCTATAATAAAAGAATCATCTATGTATGGAAACATTATGTGACCCTTCCTCGCCATTACCGAGAAAACAGGTTTAAGCAATTTAGTAAATAAACGTGGCGCACAAGCTAAGCCATTCGGCATGCAGGTAAACTCATAGAGTTGGTTATCCCAAATAAATCGAAGAAATTTTCGGTATTGTTCCATTATGGGAAGCGTATAATATGCATCCTGTAAATCAACACTAGCCATCCACGCATCTGGTGTAATCAGATCTCGTGCCGTATCTAGAGAGAACATTTTAAAATGTCGATATTCCACCCTTTTATTAAGGATTGTTAAATCCAGGATCATTCGAACATCACCATTAGGCTTCGGTCTCGAGAAAATGTTTGAAATAAACTGTCCTGAACAGTGTGTCACTTTTTGTATAATTCCTTTCTCAAAGAATTTATGTACCTGTTTAGTTAGTGCCTCTCGTTCAACTGGTTGAATGTTATATGGAAAAGGTATTATACTTTGTACAGGAATTTGTGTAAAGGGAATGTGAACACCCCTAACTATTTTTATAATTTCTTGGTCACTAGTAATTTTGTGCCACTCAGAAATATGATTACTAATATTACCAGCCACAAAGTTGCTTACAGTTTGTGTGTTTTTAGAGGCTTCAGGGACTTGTAAAGTTTGTGTTTGGACCTCTACTTGGACCCGCCCCTGGGGAAAGGTCTCGACGAGTTGAACCCTCGGCCTATTGGCCGTGCGGTGTTGTCGGTCCAGCCTGGGCGAGCGCCCCGGCCCCGAAACCCTTGACCGAAGTTTGAACTCGGTCTGGTTCCTCTGGTGAACCGTCGTGGACGAAAATCCCCTCGTGACTTTTTGAAACGAGGAGCTTCCTGTTTCTTCTTGCCATCCATGTTTTTGCCACTCTTGGCTGCAGTCTCTACCTCTTTATAGAGGTATTGTAGTTGACCGCCAAACATCTTGGTGTTATCTAAAGGTTTCCCTTTAATCGGCTCTGGAGCAAGATAAAGCGTAAACTCCTTCCCCTCATTATCGGTAACCTTCTTAGAGCGAGCCACTTCTTTGCCAGCATCTGTGCAAACTGACTTGAAGACATTTTCATATCTTCGAAACGACAGGTAATTACCTGCCGCCGCTAGCACTGCAATGCCTTTGTCCATTGTCTTAGCCAAAGACGAGAACTTATTTTCACTCTGCATCCTATTAGCCACAGGAACAATAGCTGTTAGGGTAGCCAACACTGCCTTATGCACTGTGTGCAACACATCCTCAAACTTCTTACGGTCATCCGTCATATTGACATCCCGATCCATTTCTTTAATGATGGAGTTGGGAACACCCTTTATGCCTGTTAACTCATCTCCTAACTTGGAGATAACCTCCGCCGGTTTGAACGTGCGAAAATGACCATTCACGGTCTCGCGCATAAGCGTAGTGGTTTTAACCCGCTTAGCCTTTGGCTTCTCCACCTTCTTAGCCACTTTAGTGCCAATGTCCGCATAGACCCCTTCATATATGGTGTCTGAGTCTGATTCCGTAGAAGTAGACTCAGTGGACGACTCAGAAGAAGAATATTTCCTCTTCCTCTTCTTCTTTTTGGACTTAGTCTTCCGCTTTTTGCGAAAACCAGTCTCTGCCCGCTCCTTGGTGAATTCATCACCCGAAGAAATCACCTGTTTCTTCTTCTTCCTCCGTTTAGGAGAAGGAGGAGGAGGAGCCTTAAGCTCCACCGCCGAGTCTGTGTCCAAGAAATCCTCAAACGAATCCTCTTGGACACTCGGCCTACGCCGCTTCCGAGACACAGGCGATTTGGCAGTCAAGATGTGGCTTTCCAATCTTGCAAAGCGAGCCTCCCAATCTGGAGGCGCAGGCACATCAGGCACTGAGTCCTCGTCCGGGTCGGAGAGGATATGCGCCCGGGGCTGTGTCGACGGCCCTGCCGACAACACAGGTGAGGAGTCGTACTCCTCGTCCACTCCACTCGGAACACGCCCCTCGGCTGCTGCTGCACCGCGCTTACTCCGCTTCGTGGCCATCGGGAGCTGAAACAAAAATTTTTGGTCAGTCCCGGTATATATATATGTCACAATATGGTTGTTTCAAACTCATTTGGACATCTATTGGTGTTAAAGAACGTGTTTATACCGTTATAACACAGGCGTAATAAGCTAAATTTGTGCGTGGGTTGTGGGTCAAGCCCAAACCTTACGCGGGGTCGGGACCAGTGTATCGGCCCGCCCATCCCTCTGTTCCGCACACTTCTCCCACCTGTGACTACTACGTCAACAAGTTGGAGAAAATGCTACGAAACTCGGAGAAACGCCTGAAAAAGTTTTGTCTAGGGGAGTCTATAAAAGAAACCCAGGAGCATCTCCAACATTACTCTCTATTAGAGTACGAGAGAATTTCCACATGAGATAGGGCGAAACCCACATCTCTACCCATAGTCACACGGTGACCCGGGTGTTGACATAACCGCTAATGACCGGTTTGGTTCCTTCGAGAAACCCACTCGAGTGTTCTATCCTTGGTTGTTTATAACCAAATAACTCGTCCAAATTGGACCAACGAAAGTCTAAACTTTCCATAATGATGCTCTAATGCATCATAATTAAGCTAACCACAGTTTTTATTATACTTACTGCGTATTTGCTTGTATGTAGACTAATTTTGCCGGAGCAACCCAACGACACGTTATCCAGTCGTGAGTTGTATATGCTAATTGCTGGTACCGGACGTGCTTACCTCTCTCCCTAGCCTGAGGCTAGCCTATGGCTGTTTACCGAGGTAAAATATATATATATATATATATATATATATATTTATATATATATATGTGTGTGTGTGTGGATGTGAGTGGGCATGTGTGTGTGTGTGTGTGCATGTTAGTTGGTATGTGTGTATATATGTGTGTGCATGTATATGTGCACGTATGTGAGTGGGCCTGTCTGTAATTGTAAGCATTAAACAACCATAAGACGTACACTTCCAGGGGGACGAGTGTAGTAGTCTGCGCTGAACTCTGGGGTATAGAGCCACATACGCATGTAGGCGTGAGTAACGTATATGTAACGTATGACGACGTACGCCGGTGTGTTGGTCGAAAATCACATACATTGGCATACGCTAAGGCTATATCGTAGTGTGACAGGCCCTTTAGAGCCCAAGCAAACACACAAACTCATTTATTTAATAAATATTTACAATTACTAAATTAAATATTATCAATTAGACGTATTGAATATTATCCCGATTAACTTTATTATCGTTGTTATCCCAAGGGCACCTGACCAAAGCTGCATATGAACATGAATGAGTGAATATGCTTTGTACTGTGCTTATTCAGTTCCAAATGAAAGAAAAATAATAATGGAACTCGTAAGGTCACTACAAAAGACAAACCTATCCTGTTGCAGACTTGTGGCTGATAACTAACCACTTCCGGCGCCGAGAGAAGGGAAAGCCTGAGAGGCATTCAACATACACTAACCATAAAGGTTGCACTTCAGTACTTTCTAAATGAAGATCAATTCACCTTCTTCAGAAACTGAAATGAGAATCACGCTGCAGCGGCCTCCTCAGTATTCAGGAAAGGGATGGTGGGAATTGGTAGAAGGGGTGGCAGGAATCGGTACAGCTGGTTCCACTTATAGGCAGCATGTGTAAGTTACTTACACTGCCAACAGGTGGCGGGCTTACTGAGGTAAGTCAACTTCGCTGCAACAGGCCCACCATCCCTTATGCTATGTTGCGCTTTTTTGTTTGTTTGTTGTTGTTTTACGTCCTAGCAACATCTAAGGTCATATCAGGACGGGTGCCGACTTGTGACAGTGCACACTCATGATGTTGATCTCGTGCTGGAGTTCAATTTTCAGTTACTGCGCGTATTTTAAATATGTGTATATATACATATACTAGTTTATTTGTCCTTAATTAACTCTGAGGGGAAAGATCATAAACAAAATATCCAGTTCAAAATATCCAGGTAATTACTATTTCAGCCGATTTTTTAAATGATTTGTTTGTTTTTTGTTTTACGTCCTAGCAACATCTAAGGTCATATCAGGACGGTACTGACTTGTGACAGTTTGCACTCATGGCGACTTTATAGTGCTGCCCCACTGGAAGACCAGGCTGCCAGCACCATGACCTGATATCCCATTCAGTCACATTATCCTGACACTGAGCCAACCAGTCCTTGCCCTATCATAATAAAGCCGAGCACCAGCCTAGGAAGCAACAAGTATCAATTTTTAAGTCATTGGTTTGACTCGACCGGTGTTCGAACCCACGACCCCACAATCTACTAACACGGGAGACGGACGCTCTAACTCATTCAGCCATCCCGTCTGTGTTTTTTTTTTAAATGATGGGTAGCTTGAATCTAAGAAATAACCACAGAACCAGCGAACCATATAATTTCCAAATTATTATACTTTTGATATTGGAAGGCAGTTGAGGGTGTGGGGGTAATCAAATGTGATAACCTAACTAAATGTTGCACAAGAGAGCTTCTCTTGCTGAAGATACATTGTCACTCTAGGCGAATGTGGTTCTGAGCATACCCACATCTGTCTCAATACTGACTAGCATGTACCTCCAGACACCGGACTTATTTCGGTTAGCCGTGTCACTTGCACAGCATCCAAACACACGCACATTACGGTTAAATATAGATTTATTGCCAGAAACAGAGTTGATGGGTATGTTTTGTAGGGGTGCTCAGGTGCAATTGTTTTATTTATCCATTTGGTACTACTAAAGAACGATATATATGAGCCTGTCTCAAAAGGTGATAACTCTTTTTTTTGTGTCCATTGTAACGATTGACACAAAACAGCACAGAAACGGTTACACTGAAAACACAAGGACATTTGCTTCAAATCAATATCCATTCTATTGGGATTATGAAACACCATGTAAAAAACAAATCAGTTTATCCTGAGCACATGCATAAGCAGATAATATGTTGATCGTTACAATGGATAAAGTTTTGTCCCTTATTGCTTAGCACCTTTTGAGACAGTCTCATATATGTATTATATCTAGATATATATATACATACATACATACATATAGATATACATGTTTGTTTTATGTCCTAGCAACATCTGAGGTCATATCAGGATGGGTACCGACTTGTGACAGTGCACACTCATTACGACACCATGACCTGATATCCCACACAGTCACATTATTCAGTTAACGTGCTAACCAGTCCTAATTCATTCGTATTAAAGCTGAGCGCCAGGCTAGGTAGCAACAAGTTCCATTTTATAAGTTATTGGTTTGACTCGAACAGGAATCAAATTCGCTACCTTCCACACAAGAAGCCTGTGCTGCACCGATTTTGCCACCGTGGCCAGTTAGGACACGATGTATGTGTGTGTGTTTGTGTGTGTGTGTGTGTGTGTGTGTGTGTGCGTGCGTGCGTGCGTGCGTGCGTGCGTGCGTGCGTGCGTGCGTGCGTGCGTGCGTGCGTGCGTGCGTGCGTGCGTGTGTGTATATGTATATATATATAAATTCCTACTTATTTTTTCCTTATACTTTTCATATTAATGTTCAGATTTGATGTAAGAAATAAGGAAAATAAAATAAACTGTGTGCAACCTTGGTCCTTTTAGTTCTGAAGTGTTTTTGTACCAAAAAAAACAACATTTTACAGTCTGCCATTTGTAACATGACATACGGGACATGGTTGAATCCTTACTAACATCTTGTATTGCATTGATATATCAAACAAAACAGTTCCCAAATCAAAAAGGAAGCATTTATTAACATGTATGCATGCATAAATTAAAAATTAAATTATTGGATGTCTTCAGAAATAATATTACAAATTTCCATCACAGATGTAACTAGTGGTGTCTGGATGCCACACAAATATTGTACACTAATTATTCAGTTCATAAAGCATGGCTGGGAATTACTTCCTTTTTTTTATCAATATAAGCACCACATATTTCTGTATATTATGCCATTTTTAATGTGCTTCTAAGTATGAAATTATTTAATTCTGCTTAGAATCTGAGCAACACATGTTATACTGCTATAAGACATGGCTTAATCATGGACTACACCGTTACTTTTTTATCTCATCAATTTATATTTTACATGGATGTAAGGGGGAGATTTCCAGCTTTTCTTTGCAACCAAAAAATGTAAAGAAATTCAAATATTGGACAATGGTTAACGTAGCCAACTCTTAACACCAGGGAGGCCTCTGCGCCTTCCCTACACCGGCATATCCCAGCAATATCTATTATACATGTGTGTATGTATATGGATATATACTGTCATATATATGTCATTTGTATGTCATATATCATTTGTATGTCATATACATATTTATGTCATAAATAAACACACATATACACATATTATATATATATATATATATATATATATATATATATATATATATATATATATATACACACACCATACAATGTGAGGCTATCATAGGTTTACAGACAGAAACCAATAGTACTACAAGTGGATGAATGACACGCAAGCACAGTAAAAAGAAAAAAGAAAGAAAAAAGTAACACATATACGCCATAAAATACATTGGGTTAAATGATCACGGAGGTAGTCATTTGCTGTCATTACTGGGGGGGGGGGGGGGGGGGGGGGGGGGGGGGGGGAAGGCAGCCCGGGAAGCTGCCACACCCACCTGCCAAACACTCACCTCCTGCCAGGTGGCTCACTCCCCATCAGCCAATCAGAGAGCCCCTCCAACTCTTCCTCAGGCCTCTGCTTCCCCCTACCTTTCATCTCTTCCACTGACACTCGTCAGCTGCACATCTCTTCTAAAAACCCACCCACCATCTACCTGCACTTGTCTCGATTAAAATATACAATAACGAGACAAAAAATAAAAACAAAAAACCGTTAATACTCAAAAACTTCTAACTTAAAAATATGATGAGATGCCTATATCTTCACTTGTGATTTATCAATACCTTAGATAAGGTCATCCGATCATATCACTACTCCATCACTAATCATACCTGGATTGATGAAAACATTCACCAATTGATTGACAATTAATCATCATCAGACACTCTATGATTTATCTCAATACTCAATTAACGTGCTTGATTCAAAATTAATCATCACAAACCACTGTTTGATTTATGTCACAACTGTATTGACTTGTCCGTTCATAAAAAACACTGTAGATATGTTGATGATCAATTTAACATTGTTGCATAACTTCATGCTCATGTCAGACTTCGCCTGCGGGCTACCTCGACCGTGTACAACCTAAAACCGAATGACCCGTTGACGACGATTGTCTTGAGAATGAAACTATATTATTCCCACTCATGCTTCCGCATTCCTCCCTGCCCGTGCCAGTAATGATATAAAAATGCAGGAAGCAACTATTTTATACCGTGTTTCACGCTGGCGCCACACACGATATGGGGAATATGTGGCTGCTAGACATAATGGGCACTAGTCACCAAGTCAGCAGTTTTAGTACCCGGTAAGTTGTGACCTGAGTTAGAGGTCGGCATGCCATCTAGCACTCTCATCTCGCAGCCCCCCCCCCCCCCCCCCGCCCCTCATTATGTAGTCGCCAGCCCGACCCGGCCTGCATTCAATCCCACACACCCCAATTCCAGCGAGCATCTTACTAAAGGTATTGCACCCTCGTCCACCAATTAAAAAAACTAAAATTAAAACCTACACCGGAAATAACTATTTCAATTGGAAAAAAATCCGATTCCAGATCCCCATCTTCTTTTATTTCTTTATATTATTATTTTATTCTTTTCAGTATTATTTGCATTGTTATCAGTATTATTTGCATTGTTATCAGTATTATTTGCATTGTTATCAGTATTATTTGCATTGTTATCAGTATTATTTGCATTGTTATCAGTATTATTTTATTGTTATCCATATTATTTGTATTATCAGTATTGTTTGTATTGTTATCGGCATTATTTGTATTGCTATCAGTGTTCTTTTATTGTTATCAGTATTATTTGTATTATTATCAGTATTATTTGTATTGTTATCAGAATTATTTGTATTGTTATCAGAATTATTTGTATTGTTATCAGCATTATTTGTGTTATCAGCATTATTTGTATTGTTATTAGTGACTGCATTTATGCATGGTTCTACTGCTGGACAAGCTGTTGTTGGGGTGGGTGTTTTTTGTGGACTGTCTTTTTCAAAATTGGTGTGAACTGTATTATGGTAAGCCCTCCTACACTTTCTCCCATCTCCAGGCTAACTAACTAGGCGTCAGTCGCTGGTGTTGGGTGCAGGCCCCAAGGGCACATGTTGGCCCAGGTCAATTCATGTGGATCTGCATGTTTATCACTATTGATGTGCTGCTCACTTTATTAGAGCTTCATATGCACACACACACACACTTGTGTACACACACCTGTGTACACTCACACACACCTGTGCACACACACACACACACACACACACACATGGCAGATGGGCTGCTTTATTGTAACTGCTTTTGTGCAGAAGCAGTTTTCCACAGACAGATACCATCACCCTCTGGTAAGGTTAGACGATGATAAACACCACATTGAATAGTGTGCATCACATTGATAATACAGAGGGACCATCTATCTACATTACTAAGGTGAAGGGGGGGGAATGAATTTAACATAACTTCTGAGTTAGACAACCCTCTAATGGGACATAAGCCAGAAAATATATTCTATTATGTGCTGTATAAGCAATTATATGAGTATAATTATCCAGAAACTGATTATCTATGAACTGTGTTCTCAGTTGCCACTACACCTACTGTCTGACACTCCTCCACTCATCTACTGGTTAGGCCTTCTGCCTCGCCTGGTGGCGCCACCTGGCTTCTTCCTCGCTTGGCTCTGCCTCACGGCTGTAACACTCGCTCCCAAAAAAAGAAAAGATATATATATAATAATAATATATATATATATACTATATCTATATTTTATATATACATATTACTAGAAATAAAATGCAGAATTAACTAATGCATCAGTATACAGGGGTTCAATTTGTCTGTACCGTGCTATCTATTGTCCTTATGAAATGATGCAGTGCGGACAAACTTTAGAACATGGAATAACTAATACTACAATGCCCTGTCCTAATAATGCCGAGCGCCTGGCTACGAAGTGACAAGCACCAATTTTCAAGTCATTGGTTTGACTCGACCATGGTTCGAACCCATGACCCCACGATCTACCGTGCTGGTAGATCGTGGGTTCGAACCATGGTCGAGTCAAACCAATGACTTGAAAATTGGTGCTTGTCACTTCCTAGCCAGGCGCTCGGCATTATTAGGATAGGGCAAGGACTGGTGTGCTCAGTGTCAGGATAATGTGACTGAGTGGGATACCAAGTCATGGTGCCGGCAGCCTGGTTTCCCAGTGAGACAGCACTATAAAGTCGCCATGAGTGTGCACTGTCACAAGTCGGTACCCATCCTGATATGACCTTAGATGTTGCTAGGATGTAAAACAACAACAAACAAACTAAACAGAAACTAAAATGTCTCGTTCATTTGGGAATTAACAATCGGTAAGGCGGAAAAAGAAGAGTCCCGGGATGCAACAATCGAATTCATTTAACTTCATGAATCTAATTAAATCAGCAGGAAGTTACAAATGGTACGATAATGCACTCAGTCACATTATCCCGCCACTAAGCCAATCTAAGCCACTAAGCCAAACTTGTCCCCTGCTAGGGCCGTGTGGGTGATGTAAATGCGAAATATTGTACTTAGAGCCGGATTTGAACCTACACTTCTTGCCATTCCGAGGCTAGCATCATAACCATTAGCCTATCTAGGCTCCCTGATGCAGTCCCTATCCACGCCTACTTGTGTATGTGGCTCCTTGCCTGAAAAGTTAGTGCTGGCTACTCCATTACTAATGCCCAGAGCCAAGGCAGGTAGTGACAAATGTAAATTATTTTTAATCCTCATTTCAACTCTGTGAGAATCGAACCCATTGTATACTGCACCACTAGCCCACCCCGTCCGGTCACCAACTATGTAATGGCTACATCCATGTGAGAAATTGAATTGTAGTGAAAACCATGACACCTTAGGCAAAGACCCTATAACACTAAGACAGCTTACTCCCTATCTCTCCCATGGTAATGTAAATTTCGTAGTGCCACCTTGTGGTGGGTTTGATCAGCCCGGCTGCTGGTTGGTGTTTCACATGTAAACACATACAATTATATTATACATGAGATAGGTAAGTATGAATACACATCAATATGAAATTGCTATGAACAAATATGCATCATCATCATCAGCATCATCATCAGCATCGCCATCATCACACATCTTTCACATTCATATATGCATTTATACACATAATATAGCAACTGTGTAATCAAGAGAACAGCCAGTGCACCGGGTGGTGGGTTTTATCATTTTGATTGCACAGTACAGGCTGAGTGAGCCGTCTTAGTATTATAGGGTCTTTGCCTTAGCGTTCCTAGGAATCTGATAATTCCTTCCATTCTCCGCCTAATTCTATCCAGGCAAATGATCTAACCTAGGCTTAAAGCTGCATTTGTTGTTGAAGATTTATACTGCCTATCATGGATAAGCCTGAATAGGCTTGTTTTCACCATTAGACAGTTTGTCGATAGAAAGCCCGAGCCTACATTTTTACCGACCCAAGGGATTTTTAACCTCCCACACCACATAGACATGGTATGAGAGCAACCGGCCTTTGATGACGCTGTAAGTTATACACAGTGGTGGAAATCCAAATTGGCAGAGCTGGGGGCACGGTGAATCGAACCGCCGACGCTCAGATTAGGAGTCTGACCTAGAAAAAAGTCAGACACTCTAACCACTCCGCCACAGAGAACGCCACATAATCCGACCAAAGCACAAACTTGCCTAAACCAAACCTTACCTAGATTTGATCCCGCATATCCCACTCAGACACTGGTGCACTCATCATACATTTATTTCACTTTGGTGCTCCTGTACTACGCAGCTACGCCCGAAAACGGGTAAACAATGCTACACTGTAACGGTTAGGTCCAGCGTTTCAGTGTATATGCTAACATTAATTGGCCGTCTTTTCACTTCAAATAGCTCCAGAAATAACCCATTTAAAAATATAATAATAAAAGAAAGAAAGAGAGATGACTTCAAACTTATGCAAAGCAGATAATAACGGTCAACCTGATCTATTTATCTAAAAAGGAAATATGGCATAAACTCAAAAACCATCGGACTATGCAACGTTAATAATATTGGGCCAATGTTGGATCTTGTAGAAGCCTAGACGGTGGTGTGTCTGAATACACAAGTGCGCCATTATAAACGTCGGATCCTCTCAACAACGTCACAAAGGCAATGCCAACACGTGAACGAAGCCCGGCAGTGCTCGGCAAACAAGGGTCCTGGCAGCCGGAGCAAGGTCGGGGAACAAGACTCTTAGCACCAACATCAAGGACACCGGTCGGCATTAGGGGAGGGTGGTGGTGGTGATGGTGGTGGTGGTGTGGGGTAGGTGGGGGGAGTTAAGAGCAACTCACAGACAGCAAAGTCAGAGCGTTGGAGCGCTTACATACAACTACCACGGTTATGTTTTCAACTGTTTTCAAATGTATAAGTAGCGACTAAAACAGCACACCTCTTTCATCATTCACAGCTAGTATGATCAACTGTTTTCAAATGTATAAGTAGCGACTAAAACAGCACACCTCTTTCATCATTCACAGCTAGTATGATCAGCAGGAGTAGTAGTTAAGTCAAGCTTTTATATTTAACAACACCTCTATAGCACATTGATTTTCATATCATCGGCTATTTGATGTCAAACATATGGTGGTCGTTCTGACATATTTGTTTGGAGGAAACCCGCTGCCGCCACATAGGCTACTCTTTACGATAAACAGCAAGGGGTCTTTTATATGCACTTTCCCACAGACAGGAAAGCACATACCACAGCCTTTGATGAACCAGTTGTGGACCACTGGTTGCATCAGTGGTTAAACCACCATCTAAACCTGCAACTAGTATGAGAAGTGAAATGGGCAAATTCTTATTAAAGTAGACCCCATCCCACACAGACACACCCACCCACCCACAAACCCTGACAAGCCACCTCCACGGTCGGCCCGAGGCACGATCCACAGGAGGGGAATACATCTAAATTACTCCAGAGTGTGGATGCCATGGTGGTTCGAGAATACAAGAGCTGCCACGGGGGGTTAGCCTCAATGACCAACGCCCTCAGACTAAGGAGAGCCCAATTGTATTCAACCCAACCGTGCACTGATCGCAGGTTTTGCATACTTCAACCATCACACCACGTGTGAAGAACTGGATCCACGACGGGCCATGTTCCCTTAAACAGGTCTGCATGATTATACTTTTAATATGAATCACTCATTCAGGGATGAAAGTGTGTGTGTGTGTGGGGGGGGGGGGGTCTCCGACAAAAATAAAGCGGAAATCTATGCCTACGGTCAGTGCCGGATTTAGATAAAGAGAGACCCTAGGCTCTTATTCCACTTGTGAGCCCCCCCCCCCCCCCCCCCAAAGGCCTATGACTGTGAAAAATATTATACATCTTGGCTGGAGGCTCCCTAGATTTCGAGGCCGTAGGCTTCAGCCTGCCAAGCCTTTTGGTAAATCCGGCACTGTATATGGTGAGATTATCTGTTATCCGACGGCGAATTTCCGCGAAAAACCGGATATTCTCCCATTTGCTTAGCACTGTCAGGGAATTCCCGGAAGTGAGGTTTCATACGTATTGGTATACACTGACAGTGCTGTGCCATTTGAACAACGTATCAGCATATACTGATAGTGCTGCCGCGTTTGGACAACGTACTATTAGTAAACGCTGGTAGTGCTGCAACGTTTGAACAATAAATTAGCATACACTGATCGTGCTGCGGGATTGCAGTACAATAAATCAGCGAGGAAATCCGCGAAATCGCGGAGATCTTTCATCCCTGATTCATATTTCATTAATTATACTACAGAGCAGACACGGAATACCCCCCGGATTTGTATTTCCTTAATGACGTGGCCTGGTCATAATTTAACAACACAACTAAATAATAAGACAGTTGCTAGGTAACCTCCTCGTCATAGAGAAATGTTAGTAGAGGTTGGTTTATTCTCAGGGGTTGGGGTGCGTTATTTTTGTATACGTATTCAGATATAACCCTTAGTTAAAGTTGCATAGTCCGATGTTTTGAATTTCTGTATTTTTTCTGAGATAAATATATTAGATCGATCACTAGTATCTACTTTACATTAGCTCAAAGTTACTTTTAAATTAAATGGTAAACTTTTGAGATAGTTTGATGCAAATATGGAAAATTAGTTTTGGCAAGCTTGTCAAAACTGTGACACCATAGACTTCTGCAGTAACAGGTTCTGTTAAATTGACTCAGTATTGCCTTCTACGCAGAAACAAATGCTTAATAAGTGCATCAGTATCTAAGTTAGATATGTCAAATCAAATCTAGATAATTGGTTTGGTTTTGAAAATTTGATATTTCATCGGACTATGCAGCTTTTAAGGGAGAAAGAAAAAGTCGGAATACGTTGCTAGGCAACAGATTTATTAGGAATAAATATCGGCAGTGCAACTGAAATTATCACAGTTGGCAGTAAGTGTTTGAATGATCGCTTAGAACCATATCAGCAACAACGCCCACCTTAGTGTTGGTAGAGGTTGATGCGCTTAAAGGTTCTTCTGAAAGCCAACATTAGCGTCATGCGGAGAACATAGTCCACATGCGTGATCTCACATTTACACCTGCATGATTTCATATTGAATACGCCGTAGTAGGGCCCCTCTTAAAGTGGTAATTTGGTTTGTTTCTTTATTGGTTTGTGTGCGTTTTTGTGTGTGAGGTTTTTTGTTTTTTTTGGTGTTTTTTTGCGGGGGGTGTGGGGGCAGCTTTACATCGTAAGAACATCAAACAGCACACTAGTCACCTAATAATGCGGTGTGTCAGGCTAGGTAGCGATAGGTATCAATGTTGTGAGTCACTGGTTTTACTTGGTCGGGGTTCGAACCCACGACATCCCCAGCCATTCGGCACGGCAGTAGTTTTACCAAGAACATATCAGGAATGAGAATAACTTAACAAATATATCACAAAAAGTATATAAAACTCTATAAAGGGAAATCTGACAACTTTCTAGTACTAACCGTGAGTACGAAGCTCCATATGACCAAAGAAATTAATTGGAAATCCTCCGTAAATCAGAAATTCGTCATACTTATCCTATGAATATAGAACTCTCGACACAATTAATCTATATTAGATCTTATACAGTGAATACCTTTAAGTTAAATTTGGAAATACAGTAAAACCTCTCTATACCGATCCCTCCACAGATCGACCACTCCCCTATATCGATCGCTTTATTTGGGTCCCAACAATACCGATGTAAGGATATTCTAACTCTGCAAGCTGACCACCTCCCTAAATGGACCACTTAAACTCAATCCCATGGTCGGTCGATTTAGAGAGGTCTTACTGTATACTAAAAAATTATATATATTTAAAGTCCTACATATGACAGACCACCAGTTTGTGGCAACAACCCTGGTTTACTGAACACAGAATATGCGATTATAAAAAGTAGCAGAAACAAAAATAAACCTGTCCATATATATCACTCTCATGGAGAGTTGGCCAAGAACAGCAAAACACGATTAAAAAAAGAACAAGAAACAAAAATAAACCTGTCCATATATATCACTCTCGTGGTGAGTTGGCCAAGAAGAGCAACACACGATTAAAAAACGTACAAGAAACAAAAATAAACCTGTCCATATATATCACTCTCGTGGTGAGTTGGCCAAGAAGAGCAACACACGATTAAAAAACGTACAAGAAACAAAAATAAACCTGTCCATATTATATCACTCTCGTGGTGAGTTGGCCAAGAACAGCAACACGCGATTAAAAAAAGTACAAGAAACAAAAATAAACCTGTCCATATATATCACTCTCGTGGTGACTTGGCCAACAACAGTAACATGTACATGCGAAATCCTGCGCACGCTCAAATATGAGATCATTAACCAGGCAGGCTGTAAACTTACCAGTAATAGTAGCACGTGTCTGCTTGCATCTATTAGTGTCAATTAAATTTAAATTACGTGTAATCATGCCGTCAACTAATTGAATGGTACGGCTAATATCACATGAGGTTGACAAGATAATAAAGGTCTTCATGATTCATTTTTGGGTGAATTAAAATACATCCGCAGCAATAACAGAAAAGAGAGGTGATAATTTCGTGCAAATGGCAGTGATTGTAGCGGCATAGAAACAGGTCGTTTTAAGTCGTGTGAAGACATTGCTGCTTATAGTTGTTGGTTGGTTGTTTTACGTCCTAGCAACATCTAAGATCACATCAGGATGGGTACCAGCTTGTGACAGTGCACACACATGGCAGCATTATAGTGCTGCCCCATTAGCAGACCAGGCCATCAGCACTATAACCTTATAGCTCACTCAGTCACATCAGCCTGACACTGAGCTAACCAGTCCTTGCCCTATACTATCAATACCGAGCGCCAGTGTACGTACGTACGTACGTATGTACGTATGTACGTACGTATGTATGTATGTATGTATGTATGTATGTATGTATGTATGTATGTATGTATGTATGTATGTATGTATGTATGTATGTATGTGTGTATGTGTGTATGTATGTATGTATGTGTGTATGTATGTATGTATGTATGTATGTATGTATGTATGTATGTATGTATGTATGTATGTATGTATGTATGTATGTATGTAATCAAAATGATGACAGTCAAAAAGATCAAGACATAAGTATTGTAATATCATGTATTATGTCATTTCTCCACGATTCTGTCATTCCGCCAACATTAAATATATTCCAAAATATAAGATTAACTAATCCTCAGTAAAGAATTGGTTCAGCAACCAGAGAACAATTCTTGTTGAGAGGAGAATTTCTCCCATAGGCGCCAACGTTGGACTAACGACAAACCCAGTAAATGCGCGTGTTGGTCTTATTCAAAAACTATCACATACAATATGTAAATCCCTGAAGACTTCTATTTCCAACGTTAAATCTCTCGAGATCAACTTAGGATACTTCACCAGCTCGCTAACTTTAGCGGGCCACTAGCCTTCTGCCCACACACAACAGTTCTATATATAAACAGATGAGGGCGTTCAATGAAGTGTGGTGGTGGTGGGGGGGAGGGGGGGGGGGAGCAACCTAAAACACATGAACGGGTAGGATGCTTTATCTCAACTTGGGAGGTTTTCAAATTTAATTAATGAATGTTCACCATAATGCTGAACAGGTTGAATGTGATCTTTCTGGAAAGTTAATGTTTAGTACATAAATTACAAGTAAGGGTGGCCACCAGGTATGTGCGTGACATGAGTCAATACGAGGCTACAGTACCATGTTGCATCTATGAATACTGTATTATTTATCATATCAGTTCAAAAATAATGGTGATCAAGTCATTGATTGATAGATAGATAGATTGATTGATTGGGAGTTGATGCGTTAGAAATGTCTGAGACCATATCACGATGGGTAAAATATTGTGACAGGTCACAGTGTGTACTTTTACGATGCCTTCATATTGCTGCCACACTGACATACCGTATCACTAGCACCATGATCCAGTAGTCCACACAAGTAATATTATCCTGATGCTGAGCCACCCGATCCTGGCCTCATCTTAACAATGCAGAATACCAGGCAAGATACCAAAAGCCAACATCCTATGATATGTGTAGGTCTTTGAATGAGAATCGGCCGGTGATTTACCACACAACTTCCCGCACTGGAAACTGACGCCACATTCACTAGGTCACCCCGTGTTATCCTTTTAGTGTTCAAAAACAAATCTATTTAATGAGTGCTTCAATTGTATTAGTATGGAAGCTGCAGCAACTAGCTAGCCCGCAGGGAGGGAGCGACGCTTCTATTACCCTATCTAAGGGGGCAAAACCTATATTACCCTATCTAAGGGGGCGGCACCTATATTATCCTATCTAAGAGGACAACACCTATATTACCCTATCTAAGGGGGCAACACCTATATTACCCTATCTAAGGGGGAAGCACCTATATTTCCCCATCTTAGGGGACAATACCTATATTACCCTATCTAAGGGGGCAGCACCTATATTACCCTATCTAAGGGGGCAGCACCTATATTACCCTATCTAAGGGGGCAGCACCTATATTTCCCCATCTTAGGGGACATCGCCTATATTACCCTATTTAAGGGGACAACACCTATATTACCCTATCTAAGGGGGCATCACCTATATTGCCCTATCTTAGGGGACAACGCCTATATTAACCTATCTAAGGGGGCAACACCTATATCACCCTATTTAAGGGGACATCGCCTATATTACCCTATCTAAGGGGACAACACCTAGGTGTTCTCTGTGGCGGAGTGGTTAGAGTGTCTGACTTTTTTCTAGGTCAGACTCCTAATCTGAAGGTCAGTGGTTCGATTTCACGTGCCCCCCACCTCTGCCACTTTGGATTTCCACCGCTGTGTATAACTTACAGTGTCATACTATGTCTATGTGGTGTGGGAGGTTAAAAATCCCTTGGGTCGTTAAAAGTGTAGGCTCGGGCTTTCTAGCGACAAACTGTCTAATGGTGAAAACAAGTCTATTCAGACTTATCCATGACAGGCAGTATAAATCTTTTAAAAATACAAAGAAACACCTATATTATGCTATATATATGTTCCTGGTGACATCGACATTGACAGAGCGACAGTGAGGTCAATATAGCTGCATGACTGCAGCACATATCCCGATCGCCAGGCAGAGTGATATTAGTGACAAGACACTGTATTGAAAGTGTACCTGTGACTATCCATTGTGCTGCAGTCATAGACCATAAATCACACACCTTCTTCATAATTAAAGGGCAATACATTATTTGCTTGTTTAACGGGGTTTACATCCTGGCAACCGATAACATCATATCAGGACGAGTACCGACTTGTGACAGTGCGCACTCATGTCGATTTTACAGTATTGCCCCACTGGGAGACCAGACTACCGGCACCATGACCTGACATCCCGCTCACTCATAGTATCGTGATTCTGAGCAAACCAGCTAAAAGGACCAGAAATAACAATATATAGATAGACAAGGACAACACAGGAAAAAAAAAAACAATACTAGCAAGGATTACAAAAAACGTTAAGGTACTGTTCATTGCATTGATTTATTGTAGCCCGTCTAGACTTACCTGAAAATTGAAGTATTGCGAATTTACGAATACGAATAAGGAACATGGGGAATGTCTTAAGGGATCATCGTAAGTCCCACACAAGAGCGCCACGACTACATCACCATTGAGGCCTCATGTGGCCGAGCTTACTAACAATTCACCGATAATAGACCAGTTTCACCACCAACTCGCCCTCCAGTGGCAGTGAAATAACTAATGTGGGTAGATCACGAGCTGCCAACTCTGTGGAACATATCTTATAGCGGATTCCCACCACCAACATTCTCTCTGATTGGTTGGTTGGTGGAGTTTTACATCCTGGCAACATCTAAGGTCATATCAGGACAGGTACCGCCTTGTGACAGTGCACACTCATGGTTACTTTATAGTGCTACCCCACTGGGAGACCAGGCTGCTGGTACCATGACCTGATATAACACTCAGTCACATTATCCTGACACTGAACCAACCAGTCCTTGCCCTATCCTAATAATACAGAGCACCTGGCTAGGAAGCGACAAGTATACATTTTTAAGTAATTGGTTTGACTCGACCAGGGTTCCCCCAATCGACCAAAACGGGAGACGGAGCTCAACTCATTCGACCATCCCGTTTGGTCACCTAGTCTCTAATCGCAGTGGCAAGAACAAATGTTGCGGGTAGCGTCTGACTGTGGATGCTCTGTGGAAACGGTCTATTAAATGTCCTTGAGTTATCTGAACAGGTCTTCTCACACCATCCTCGATTACATAAGTAAATCCTGTATTCAGATGCACTGACCTCCCCAGGTGAAATGTCTTGTCCACAGGTAGGCGTGAGTAGGATGATTGCATCTGGGAGCCTAGATAGTCTAATGGTTAGTGTGGATTCTAGTTCCACTCTAGACACATTTCCACTCGCCCCCGCCCTGCCCACCAGAGTGGGTCCTGCCACAATTCTATGGCGATATGACCAAATAGAGGTGAAATATTCACAACGATTGTGAAAATCATGAAATTTAGAGCTACTACAATAGCATAGGTATACACAGACACATAAAATAGATACACACACACCACCTGGTGTGAGTTCAAACTGGACGAGACCATGTGTCTAGTTGAGTTGGAAACCACCCTGTACCATATCGGTACCTTCCTATGCACACTATGAAGATTGGTTGGTTGTTTGTTAGAGTTTTACGTCCTGGCAATATCTAAGGTCATATCAGCACAGGTACTGAATTGTGACAGTGCACATGCATGTCAACTTTATAGTGCTGCCCCACTGGGAACCCAGGCCACCAGCACCATGACCCGATATCCCACTCAGTCACATTATCCTGACACTGACTGACTGAGCTAACCAGTCCTTGCCCTCTCCTATTGTATGTTTGCATGTTGACGGGTCGGTGCCGCATTGACGAGACATCCTTAATGAGGCCGGCATCACGTCGGCATCAGCTCGTCAACGCTCACTGAATAATAAAGTGGGAGGCCACCTGCCTGGGTCTGCTCGCAAATTGATCACAGCCAGATGGACCGAGATAAACTCCACAAGTAGTGAGCGGGTTTATAGAGCAACGGTTACCCATATGAGCCGCTCGCAAACCACTTCCGCAACTAAACCTATATAAATTATAATGAGCAGCTCACACCAGGAATAGCTGGGGGAGGGACTGTTCAACGCACACATGGGGGCACTAAGTACTACTAGAATCAGAAAATCCCCTTCACAACTTGCACAATCAGCAAATCCATTTTATGACCACTGCTACTACTACAAATACCTTCTAATACTACTACTATCAGCAAATACCTTCTAATACTACTACTATCAGCAAATACCTTCTAATACTACTACTATCAGCAAATACCTTCTAATACTACTACTATCAGCAAATACCTTCTAATACTACTACTATCAGCAAATACCTTCTAATACTACTACTATCAGCAAATACCTTCTAATACTACTATCAGCAAATACCTTCTAATACTACTATCAGCAAATACCTTCTAATACTACTATCAGCAAATACCTTCTAATACTACTAATATCAGCAAATACCTTCTAATACTACTACTATCAGCAAATCCCTTCTAATACTACTACTATCAGCAAATACCTTCTAATACTACTACTATCAGCAAATACCTTCAAATACTACTACTATCAGCAAATACCTTCTAATACTACTACTATCAGCAAATACCTTCTAATACTACCAATATCAGCAAATACCTCCGAATACTACTACTATCAGCAAATACCTTCTAAAACTACCAATATCAGCAAATACCTTCTAATACTACTACTATCAGCAAATACCTTCTAATACTACTACTATCAGCAAATACCTTCTAATACTACCAATATCAGCAAATACCTTCTAATACTACTACTATCAGCAAATACCTTCTAATACTACCAATATCAGCAAATACATTCTAATACTACCAATATCAGCAAATACATTCTAATACTTTCAGAAGCAACAAATCCCTTCAATTACCACAACAATCAGCAAATCCCTTCTATTACGACTACAACAATGAGAAAATTCCTTATATTACTGCAACTACAACGATAAAGAAAATTCTTCCAATACTGTCATTATTACTACAATAAGCAAATATCTTCTTATTCTACCACAATTGCTACAATAGGAAAATCTGGTACCACTAGAGCACCCAAAACTAAACAGAGAGGGTTACCTATATATAGGTAATCACCTCATGAGCAGCTCAAAGTGATACTGACATTCCCACAGTTTCAGCGATTAGAAGCTAGACAGAGAACAGTCGGAGAGGTGAGTTCCGGTGATAAAATAAGAGAGCTAATAAGAATAATCCAGAGATCCAAGATCTTCTCGCCGTACATGAGTTAATTTACACGGCAGACCAGCGCTTAGGGCGCAATAATTATGTCATATGCCTTGCTCGTTCCCAAGATTTGGTTGGTTGTTTGGAGTTTTACGTCTTGGCAACATCTAAGATCATATCAGGATGGGTACCGACCTGTGACACTGTACACTCATGGCGACTTTATAGTGCTGCCCCACAGGGAGACCAAGCTGCCAGCACCATGACCTGATATCCCACTCAGTCACATTATCCTGATACTGAGCCAACCAGTCATTGCCCTATCCTAATAATGCCAAGTGCCTGGCTAGGAAGGGACAAGAATCAATTTTTTTAAGTCATTTGTTTGACTCGACCATGGTTCGAACTCGTATGTTCGAATCCCACGATCTACCAAAACGGGAGACGGTCGGGTCCTTCATCCCCAAGATGATCGTTCCTTGGCCACGGGGGGGGGGGGGGGGGGGGGGGGGGGGGGAGGGTCAGTGGAATCGCTCACAACCCACTCCACCAGCAGGTCAGGGTGAGCCAAACACATTGGGGGTGATGAGTGTTTATCACCAGGCGGAGCCGTGCGAGACGATGTGTTGGTTGGTCGGTTGGTTGGCTGTTGGAGTTTTACGTCCTAGCAACATCTAAGGTCATATCATGACAGGTACCAACTTGTGACAGTGTGCACTCATGGTGACTTTATAGGTCTGCCCCACTGGCACACCAGGCCACCAGCACCATGACCTGATATCCCACTCAGTCACATATTCCTGACACTGGGCCAACCAGTCCTTGCCCTATCCTAATAATTCCGAGCCCCGTGGCTAGGAATCGACAAGTATCGATTTTTAAGTCATTGGTTTGACTCGACCAGGGTTTGAATCCCACGATCTACCAAAACGGGAGACTCAACTCATTCGGCCAACCCGTCTGATCACGAGACGATGGGGCGGCGGTACTAAGTTAGTTTACTTTTTCATCAGGAAATCATTGGGGCCACCCATTGTACATCATCTCAACACACAACTTCACATCATTCCGAGGTTGCTATTTCTCTTAATTATATGATCCCATCTCTGACAGTTGAATAATTTAAAGGCTCTATCTATCCGGTATCTCCGTAATAGATTCTATTATCCGTCTTTAATGAGTATGTCAGTCATTACTTAGCAAATATCGATTATTGAGAACGAGGATGGAGGAAGGGGATTATTAATATTTTTTTAATGGCTTGCAATGCGATATTCATACATCGGCTTGGGTGAATTTCGACTGTGATAATTATCAAATATTCTTCACGCTTTTCAATTCAAGTCTTGAGCTAAGATTCCATATATGCGGTGTGCGGCATGTGAATATAAAAGCGTATGCGCATTCGCACTGATCGGTCCATTGAGCAATCCACTTTGTCATCCATGCATTCGCATTCGCATCCAGACATATGGTAGCACCAGCATACATTTACATGCTTTTCCATTTGTTGTCACATTCGTATACCGAATATAAGGAATCTTAACTTTACTCGTCCTACACGTGACCATCTACAAACTTCTACTGACAAAAAATACTTCCCAATGCAGTAGGATTCTCCACCGCCACAAAGACCCTATAATACTGTCGTGGGGGTGATGAAAATGGGAAATATTGTGCCTAGAGTGGGACTCGAACCCACATCTTTTTGCATTCCGGGCCAGTGTGCTAACCATTACACCACCTAGGCTCCCTGATATCACCATACTACCCACGCCTACCTGTCCATGTGGCTCCTTGCCTGAGAGGTCAGTGCAGACCACTACACTCGTCCCCCTGGAATTGTAAGTCTTTTAATGCTTACAATTACATACATACAGGCAATGCACTTACACATACACAGGGTAAGTTCTACAATATACAGCGCATAGCTTGTATAGGATCATGGTCACGGCAACCAGTGTCGTGGGGGTGATGAAAATGGGAAATATTGTGCCTAGAGTGGGACTCGAACCCACATCTCTTTGCATTCCGGGCCAGTGTGCTAACCATTACACCACCTAGGCTCCCTGATATCACCATACTACCCATGCCTACCTGTCTATGTGGCTCCTTGCCTGAGAGGTCAGTGCAGACCACTTCAATACTAAGACGGCTCACTCCCTATCTCTCCCATGGTAATGTAAATTTTGCAGTGCCACCTTGTGGTGGGTTTGATCAGCCCAGCTGCTGGTTGGTGTTTCACATGTAAACACATACAATTATATTATACATGAGATAGGTAAGTATGAATATGCATCAATATGAAATTGCTATGAACAAATACACATCATCATCAGCATCATCATCAGCATCACCCTGATCACACATCTTTCACATTAATATATACATTTATACATATGATATAGCACCTGTTTAACCAAGAGAACAGCCAGCGCACCAAGTGGTGGGTTTGATCATTTTGATTAGACAGTACAGGCTGAGTGAGCCGTCTTAGTATTATAGGGTCTCTGACAGCCATAAGGTTTGGTAATTAGTAGACAACTGCTGGTTTTAAAAGTGCAAAGATAGAGACAAATAACGACGGTTGTTGCAATCTGTAGCACGTCCAGCTTCAGTTTTGGCTTTGGCTATAATTAACCCGTGCAGTGTCCAACAAAGGTCCAGGCGTCGTCTTATTACGATAATAAATCGAATTGGCAACATCCCATAACGCAATCAATTCATAGCGCACCGCCATCCCGGCTGCATGTCCCACACCTACCAAAGGTTCCCCGAGCACCGCCTGCCTGGGATTACAGGGTTCGTACACGTGTGAAGATATGGAATTCAAGGCTATTGCAAGGCTATTTAAAAAAAATAGTAATTCAACAATTTTCATATGGATTTTTAGGAAAAAACAAGGATGATGAATGGCAATTGCAGACTAATTTAGATCAGTGTGGACAGTTTAATGGAATTCAAGGCTTTTCAAGACTAATTACCCTAAATAGCTTAAATTCAAGACTTTTCAAGGACTTGGAATGGGGCTTTTCAAGACTTTCTGAGCCCCGTACGGAGCCTGGGATTAGCTCGGCGAGAATCAACTTTTAAGCCAAATCGCTTTACAAACCCGGTTTTCGTCGTATTACATTGATCTAGTTATCAGACACCTCGGGAGGGGGGGGGGGGGATTCTACTAGTCCACACACCACAGCTAGTTTGGCGGGCGTTGAGTGTTAGCAAGCCAGGGTCCTGTCCATCCACGCATTAACTAATAGTACCAGCTGACAAGAAAAAGATCCTTTTTAAAGCGCACAAAATGTCGTCTGCTATTAACTATGACGCACTTTGAAACGGTAAAATGACTTATTTAGTCAAAGAAGAAGAAGAAGAAGAAGAAGAAAAAGAAGAAGAAGAAAGATTATTCCTCGAGCAGCCCGAGCTGTGAGCTACGTGTGCCCATTCACGTTTGTGGCTGTATGCCTACGCCATACACACCCGCCCACTGGCCTTCCATTTACGCTGGTAAAGCTGCGCTAAACGCCTCGTATAAACGAGCCTCAGCCATCGGTTTAATCACAATAACGTGCGTAGTGGCTTCAAACGAGTAGATCCGGTGAATATAATATGTCAGGTACAGCGAAATGGAAAAGTCACCATTTCTTGATGCCTGGGTCTATAATCGAGACAGTGGCCTTATCAAGGCAGGGTTGCGTTCCGGAGTTCTAGAGAAGGGAATAAATTGTTAACAGTTCATAGTACATGTATGCAGTGTTGATTTCAACATAACTGTGCAGGCTATGCGGTCATGTTAATTTCAACATAATTGCACAGGCTATGCAGTCATATTGATTTCAACATGACTACGCAGGCTATGCAGTCATGTTGATTTCAGGATGACTGTGTAGGCTATACATTCATGTTGATTTCAATATGCCAGCACTGGCTATACAGTCATGTTGATTTCAACATGACTATGCCTATGCAATCATCTTGATTTAAACATACATTAAAATTATATTTGTGTTGATCTCAGCATGACTACGCAGACTACGCATTCTTCCTAACATACGAAGCACAGTGAAATTAGAATACAAACCAATATATTCATGAATTAGTATGTGCATATTTCTCAAAATCAATATTTGATTTATATGTTATGCATTCACCAGCTACGTCAATGACTCGTTAATCAAACGAGTGTTTGGTCTCGATCCGGGAATTTCATTATTAGTCGGACGACTGGCATAGATCTGCAAGTGTGATAGCCTAGATCTGAATTGTAGTATTTGTGGATTTTTGTTCTATTGATTAAAATAGTTAAGCTAAAAATTAAGTCATTGAAATAACATTTCCTAAATATAAGAACGTATTATTCAGCGAAAATATCATTCTTGTGTGAGCATGTGTTTACTGACGCGTGAATATTTGATGAGGCGATGGGCGATAAATGGGGCTTGTTACCAACAGACCGATACTTCCCGAATCAGCCTGCGTCTGCGTTTCTGGCGCTTACCATATCCATCGGACCATTGAGTATTATATTTGGAAGTGTACAGGATGTTGGTTGCTGGCATATTCTATCACATGTCAATTGACAAAGAAAGCCACCATTTGTTAGACTAAAACCTCAAATAAATGCCATACAATCTCACAGAAGTAATCATAAGAAAATAGTATCAAACCAATGACTTTTGAATTGATACTTGTCGCTTCCTAGCCAGGTGCTCAGCATTATTAGGATATATGACAAGGATTGGTTTGCACAGTATCAGGATAATGTGACTGTGTGGGTTATCAGGTCATGGTACCTGGTCTCCCAATGGGGAAGCTCTATAAAGTCGCCATGAGTGCGCACTGTCACAAGTCAGTGTCCGTCCTGATATGACCTTAGATGTTGACAGGACGCAAAACTCCAACAGCCAACACTCCAAACAAAGCAGTTACTGTAGTCAAGGATGAGCAGGCCGAGCGGTGAGCTACGTGTGCCCATTCACGTTCGGAGCTGTATGCCTGCGCCATACCCACCCACCCACATGTCTTCCATTTACGCTGGTAGAGCTGCGCTAAGGCCCTGTCACACTACGACGTTTCTCACGAACGCACTTCGATGCGTGCCGATGTGTTGCCTTTTTGGGCGAAACGTCAGGACCCGTCGGGACCCGTTAACGGGGCGTTACAAATGCGTTAGCGGCGCGTCGGTACACGTTGAGTGCGCGCAACGTTTGGACCGACACGTTAGCGCGCGTCGGGCAGCGTCGAGGTTTTGTGCTTGCACAAAACTTTCGACGCGCGCCAACGTGTTGGATCGCACATTACCGGTGTGTTGGCAGGACGTGGACCCCCGTTACCAGCGCGTTGCCAGCCCGCGCGAACCACGTTGAGCAAATTCCATCAACACTGGGGATTTTTCGCCAAACTTCGTTGGACGTGTTGCTGGCGCATCTTGATGTGTTGCTGGCGTGTCTTGACGTGTTGCTGGCGCGTCTTGACGTGTTGCTGGTGCGTCTGCCGCGCGCCTAACATTACCCGGCGTTCTGCGAACCTTTAATGATGCGCTACCCCCACGCCGGCGGCGTGCCGACAACGCACCAATAACACGTTGATGGCATGCTGGGAACCCGCTGGCGGGACGTTGACACTTTGTGCCGCCGCATGTCGAACCCCGCCGATACCCGTTGACGGCACGCTAATAACATGCTATTATCACGCTACCAACATGCTGTGGCCCGTCCAACTACCCCCCCGAAACACCGAAAAGTTTGACGTTTCTCGACGCGTTGATAATATTTTGCGCGTTGGCGGCACGCCGGAACAAACGTCGTAGTGTGACAGGGCCTTTAAACGCCTCGTATAAACGAGCCCCAGCCATCGGTTTCATCACAATCGAAACGTGAGAGCGAGCGGCCCAATGACACACGTCCATAGCAACCGGTGTGTTCTGCTAAATATCCACCAACTCGACTAGTCCGTGAAACAGGCCCTGACAATTGGAGCTGGTTTTATTTAGGTTCTTTGTGCAACACAGGTCGCCCCGGTAAAATTGTGTAATTAAATAGTGGTGGCGTTCTGCCAACAGATTAGGACACTGGACAATCTCCACCAACTTTTGTAATGACAATTTGTGTTCACTGAACAATCTAAAACTCCTATCAGGGAGTTGTAGAATTTAGCCATATGCGACACACAAAATATATACTTTTTTTGTTCATTCGTAAGAGGGGTGTCAATTTAAAAATAGAATAAATAAAGTAATATAATATAATAATAGGTACTCCAAAGTGATTTCTATTTTCAACAGGTCAGTATTACAAGTTATATAACTGTACAGATCTTTTAAATTGGATCTCAATGATATAAAAATCATTTAGATCGATTGAATAGCTGCAAAGTTATGAGTGTTTAAAGATTGATTTTTTTACCCCGATTTGTGCACATTTCCAATTTAGCCAAATCTTGGTTTTTTTGGGTCCCACCTGGAAGCTATTTTGCATATGATCTGTCCAATATTAAAGAATCTCATTCACTATAGTACAGATAAGAAGCTCAATTTTGTACAGACCATCAATGTTAATATTCTTTCTGAAATTTCATGTCAAACTTGTTAAATTCCTTAATTTCCAGCAACCACCAATAATAAATTCAGTAAAATAAAGAAAAATAGCATAACTCCCATTCTAATTGTCCTATCACAGCAATCTTTATACCAAAATAACCAGAATTAGAAGCTCTACATGATGACATAATTTTCTACCTGATCAGAGAAAGAAAGCCAACATTCACTTTTAGGCATTGCGAGCTGACAATAAAATTAAGAAAAGTAGCATAACTCCGGTTCTAATTGTCCTATCACTGCAATCTTTATACCAAAATAACCAGAATTAAAAGCTCTACATGATGTGACATCATTTTCTAACTGATCAGAGAAAGAAAGACAACATTCACATTTAGGCATCACAAGCTGACAATAGCCACATTCTTGCAGCAGTCACTTCTCAGACCAACCTTGATGTGCATGATATAAATCTCAACCAAATATTGTTCTGGTTAGGTAGAGGAAGACTTAAGCTTTCTGATGATATAATTTTCAAAACGATCCTGATCAATTTTCAAGGAGGATTAATGTCTTAATGTTTTCACTCCTTCAGTTCAATCAAATTTCCCACTCAAAAACACCCATGCTTGATATGCTAATGAAGCCTAGTTTCTTCTCTGTCTTTCATTGGTGGTTATTTTTAGCTCAGGTTATTGTACTCACCAAGGTATCAATTTTAGGGAAGGGAGTAGCTCAGACTGGATGAAAACAAACTCGGCGAGCATGCTCAGATCTGCCGATGGTACCCCCCAACAAGTGTCCATTGACTGTAATTTATTTCATAATAATAATTAAAAATCAGATACCCTAAAAGACAAAAGAACAAGCTTTAATTTCATATAAATTTGATTTCAAACCAAGCAGAATTAGTGAAGATTGGAGTGTTTTTAAAAGGGTTAAAATATATAAAATTTCACGCTGCGGACACCGTACACGCCCATTTTGGAGTACCTAATAATAAATGGAATAGATATAAGATTTTGTAGTGTTTGAGATACCATAAGCCTACAGTCAATATGTGGAATTCTAAATTTGGATGTAAATGACTGATTGCGATACTGTCCAATCATAAAATTGGTTCTTCGCTGTTTTATGTCCTAGCAACATCTAAGGTCATATCAGGACCGGTCATCCACAACATGTACTCGCAATATCTATAATATCTTCTAAACGTCAGTTTCTTTAGATATAATCCACCTCTGAAACCTTCAGTGCCTACTGGAGGATGGCAGTGAAGAAGATATTTACAGGTCCCGATGCAGTGTTGTGACATATTGCGCAGAACAGTTGTTGCTGTGCTATATATTAGTAATCTCTACTATATTAGTAATCTCTACAATGGGGTGTGTCGAAATATACATCACGTGTGGTGATGCTTAGTTGAATAATAGATATTGAATAGAAACCACGACATACATGACCCTGTAAACAGTTTTAAAAGTTGGGTCTATACAATCTGCCTAAGTATGAGCTAATCTTATTTCACAATACAAACAAGGTATGTTTGGCCATACCCTAACATTTAAACAGAAATGTTTCATCTCAACTAATAATTCGAAATGATTGCCATGGGTAGGCAAATCTTTAGGGATCAATTGCAACCATATTATGATGGCATGGGAACAGTCAAATACAATGTTGCTAATCAATCTCGCACATTATCATCGCTAGATTATAAGCTCTTTTGTCGTTCAGTCCAATAAATTCCGTCGTAGCAGCATTTCATATTAATTCCATACACGTTTGTAAAGTATAACTCTTTAATTTATATCGTTAGGCACAGTTGTAAAATCACGAAATGTCAATTAATTGATATGATAAAAAAATAGATGGTAACCACATACATGTGGATAATAGTGATTTTTTTTCTTGATTTCATATATTGAAATATAAAAAAATAATGGATGCAACAACCTATAAAAATACTTCTTTTTTTTTCTCTCCAAAAAATGGAAACAATTCTGAGCATGTGGTCAATTGAATGAGGTTCTATTTCATGAGTGGTTTTATTCAGTTTTGCTGACCGGGCGCGGTGGCCGAATCGGTAGAGCACAGGCCTCGCGTGTGGAAGATCGGGAGTTCTCGAGTTCGATTCCCAGTCGAGTCAAACCAGTGACTTAAAAATTTATACTTGTCGCTTCCTAGCCTGGTGCTCGGCATTATTAGGATAGGGCAAGGACTGGTTAGCTCGGTGCCAGGATAATGTGACTGAGTGGGTTATCGAGTCATGGTGCCGGCAGCCTGAGTTCCCAGTGGGGCAGCACTATAAAATCATCATGAGTGTGTACTGTCACAAGTCGGTACCCGTCCTGATATGACCTCAGATGTTGCTAGGAGGTAAAACAACAACAAACAAACAAAGCAGTTTTGCTGAGCCACTCACTAACCTTGTACATGCAAACAGAACAGAATTGCTATGGAAATTAGTACAAACTTGAGTCCCATATGGGTGTCCGATCCTTCCATAATACGTAATGACGTCATTCTGCTATGGGAATGATCTGGTCATTTGCCAGTAAACGAACCACCAATGTGGATGGATCACAGCTCACTTAGCCACATCCTGTTCTCTATCGGCACCTAGTTTGAGATTTACTCGGAGAGAAACAGCAGTTTACAGAATGAGGGCGCCATAGGCCTTCACCCTTAAGTCTATAAAAGATGTTCACCAAGATTGGTTGTTGGAGATTTACGTCTTGGCAACATCTAAGGTCATATCAGGACGGGTACCGACTTGTGAAAGTGTGCACTCATGATGACGTTATAGTGTTCGCCCACTGGGAAATGAGGCTGCGGGCACCATGGCCTGATATCCCACTCAGTCACATTATCCTGACACTGAACTAACCAGTCCTTGCCCTCTCCTATTAATGCTGTATTCACCAAGGAGGGCAGTAGGAGTGCATGTCTTGGCCGGTGTATAGATGAAAGAAGTCAGTATTGGTGTTCCAAGCGATTAAATGTTATCTGTTCCGAGGGTAGCCGATAGAGGAGTATTATGTACCCTCTACTCCCATGTGCAATGCTATAGAAGTTATTTCCTTCTCAATCAATCAATAGTTCCGGCCTCTTGTCGAGGGTTGGATGCAATGGTTCTCCACTTGTCCCGATGGTGTGCTGTTCTGATAGACTGTGAATAATTCAAGACGATCCACTTTGAAATATTTGTAAACCATGATGTTCTTGGTCTCCCTCTCCCTCTGCTGCCATTCACCTTCCCTTCCAACAATGTACGGTATATTGAACTCTGACGAATGATGTAGCCAAAATAAATAAGTTTCTTTGTCAGTATAGTGGCAAACAAGCATTTCTTATTTATAATTTTTCTGAGAACTTCTTTGTTGGATTTCCTTCTAGCTTTTTCAATAAGGCCGTCCCATATCGAACAGCTACCGCCAGGCTTCTACCGAATCCCCGTTAGAGCCGCCATTAGTACCACCCCTCCTCACTACCCCCCCGTCCCCCACCCCCACCCCCACCCCCACCCATCTGACGCCAAATAACTCCGGCGGCTCTTACAGCTATCTGCGCTGTTGGCCGTGCAGCTCCCATTCATGCACCATGCTAAAAGTGAAGTTACTACCCCATTTGCAAGTCCGATTCGACGCGTCCAAACAGGGGTTTATCTGCCGAGACAGGTCGTCCCTCCCAGGGCTATCAATTGAGGCCGAGTTATCGCCGGGCTGACCTGAGCGGGCGCGGGGGCCGAATCGGTAGAGCGCGGGCCTCGCGTGCGTGAGATCGGGAGTTCAGTTCCCGGTCGAGTCAAACTAATGACTTATAAAATTGGGACTTGTCACTTCCCCAGCCTGGCGATTGGCATTAATAGTATAATGCAAGGACTGGTTAGCTCGGTAAGCCTGATTTCCCAATGGGGCAGCACTATAAAGTCGCCATGAATGGGCACTGTCACAAGTCGGTATCCCTCCTGATATGACCTTAGATGTTGCCAGGATGTAAAACTCCAACAACAAACTCCATTTCTATTAATTAAGAGCGGCTAGCAGGTCCAATGCCTATTATAGCTGTATCCTATTGATTGATTGAAACTAACCGCCAGGCTCGGGCCTGCCAACTGCCGCCCGTCGTTAGGCTGGGTGGGGAAACCACCGGCAACATCTCTACTTTATATATGAACTCAACAATAACTTAGCTCAGGACCCAAGGTTTTAGACATTTTATAAATATTGAGAACTCCTAAAATGGTACAGGCTCTAAAGTCTTTACCAGTCCTACCAACATAAGTCACTTGAGATCGGCTAAAAGGCTATAGCCTATACAGCTGTAGCAGATGCCCTAGTGACATATGTGTATATATGTGTGTGTGTGTGCGTGCGTATGTATGTATGTATGTGTGTATATATAAATGTATGTATGTAATGTATGTATGTATGTATGTATGTATGTATGTGTGTATGTATAAATGTATGTATGTAATGTATGTATGTATGTAATGTATGTAAGTAATGTATGTATGTAATGTATGTAGGTAATGTATGTAATGTATGTATGTATGTAACATCCTTCTCGGGTCAGTTCCTGGCATGTGCGCTTTAAAAAAAACTAAAAAAAACGGAAATGCTATGGCTCCCTTTGATGGGCTTCGATAACGGACGCAATCTTCAGTTGGAAATGTAGAAAATAAGGTCTTTTATAATCTTACTGGCGCCAGCAGCAAGGCCGACTGCCATTCCTGGTTGTCCATAAAGAAAGGCAATGTCTACACGACAACTTAAATCTGCCAATACTTATTGATTGACTGCAATGTGAATCACGAAGAAATAGAGCCTTCAAGGAATTTTAAAAAGCCAGCATAGATTGTCACCAACGTCCATATATTACCAACATCATTAAGCAATTATCAATACACCTAAGTTTATATAACATACCCAAGGAGATCAATCTAAATTTTTGTTATCTAAAAAAAAAAGAAAAAAAGTACTAACTCAAAATCACCGGATTATGCAACCTTACTCATTAAACAAGATATCCTAACGCGTTAGTTACATTAAGTTAATGTAACTAAAGTGTTGGAATACCTTGTTTTAAAATTACCATTTATTAGTTTGCACGTGTCATATCATTCGTAGACTACTTCCCGCCTAGACCTTCAATATACACCCCCACCCCCTCACCCACGATGAGGTATTCAGCAGGCTCCCTCGGGAAGTTACCTCCTCCCAAACAGATCACCCACTTTGGAGTCATTCCATTCTTACATCTGTAATGCAGTGACCCCGCCCCTCCCACCCCCACATAAAAAAAACCACAGTTATGATTGCATATATAAATACGTACAATAGAAACTAAAATTGTTAATTTCACAGAAAAGGAAATATGGCCGACTTATGGCCCTGTCACATTACGACGCATCTCGCAAACGTGCGGCCACCGGGTAAAATCACTTTTTTTACGATGAGAAGCATCAAACTTTTCGGTGTGGGGGTGGGGGGCAAAGTTGGACGTATACATACCATATACATAGTGTATGGCAACGTATAACCAGCGTATGGCTAGCGTACCTCCCAGCGGAAAAATGCTTGAATTATGCTCATGATACGTTCACAGAACGCCGGTGAACATTATATACGTTATTCGATCGCCATAACTATGCCTCATACATTACATACATCAAGACACGCTGGAGAAACACTAAACGTATGTTAGACGTATGTTACTGTTAGGCATACGTTATCCATATGTTGTCAGTATGCCGACTGAACGTTCCCATTGCCTTTAATGTAGGTCAACATAGTGAACAACATTTGTCTAACGTACATCGACATATTCCTAACGCATATATAATGTATGGCGTGCGTAAAATCCACATGTTGTCGAATGTTGTCGTACATTGAAAGTTTTGTGCATGCACAAAACTTTGCCGACCCCCTGACGTGCGACCCCGTATCTCGACGAATGTCTACGTACATTGGCGTATACCAACCAGCGCCTAATGCACAACGACGTATCCCGAAGTAGCAGCCAAAAATCACATACGCTGGCGCGATGCATCATAATGTGACAGCCCATTTAGCGGATTTGACACTACCTTAGTATACTGGGTCAATGCCTCTAGCACGCATCTGTTGGCATACAGACCAATTTGATTGAACAATGCTTGGAATTAGACACAGGTCGATCGAATAGATCATGAATAATTAGCTGGGGTCATGCAATTTGTAAAGGTTTCTTGGCCGACTGTCGTTGGGAGTACAGATTCTGCATGCGCAGTGAAATCAGCACATGGTCGATCCATGTTAAAGGGGCATGGTCCGATGAAAACATCACATTTTCAAAACCAAAACGCTTACCTAGATTTAATTCTTCATATCCAACTTAGATACTGGTGCACTTATTGATCATTGTTGCTGCCTAGAAGGAAATATTGCCGCATAGAAGGAAATATTAAGTTAATTTTAATAGAATCTGTTACTAGTGGAGTATGTGGTGCCCAGCATTTTGATATGCACACCAACATTATTTTGCATGATTTCACTTTCTCCAAAGTTAACTATTCATAATAAGTTACTTTAAACTTAAGTTTAGTAGATGATGATAATCAGTTTAATATATTTATCTATTAACTAATAAAGCAAAAACTCAAAACCATCGGATTATGCAACTTTAAATCGAACACAATAGTAATTTGAGGTTACAATATCAAAGCCAATCAAGGCACGGACATATTACTAACGTTAATGAATTGGTGGATATGTGGGTAGTGTAGTTAGTTCTTGGAGTTTTACGTTCTGGCAACATCTAAGGTCATATCAGGAGGGGGTTGGTAGTGTACGATACTGGAAATTATTCCACTTATTAACACGCGTAAATGCTAGGTAGGAAGGCCACCCGCCCTCCGCCACCCGCCCTCCATCACCCACAAACACATCTCCCGCTTTCTCACCCACCAGCATTCATATAACACGGTTTTCACCTGGTGAGAACCAGACGCAGGATTCCTGTACAGAAGGTCGAGAGTTCGATTCCTGGTCGAGCCAAACAAATGACATGAATACAAAAATGATACTTGTCGCGTCCTAGCCTGGCGCTCTGCATTAATAGGATAGGGCAAGGACTGGTTAGGTCAGTGGCGGGATAATGTGACTGAGTGGAATATTGGGTCATGGTGCTGGCAGCCTGATTTCCCAGTGGGGCAGCACTATAAAGTCGCCATGAATGTGCACTGTCACAAGTCAGTACCCATCCTGATATGATATTACATGTTGCCGGAATGTAAAACTCCAATAACCAACCAACCATCTGCTGAGCAGCATGCAGTGCTTCTTCGTCAGAGCCCATGGCAATAGACTACATCACGGTTCCGACTGCGCATGCGCTGAAAACGGCGTTGGGAGCAAAGCAACGGGGTACGGCCATTGAGTTTGCCGATACGCATAGGGCAAAACTTCGATTTTATTCAAAATAAATAGAAATACATAACAATTTGGCACAAACATGGACGGAAGGATGCAATATAATAATATAATGAATATGTTTAAGACAAAACTCTCCATAATTAAGCATTTTGAGCTAAGAAACATACAATTTCAGTCACTTTACAGGTTGATGTTTAGATCACCATTGATTAGCCAGAAGTAATTCTTGTTCTAAATATTAAAATGTCAAATGTGTCAACAAAAACTTGTTTCAAAGAAATATATAACCAATATCTGATTAACCATACTCATTTTCTATTTCTACATATGTCATTAACCATAGGATATAAATAAAAACATGAATGAAATAAGCAAAACTGTCTCTGGCTATGGCTCTAATACTAGTCTGAGTGCCTAGATTTGTCTAAATCTAAATGCACATGGCATAAGATGTGCTGATTATATTGATGTAAATGCAATGCTGAATAAAAGATTAATATCTTAATTTATTATATATATATTTTTAGTTGGTATTCTATGTTTCAAACAAGAGCTGAGATGAGCTGAAACTAGCACATTTCATAGCTGCACCCAGTGTATTAGCATGTGCCATGTGCTTCTCGTGGGTTTGTTTTGCTCTGACGCATCCCACAATGCACCGCGCCGATGGAACCGTGATGTAGTCTAGTGATCTAATAACATCTAGTTTCTTCCCAGATCTGGATCACGCCATCACTGGGGCATAACCAAGTTACCCTGAGGTTTATTTATGCCATGGCAACTCAAACAACATAATAACCTAATACATGAGTCACAACACATCATTGCCTACTGCCGAGGTGAGATGGGGCGAGAGGTAATGGCGCGATGGACACTGGGGTGCCCTGTAAATGCAGGGCGGGGTGAGGTGGCGGGGTGAGGGGTGCTGGGAGTGCAGAGTTCGTGGGGGTGAAGGGTGGGGGCTTTCTGGGGAAAGGTTGTCTGGTGCAATAGTGTGGTGAATAAATATGGTTGATTGATTCTGGAGTAGAAATAGCAGAGTGGGGGGCGGGCATTGGTAGGAGCGGGTAGGAGCGGGTAGGGGCGGGTAGGGTGAGTGGGAGAGTGAAGGAGGGTGTAGGATGGAGGGACTTGTTTGGTTGTTTTGGCTATGATGATGTTGATTTGGGCTGCAACAAACTAGATTCGAACCCTGGTCGAGTCAAACCAATGACATAAAAATTCATACTTGTCGCTTCCTATCCAGGCACTCGGCATTACCAGGATAGGGCAAGGACTTATTGGCTCAGTGTTAGGATAACATGACTGAGTCGGATATCAGGTCATGGTGCTGGTGGCATGGTGTCTCAGTGGGGCACCACTATAAAGTTGCCATGAGTGCGCACTGTCACAAGTCGGTACCCATCCTGATATGACCTTAGATGTTGCCAGGATGTAAAACTCCAACAACCAACCAACCAACCAACCAGCATACTGCCACCGTTAACTGGGTGGCACGTCACTGGAGGCGGGATCAAGGTTGGCGGTCTGTCTGACAGGGAGCAGAGGGGCAGAGATCAAGTGAAGTGGTGACTGACATCATTTCTGCTCGAAGTGACAGAAGGAAGATCCCCGCGCACCAGGGATCCGGGATTCATTCATCCACGCGCAATTACCTGCAGTTGCCAAGCAACCACACATTGACAAGCATCAGCTGACTCATGTTAATATTGTTTTTGGCGATGGATATGACATTGTGCTGAGAAAACTTGATATAATTATATTACAATCTGACAGGAAATCACAGAGAGCAGGGATGAAAGTAGTCTAGGGCTAAAATTGTGGAAATCAAGCCGAGATTATTACACTGACGGCGAATTTCTGTGAAAATGTGGATATTCTCCCAAAAACTTAGCACTGTCTGGGAATCGATGGAAAATGCCAGAAGTCAGGTTTCAAATATCCTTGTTATGACTCTATTATCGACTACACATAACAGTTTCTTGTTAGGGTTTTATGTTCTTGCAACATCTAAGGTCATATAAGAACGGGATTTGAACTAACCAATTGCTGTCATACATATCCTGATTTCTAGGGATTTTGTTAGTGTTAATCAGTGAAAATAAAAAAATTGTGGAAATCCGTGAAGTCGCAGAGAACTTTCATCTCTGATACAGTAACTAGTACATTAAAGAAAACCTGCATTGTTTTTCGCATTGCTGGTTTAGTACTAGATTAGTAAAGTAACACTTGTTATATTTAACGACACCTCTAGAGCACATTGATTTATATATTTTTATCATCGGCTATTGGACGTCAAACGTATGGTCATTCTGACATATTTCTTTGGCTGAAACCTAGTTCCGCCACAAAGGCTACTCCTTCTGAGAAGCAGCACGGGGTCTTTTATATGCATTTTCCCACAAACAGGACAGCACATACCACAACCTTCGATGAACCAGTTGGGGGCCACTGGTTGGAACGGAAAATAGCCCAAACTGCAAATGTATCCACTGAGAAGGATCGATCCGATAACCGACAGCTTCACAGGTGGACACTCTACCGCCTGAGCTACCTCCCCCCCTCCAGTAACAGATTAGTGCCCAACTAATCTCAACTAGCACCAACTGTTGCCATGTGAAAATTTGGAATAAATCGTTCAAACGTTCAAATGTTATGCACTTAAGGCTGACTCGTATACTATTGTATTGATTAGACAGCTGACGCTCAATATAATCAGACCAGATCTGGCCCAGCAAAAAAAACCAGCGTTAGGTTTTGTTTGTTTGTTGTTTTACATCCTAGCACAATCTAAGGTCATATCAGGATGGGTACCGACTTGTGACAGTGCGCACTCATGGCGACTTTATAGTGCTGCCCCACTCGGAGACCAGGCTACCAGCACCATGACCTGATATCCCACTCAGTCACATTATCCTGACACTGAGCCAACCAGTCCTTGCCCCATCCTAATGATGCCGAGCGCCTGGCTAGGAAGCGACAAGTATCAATTTTTAAGTCATTGTGATTTGACTCGACTAGGGTTCGAACCCACAATCCCAAGGTCTACCAACACTGGAGACAGACGCTCTAACTCATTCGGCCATCCCGTCTGGTCCCCATCGTTATGAGATGCACACACCTGTCATGGGAAGATACGCTCGCCTTATTTCATATACCACTCACATCAAACCTTGATATTCACAATTTGTAAAGTTTCTTGAATGTAAAGACTAAGTTAATTAATATTATTATTATCATCATCATCATCATCACCATTATTATTACCATTATTTAATATCACCATTATTACTTTGCTATTGATTTTGATGCTTTGCGGAGGTAGGTATTGTAGTAGTCTGCATTGACCTCTCTTAGGAAAGAAGCCGCATAGATAGATGGGGCATAGGTAAGGTGATAGCATCAGCGAACCTAGGTAGTGTAATCATTAGCATGTTAGCCCTGGAATGGCAAGAAGTGTGGGTTCGAATCCAGCTCTAGGGACAATATTTCCTATGTTCGTACCTTGTGTATGTGTATGTAAGTGCATTGCCTGTATATGTATGTGATCGGAAGCATTAAAGTACTTAAACTACATAAAAGGCTTACAATTCCATGAGGATGAGTGTACTCAGGTCATATATACAGACAGATGGGTGATTGCATCAGGGAGCATAGATAGTGTAATGATAGGCACACTAGCCCTAGAATGGCAAGAAGTGTGGGTTCGAATCCAACTCTATGTGCACTTATTCCTATTTTCACCACCCCACCACGACAGTATTATATATAAACTTCCCCTTCCTTACATGCTGCAGTACATAAGTCAGAGCAATGCATACTAATATAATCGCTGGTCGTGTACTTACTTTCAAACTACACCAATACAGAAACAAGCCCGTTTACTAACCATTCATAAACCCTATTCACAAAAACAAAAACCAATACCATGGTGCAGGGCTATAAACTGTCATATGTAGAGTCGTAAGTAAATGTGCCACTGACCGCATTTTAATCGAATAATTGATGATTTTCGATTAAACAACATAATTTCTACAATAAAGAAAACGCCAGGTGAATACTGTATGTTAGATAGTTTTGCAGATGTATGGTGAATCAACAGTAAGACAGGGCCTTACACGTTACCTGTCAGCAGTGTTGTACATCATACCTGTGCTGATGGGTGGAGTTCTCGATCATGTTAAGCCAAACACATTTCTGCATACATATATATGAATGTCTGTTTTATCAATTTTACGCGCACATACACATGCACACATGTGATATAAAAACGAAAAGAAACACATACACAAACGGGCGTTTTCTCAAACTGACCTTAGAAAATGCGAATTCGTCTACCTTATTTTCTCCATTTACAATCAATTTACAACTTAAGAATTGACTCATTATTTAAAACAGAGTTTGAGCAATTTCACAGGTTGGCCAACTGGAATTGGTCACGTTTTATCCGTGCTTGGAATGCATGAGTACAGTTAGTTGTAGCCGTGACACTTATACCCCAAAGCTGCATATTCCGATGAAAGAACATAACACACTTTTCTAGATTTGGTTCTACATATCCAACTAAGATAAGAGTGCTTATTAAGTATATGTTGCTGCACAGAGGAGGATACTAAGCCAATGTAATAGAACATGTCAATGCTCAAGCCTATGATGTCAAAATGTTGATGTGCTTGCCGATATTGATTTGGCATGTTTTCACCTCAAATATCTCCAAAGTTACCCATTTAAGAACAAAGTTATTTCTAACCAAAGTAACGTAGATTATAATGATGAACCTAATTTATTTATCTATGAAAAGAAAATATTAGAAACTCAAACCCATCGCACTGTGGTACTTTAAATTCAGGGATGAAAGTGGTCTCCGGGAAAAAAAAGCGGAAATGCTGGTATTCTCCCATAGGCTTAACATTGTCAGGGAATCGCTGAAAATTCCCGGAAGTCGGGTTTCATACATATGGGTATACGCTGATAATGCTGCGGCGTTTGAAGCATGTATTAGTAGTATATGCTGATAGTGCTGCGGAGTTTGAAGCATGTATTAGTAGTATACACTCATAGTGCTGCGGTGTTTGAAGCACGTATTAGTAGCATATGCTGATAGTGCTGCGCCGTTTGAAGCACGTATTACTACTATTAGTAGTATACGCTGACCCTGCTGCGGCGTTTGAAGCCATTAGTAGTATACGCTGATAGTGCTGCGGCGTCTGCACCACATATTAGTATAGGCTGATCGTGCTGCAGCGTGAAACAACGTATTGGTTGGTTGGTTGTTTGGAGTTTTACGTCCTGGCAACATCTAAGGTCATATCATGACGGGCGCAATGTATTAGTATACACTTATAGCTACAGGAAAAATCCCGGAAATCCGCGAAACCTCGGAGATCTTTCATCCCTGTGAGAGGAGTTTATGTACGCTAAAGGGCACACGTCTACTTATTCATTGCGGGTCATTGTGGTCATTGTACCTGTGTGAGTCAACATGACAGTAAGCAGACACCCTACCCGCTAGGCCATCCTGTCCGGTGAGGCGACATGACGCACAGGACTCATGTTTTAGTATATCAAAAACCCTTACACTCCAAAAACAGTTTCATATTCACAATAGCAATCGTCTATTACTGTTTGTTTACTGGGGTTTACATCCTGGCAACATCCAATGACATATCAACACGGGCATCGACTTATGACAGTGTGCATTCAGGGTGACCCACGGGAATACCGGGCTACTGGCACCATGGCCCAATATCCCACTCAGTCACATTATTCTGACCCCGAGTAAACCAATCCGTGCTCTATCCTATTAATACGGCGCGCCAGGAAAGGTAGAAACACTTTTATAAGACATTAGTGTGACTCGGCCGGGGTTCGAACTCCTGACCTTCCCCTAAGTAAGACAGCCAGCGCTCTTACCAATTTGGCCATCCGGCCCGGTGTATATTACTAGGGTACTACTAAACTCAATATAGTTGTACACTTAAACAGTTAATGCGTGTGTGTGTGTGTGTGTGTGTGTGTATGCACAATGAGGCCATTTGGTGCACACAGATACTTTTACAACGCACTGAAGTCTGAGCATCCTTAGAGTGCAGAGATAGGCTTAAATAGTTAATAAAATTCGTATCAAGCAATATAACACTAACAGGTAGGACATGTGTGCCCCTTATTGCTACAGTACCACGCATCCCCAATTCACATGCTGATTTTTGTAGAAAAAAAAGTAAATTTACCATGGTGTGTTAACATTCTGCAAACAAACAATATGGTTTGCGCAACACATCACTTAATTTAGTTATGTGCTAAATGTAGCACTTGACTATTGTACATTACGTTTATCCATATGATGAGCACATGGTCGGGGCACTTAATTTAGTTATATGCTAAATGTAGCATTTGACTATTGTACATTACGTTTATCCATATGGTGAGCACATGGTCGGGGCACTTAATTTAGTTATATGCTAAATGTTGCACTTGACTATTGTACATTACGTTTATCCATATGGCGAGCACATGGTCGGGGCACTTAATTTAGTTATATGCTAAATGTAGCATTTGACTATTGTACATTACGTTTATCCACATGGCGAGCACATGGTCGGGGCACTTGATTTAATACTGTATGGTTTGATAGAAACAGAGCAATAATAATCGGTACAATCATAAAGTATATAACAATATTAATTCCCTTTCATGCCTTTACACTCACATAATGCGTTAATTCAGGGATGAAAGTGGTCTCTGGCAAAAAAAGCGCAAATTCGGAAATTCTCCGATAGTCTTCTTACCATTGTCAGGGAATCACGGATAATTTCCGGAAGTCAGGTCTCATACATATTGGGGATAGGCTGATAGTGCTGCAACAATTGAAGCATGTATTACTACTATTAGTGTATTTAGTATACAGTGATAGTGTTGCGGTATTTCAAGAAGTGCATACAGGAACAATCCCGGAAATCCGCGAAATCGCGGAGAGCTGTCATCCTTGGTTATAGATTGATTGATTGGTGGTTGCTTTACGCAGTGTCGGCAGCATAGTCCATATTCACGGCCAGCAATGCGCTATAGATCACATGTGTGCGTGTGTATATGTATGTATGTATGTATGTATGTATGTATGTATATATGTATATATATATATATGTAGTATGTAGTATGTATGATATATATATATATATATATATATATATATATATATATATATATATATATATATATATATATATATAATATGTGTGTGTACTTATAATTCCAGTGTAGAAAAATACACAACAGATTAATTATACGCATGATTCACCTCTTGGAAAATCATTTATAACCATACACAATCTGTGTATTGTTGTGATCACTCGTGCAGAATAATATGAGGTTATAAAAGACCGGTATGGTGACATCCAGAAAGATGGAAGGTTGTTTACGGCCCGATAGCTATGACTCATTCCCAAGGTCCTTGTCATAAAAGGGATCTCATGTGTACACATGAGACACCCCCGCCCCCCAGCCACCCATGTGTGCTAAACCAACAAATCCACGAGAAATCTGACAAGTACACATTTATTATAAATCCATGCCATCACCTCTGCCAATTTGGATTTCCAATGCTGTATATAACTTACAGCGTCATTAAATGCAAATTGCTCTCATACCATGTCTATGTGGTGTGGGAAGTTAAAAACCCATTGGGTTGGTAAAAGTGTAGGCTCGGGCTTTCTATTGATCAACGGTATAATGGTGAAAACAAGACTATTCAGACTTATCCATGATAGGCAGTATAAATCTTCAAGAAAAAACATAACGACTAGATCTATACTTTATTACCACTAGAAAAACATTTTCATTCCATAAAATTATTAAATAGTTGTGAGCGCGCCAAAGGCCACACTCACGGGACACTATTTTGAGAGAAATGAACGGTGAACTGGTGGTAAGAAGATTCCCTTCGCTACCCCCCCCCCCCACAACATTTGCGCTTCACGGAGACATGTATATGAAACTCTACGTAATGCCTGATCTTGTGATGGAAGATACCAATTATATTACTACAACTGTGTAAATAATAAATGCATTGAAGTACGTCTCCATCACAGTCGTTCTATACCATCTATTGCAATGGGATGAGTCGACATATTCATATGGAATGGACAAGAGATGTATAAGTTATTATTGAGCAGTAAATCAGACGGAATATCATATCACTGTCACCAAAGTAGATGTTCAACTAATAGTTGGCTAAGTTAAACTAAAAAGGGTTTCAAATAAACAAAACAATATATTCAATGGTTAATTGTTTTTAACGAAAACTAAATGAGGAACACAAGCTCTCACCCTTAAGTAGCAGTTATAATAATAATAATAATAATAATAATAATAATAATAATAATAATAATAATAATAATAATAATAATACAAATACAGAGTATGTCCATAACAAATATAAATAGAAATGAGAATCGCATAATTTAGAATAGTATTAGGAGAAAAGCCATGCCGTTATTCCATTCCTTTTTCTAGCTTAACTATAAACATATGTGAGCAGTGCATACTGCTACATGCCAAGGTTCCAACTAAAGTTAATTGACCAGTGTTGAAAACCCACAGCTATGAAACAAGTACCTTCTCAAGCTCATTTTTGATCATTACTCACTGCATAATTAGTTCACATTGCATTTTTTTTGGTCCATTAGTTGCTTAAGCAAGGGAAATTTCAATCGTGGACGATTGGTCTTCCTCATTCCACTGCTCCTTGCCCTATCCTAATAATGCCGAGCGCCTGGCTAGGAAGCGACAAGTATCAATTTTTAAGTCATTGGTTTGACTCGACCAGGGTTCGAACCCACGACCCCACCATCTACCAAACACGGGAGATGGACGCTCTAACTCATTCGGCCATCCCATCTGGTTATTGCTATATTTGTCTCAATTATATATCGACAACCGTATATTTTATATCACAAATCACACACAGAAGGCACTCGGACATTGCTGAAGCCATAGAATTGTGAACCAGTGAATTAATTCACCGGCTGAGGCCGACAGAGGGCGCCACTGTGTACTGGAAATTTAGTGCGCGGTGTACAAAGTCTGTAGTCGGGATAGTGTTAGTGTTTCAATTTTCAAATACGAGTGATACTTTGATATCTTGGGACATATTTTAATGTATCATGAAATGAATTCAATGCCGCAGATACTCACGAGGAGTGATTACTTTATCTTATGGCGTTTAAAGAAAAGTTATTTTTATATAGTTTATATACTAAGTTAATTAATATACATCACTTATATACTAAGTTAATATAACAGCATTTTCAACAAAAGGTGTGGTGATTTTACTGTTAATCTATAATGCTAGTAATGGTATTCACTACTAGGCCTAACCTTAAAATAATACAGACGCATATACATGGTGAACTGCCGTCGACGTCTACACTAAATGAAGTCATATTGGCTGGGTAATTAAGAAAACAATGTGTGGTTGGCAGTAGACTTCACCACGTTGGTTCGGGACATATCCGGGAGGAACAATGGCTTTATACCCACAAGGGGGTCGTTATGCTAGGTACACACCTACTGTTTACGACTCGCGCACTAAAACCTGCGACCCGACCCGACCCACTTAAAACTGAAAACGGGCCGATTCATTTTTCGAATCGCGAATTGCAATCGTAAGGAAGCACTTTTAGCCCTAAAATTGAGTTTTAAGTCGCGAATCGCAATCGGTAGGTGTGCTAGGGGAGTGCACACCTCAAGACTTTTGGGCAATTTTAGATCGAATACGGTAGGTGGGTGCGGAAAAAACGGTAGGTGTGTACCTAGCATTACAAAGAAACTGCAATCATGGTGAAAACCTAAGCCTGCTAGCGAAGGCATGTCTGTAGCAGTAGCTATTTCGGTCAATACATAGATTAGACAGCGCTATATATAATCATGGTCTGCACATATGTGAAGGTATGGAATTCAAGACTATGTTAAGGCTGTTTTTGATAGGACTTCCAACACTATTTTCATTTGGATTTCAGGAAAAAAACAATGATAGTGAATGGCGATTTTGGACTAATTTAGATCAGTGGGGACAGTTTAATGGATTCAAGGCTTTTCAAGACTAATTACCCAAAATAGGTTAAATTCAAGGCTTTTCAAGGCCTTGAAATGGCACAAATGAAGACTTTTCAATATGTTCGAGGCCCCATACGGAGACTGTATAATTATATAATATATATATATATAGTGTTTGCCGAAACATAGGCGATCTCCTCTCATTCGGTCAAAAGCTCTATGCCTTGCACAAAAATCTAAATCAATCCTAATATATTAAGATATTATCACTGTGTGCTTAAAGGTTATAATCTGCATTCCAAATCTTTTTTAAAGAGTGATTTTCAGTCATTCAGCTGTCCCTACTTCAATGGCCATGTGATGGTGACAACTGCGCGACTTTAATCAACAGTACACTGTGGATAGTACCAAGGAAAGCTTGGGATGATGGGGAGGTCAGTGTGTGAGGGGGTGAGGGGTGAGAGGGGGCGTGAGCACTAAGTAAACCAAGGTTACTACAGACACTTCACTAGTTCCAGTAAACTGCAGTTGATTGTGCTTACATAGGCAAATCACACACCATGAGCTGTCAGGAGGAACCAGCGACATGTCTGCGGTAAGTACACGCACACATCATGAGTGGGCACATTCGCAAAAACGCCCATTTGAAACTTGTGTGCAGCAAGACAAGATGAAGCAAGTGGAACTGATCGCAGCACAAGCAGCCCACAACTAGAGCTGCCAACCTTTGTACTAGCCGGGGGTAATCCTTCCAAAACCATGGCAACTATTAAACAAATTTTACCATACTGTTTATTCCGAGCTTTATATAATATATTAAATATATATATGGTCCGTACACATGTGAAGATATGGAATTCAAGGTTATGTCAAGTCCGTTTTTGATAGGAATTCAAGACTATTTTCATTTGGATTTAAGGAGGGGGGGGGGGGGGAACAATGATGGTGAATGACGATTTCGGACTAATTTAGATTAGTGGGGACAGTTTAATGGAATTCAAGGCTTTTCAAGACTAAATACCCAAACTAGGTTAAATTCAAGGCTTTTAAAGGACTTTAAATGGGGCAAATGAAGTTCAATACTTTCCATGCCCCGTACGGACCCTGTATATATATTTTTTAATATTAAAATTTAGACATATAATAAATGGAACTTTAAAAAACAAAAACAAAAATAATAATAATAATGCATTTGCAACTAACCCCAACTAAACCCAGCACTAATTTTCAATTTTGAATTGGGGGGTGGAGGAAACAATATACCTACTTCCGATTGCCAGCCCTAGTGATGTGCACACAAATAGCTATCATCACAAGCATATAAAAGCCATCACAAATCATAAATTGTGTCCTTTTTTTAAAATAATTTCAAAACTTGATTATTTCTTCTTTTAAATCCTGCCGAATACATACCTCCAGTGTGCCTTCCTGTAGCAAGTCCGGCTCGTCTGTACTAGTCATGCGGGTCTGCAGAAACTCACGGACCTTCCGGGTCCTCTTCTCATACTGCGACTCGACGATGCGGCCCAGGTGCTTGAGCTGGCCCAGCTTCCTGGCCGCGGTCATCTTGGCGGTGCCTATCGGGTGCTCCTTGTAATCCCTGATGGAGATGGGCGGCGGCGGCTCCGGCTCCTCGGTGCGGTACGACTCGCCCGAGCCGTACACGTCCTCCATGCTCACGTCAGAAGCCTCAGAAGAGGGGAGGGTGTCGGTGGAGGAGAGCAGCGTGTCGGTGGAGGACTCCATGAGGCTGGGGCTGGGGCTGGGTGCGGCAGGGGGTGGTGGTGTCGGGGAACCTGCTGTAGGTGGCGCTGGTGTCGGGGCGTTTTCCCATTCCTCCACACCACTCACTGAGTTCCACCAATGCGTCTGTCGTCAATTAGAAGTGTGGGGCATTGTCCCATTCCTCCACACCACTCACTGCGTTCCACCGATACGTCTGTCGTCAATTAGAAGTGTGGGGCATTGTCCCATTCCTCCACACCACTCACTGCGTTCCACCGATGCGTCTGTCGTCAATTAGAAGTGTGGGGCGTTGTCCCATCCCTCCACACCACTCACTGCATTCCACGGATGCGTTTGTCATCAATTAGAAGTCTGCGGCATTGTCCCATTCCTCCACACCACTCACTGCATTCCACCGATGCGTCGGTCGTCAATTAGATGCGCAGGGTGTTGTCCTATTCCTCCGCACCACTCACTGCATTCCACCGACGCGTCTGTCGTCAATTAGACACGCGGGACTTTGTCCCATTCCTCCGCACCACTCACTGTGTTCCACCGACGTGTCTGTTTTCAATTAGAAGCGTGGGGCATTGTCCCATTCCTCAGCACAACTCACTGTGTTCCACCGATGCGACTCTCATCAATTATGCCTGCTACAGGAGGGTGCGAGCATTGGTGGTATGGTAGAC